>JARFXV010000067.1:270000-870000 GCA_031761425.1 Cosmopolites sordidus | reverse complement strand
CCTCGATCCAGTGAAGAAGAAGCCTCAACGAACACCGAACAGGTGACATTAAACTAAAAAAAAACATGAGTGAAGGTTTCCGAATGGCAAATAAACTTTGTGATTTCTTAAAAAATTAAATTGCTTTTATTATATATATTTTTCTTTTTATTTTGTAACCTTGTAACAATTTCTGTATTCGCGGCGTGTTTATAAAACGTATCCCCCGCGAATAAGGAGCTTTTCGATTTATAGCTTTCGGATAGTTTTCCGATTGGTGATACAATAATTTTGCAGTAATTTTCGCGGGAATCCTCTTCTTGTCAGGAACTTTCGAAAGTACTTGTCCATACACTGTGTATGTTAGAAAATATAGATAAATATTGACGTTTTTCTTATTTAGTTTTGAGAAAATATACTAAATTCATTTTTGAAATTAGGTCAAGCTGGAGATCGAGGATCAATTGGTTTACCTGGACTAAAGGGATCTCTGGGTGAACCTGGTAGGCAAGGACCCATGGGACCTCAAGGACTTAGAGGTTTAACAGGCAGACCAGGAGTGCCTGGTAAAAGTGGATCACCGGGAGAGCGCGGATTACCTGGACAAGATGGAAAACCCGGTCCAGCTGGACCACAAGGCATACAAGGATTGCCAGGTCCAGTAGGACTTCCAGGCGATAAAGGATTAACAGTAATTACAACATATTCACTAATTAAACGCAGACAGTGTTTATTTTTGTTTAGGGTGAATCAGGTAAGGATGGCGAGCCAGGAACTCAGGGTCCTTCTGGACCTAGAGGAGACGCCGGTAAAGAAGGTCAGCCTGGAATACAAGGTCCTCCTGGTCCGCCCGGAAATGATGGCGAAAGAGGGCCACAAGGCGTTGCAGGTCCACGAGGATTCCAAGTAAATTATTTTTAGACAAACTATTTAAGAATATTTTAAGAGATAATTTTTTATAGGGTTTACCTGGAACACCTGGCAACCCTGGACTACCAGGAAAAGATGGTGAAGTAGGCTTAACGGGACCATCCGGTCTTCCAGGAAGTGCTGGAGCTAGAGGAGAAAGAGGATTTCCGGGAGAACGGGGGCCTGTTGGATTACCAGGTCCGACAGGATCCAAAGGCGCACCTGGAATACAAGGCATAGATGGGCCGCCTGTAAGAATACTTACATCGTTTCGTTAATAGTATTTAGATGTCTGTGTAAAATGTTTAAGGGATTACCAGGAGCTAGAGGAATGAAAGGTCATCAAGGTCCACCAGGTTTAGTAGGTATACCTGGTTTGAGAGGACCAATTGGACTTCAAGGTGAAAAAGGAGAGCGTGGTTCATACGGACCCATAGGACCAGAAGGTCCACCAGGTAAGTACACTTTATTGTTTCAAATTCTGTACAATATCAAATATGTAATATTTAGGCCGTCAGGGAGAAAGGGGTGCTCTAGGACCAGCTGGCCCCTCTGGACCTCCAGGAGAGCCAGCAGCTCCAGGTGAACCTGGTACTCCTGGTGTTCCGGGCGAACCTGGTGCTCCGGGAACTCCAGGTGATAGGGGACCTGTAAGTCGTTTTAATTACATTTCTAAACAAATTAATAAATAAACGTATTTATTAGGTGGGACCTCAAGGTTTACAAGGCTTTCCAGGTACTCCAGGTTTGGTTGGTTTGCCGGGAGTAAAAGGAGATAGAGGAATAACGGGAGAAAAAGTAAGTTATATAAGCACAGAACATGTATTTAATTCCGAAACCCACGTGACATATAAATGTGGATAATCAACGTGACAAATCGGTAATGATTAACAGGAAATCACTTCTTTACATAAACTACAACATACGTTTATTGGTTTTTTTTTAGTTTTTATAAATAATATTTTTCTTTGGAAAAGCGGCCAATAAGAGTAGATGTGAAAAAATGGAAACGGCATTGAAACTTACACAAAATATTTACAACAAAAAATGCCTATCTAAAAACACAAAACTGAGACATTACAACACAGTTATTAAGCCAGAAAGTCTATATGGGGCGGAAACGCTCATTTTGAATAGAAAGAGAGACATCGAGGACATTGAAAAGAAGGAAAGAAAAATCATAAGAAAAATCTTAGGCCACAAACAAATAAATAGTACAACATACCGACTTCGAGAAAACCAAGAAATCAAACAATACACAGATATACATAGCGATATGAGAAAAAGAAGACTTAAATTTTACGGACACATAAAACTGATGAATCCGAGTAGGCTAACTAGACAAATAATCGAATTTTATGAAAATAGGAGTAGAGCTAAAGTAGAAATAATTAAATGGATTGCTGCAATTAAAGAGGACCTCAGATCAGCAAATATTACACAAAGTGAAATTCAGGATAGAGGCTGTTTCAGACACAAGGTTAACGTTTGGAAGGTTGGGCAGAGAGAAAAATGTAGGAAGACTGGAACAACTTGGTCTGACGAAAGGAAAAACTCATAGCGAAAGAATGAAATTAGTATGGGCGCAAAGGAAGGCTAACAACAACAAACGCCTCTAATTGTACTTCGCGTGGTCTACCAGGGCCCATACGTGAATAATAATAAATAATAATTTTTCTTTGGATACACATTTTAGTACTACTTACGCAAATAAATATAATATTTGACCAGTCCAACATTGAATTCTTCTATTGGAACCTTTGATGTGAAACACTAAACTTGAAGAGATTTACCACTAAACACCAAAACGCTTTTTTGAACTGCTCGACGCGCGTTTCGCTAACCATGTTAGCATCATCAGGAGATTAAATCATCTCCTGATGATGCTAACATGGTTAGCGAAACGTGCGTCGAGCAGTTCAACAAGTTCAAGTTCAGTCCAACATTATTTTGAACTTAGCGTTAACACAAAATTAAATAACTCAATCGAAACAGATGCCATGTAACACTAGAAGTGAAACACTAAACTCAAAGGGATTTACCAATAAACACCGAATCACTTTTTTTAATGTTCCCGACGCACGTTTCGCTGACCATGTTAGCATCATCAGGAGATGATTTAATCTAATTCTAAAACTAAACTGTGTTCTATTTATTTGAGAACCTTAATTGGTAACCTACTATCTGGGAAGCGTACTACCTACATAATGAAGCGTGTAAATAAAAAAGAATAGAGTGGATGTGCCCTCTTTAAGCAATTTCGTATCTTTAAGAATTAAAGAGTCGAGAATTAAATTAAAATAATTTAAATAAAATATCTAATAAGAAGACATCAATTAATCAAATCTTTACTGTATTAGTATCAAATTATTAAAAGCGAAAACTTTGAAAACTTACTTTCATAGAAAAATTAATTATATTTTTATCATACCACCTGTTTTGCCAGCAGTGGCTATAGAAGGACTATTTTTGGCCATTGGCCATACCACTTTTGGTCATAGTAATTAATATTTTTTTGCTGAAGCTAAAAGCTTTTTTTGCTAATTTTTTTTTCAATCGAACTCACGTCCATTAAAGTTAGGCGTAAGAAATTCAGGAAACGAAAATTCAATAACTTTATTATATATAACTATATAATATATATAACTATATAACTTAACATTGGAAATCAAAGGAGCAGGATCTTCAGATGCCAGAGGAAGACAAGATGAAGATTGCAATTCATTTTCCGCGTCTCCATTTATATCATCAATCTATCACCAGTAGCTCTTGCATTTTTGAAATGTTGTCAAAAATCAGCATCTATATTACTTTCAACGTATTCTCGATGAAATAAAATTTGCGCCGATTTTTGTGAATCAGTTTCGTTAGATAGACTACTCTATAGTAGTAAAGTAAAGTTTTGGGGTTAGAGGCACATCAACAATTGAGAAGGCTATTTAGCGACTGGACCTACAGTTTAACGTGGGCTCCGAACCACGGTCATTGGCTACCGAAAACCCCGGTCAGTACCCTCCTCGGGGTATCAACCCTTGGTTTTGTGCTTAACCGAAAGTATCTCGAGAAGCCTACCGACTGGTGAGTGACCAACGTAGAAAACCTCTCAGAAGGCATCCGGCGTTACCCAGCCTCGAACTGGCGTGACTGAGTGGTGATTCCTTGTCAGATTTTCCACTCTTACCTAGAAACATTCACAAGAATTTTGGAAACACTTTTTTGCCTAGTACGGGATTCGGGGACGCCTTAGACACCACAGCTAATGTGGCTCCACTCTATAGTAATAATAATAATAATAATTTATTGAATCCTCAAGACAATTCAAATATGCATGGACCAAGTCAAAACAAGAGCATGCACATTGCCACACTTATGTGCATACAAAGAATATTTAACATTTAAACCTACATATAAATATTTTATTCTTGATAAGGTATATAATTTAATAATTTAATAAAGTAGTTATTCAATTACACATTTTTTTTTCAATCACAACAATAAAAAATATCCATGATGAAGTTGGATTGACAGAATTGACAGAATGTTCAGTGACACGACCTCAGAAATAATACATGATAATTAATTATTATTATTGATACGACATTAATTACTAATTATTGATACGACATTAATTACTAATTATTGATACGACATATATTCTTATATGTATAAAACTATAAAAACTTTGACTTATAAGAAATTCGCGGACTAATTTTTTAAATTCGTTGTCATTCTGAACATGCTTAAATGGTTGTGGCAACTTATTATACAGCTTCACACCCCTATAGTAAACATTATGTTCAACTATCTTACATGAATGTATTGGTAAAACAATTTCATCAGAGTCTCGTGTGTCATAGTGATGAAAATCACTATTTTTGACAAATGCAACAGAACAATGATGATAATCTCCAAAATATATAGTGATGGTAGAGTCAAAATCCTGCATTGTTTAAAAAGTGGTCGACATGTTGCCAGTAGTGACACCCCACCCATGATTCGAATTATCTTTTTTTGTATTTTGAAAACATGCATCAGATGAAGCGACCCACCCCAAAATATCAAACCGTACCTAGCGTGACAGTAAAACTCTGCATAGTAATATGAATGCACAATATCCGTGGTACCAACCGGTTTCAACCTATAAACAGCATATGAGACAGCAGCTAATTTCTTGCATAGTTCAGCTATGTGTTCATCCCAGCAAAGTCTGTTATGGAGATGAACACCCAGAAATCTAGTACAGGATGTTTGCTGTATAGACTTACCGTTAATTTTTAGTAAATATGACTCCGTTATAGTGTGTATTCGAGGAGTAAAAGCAATAAAACTGGTTTTGTCCACCTTAAGAGATAACTTATTATTAGTAAACCAACTATAAAATTTATTGAGCATTTCCTGTACCGTTTCAATGGCTCGCTGCATGTTTCTGTTTGCTGTTATATAGCTGCTATCATCAGCAAACATTACCATATTTCCACTACGGCAAAGATCTGGCAGATCATTAACAAACATTAAAAATAATAGTGGACTCAAAACAGATCCTTGGGGCACTCCAGAAATAATCCTTAATCTTTCAGATGTTGCTTCATCAATCTGTACAACTTGGTGTCGGTCAAATAAGTCAGATTGCAACCACTCTCTCACCCGACCCCTCAAGCCATAGTGATGAAGTTTGTCCAGCAGTATTGCGTGATCCACCAGATTGAAAGCCTTACTTAGATTCATAAACAGACCAACGCATTTGCAATTATCGTTTATGTTTTCATATATTTTGTTTAAAAATTCACAGATTGCTGAATGTGTAGATCGACCACTTCGAAACCCGTGCTGTGATGATTTCAATATATTAAAGCGCACAAGAAAGGACATGATCTGCTCATACACTATACGCTCCAACAGTTTAGGTAACGTAGGTAGAATAGCTATTGGTCTATAGTTGGAGAGGGAGAGCCGGTCACCTCTCTTGAAGACATGAATTACTTTTGATGTTTTTAATGTCCTCGGAAAAATATTAGTTTCCAGAGACCAATTCGCTAGATATGTTAACGGTATTATTAATGAGTTGATAGACTTCTTCAGTACAACTGAAGGAATATTATCTAGCCCCACAGAATTTGTATTTTATAGTTTCCTTACTGTTTTAATTATGTCATATTGGTTAACTGGCCGTAATATCATAGAGTTTTGAATTGGAGTCACTTGTCTAACCCTAGTAGCAGCCATTGAACTCACCAACACGTTCTTAGGAAGATTAAGTAGTTCTTGGAATTTCGTATTGCTTACTAGCCCCTGCGATAACGGTCCCATTTTTAATTAACTCCAAGGCTTTCTTTATATCAGTTTCCGAATAAGTATAAAATGTCCTTTTAGGTTTACTAATTGTAGCGTTTGTTGATTTTGGAATTTTCTCCACGGTTTTCTTTTTTATTCTCGATGACATTTAAACGTATAAAACATAAAATAATAAAAAAAAATCTAGATAACGTAATATATTTATTAAATAGGTATTGTGGCCAAAACTGGATAACGTATGCACCACTTGTGGTCATGGTGTAACCAAAAGTAGTTCTTAGTTAGTCTATTAGTAGTAGTAGTAGGATTTTTTATTCATATTTTAGGTTATTATCGATAAATTAATTTTTTTTATTAATAATTAAATTATTTAAGTAGTATATAATATAAACATTTAAAGAATATTATGATTTTTGATAAATATTAATGCTTTACTTACTAGAGTCGTTCTTAAGATTCTTACTAGAAATAATTCAAATTGCCAAGATACACCACGCATCCAAATATGTTTTCAATAATTTCAGAAACTTTTCAAAAAGAATTTCTATTTTTAACGAGTAGATTAAAGAGTTCACAGCGTTGCCAACCTATCAAAAAACCCTATAAATATACTATATAATACTGTAGTAAGAACTAAATACTTAATATTTAATTAAAAATCTCCCTAAAGTGGCCATAAACGGTACATCTACCTTACAAGAAAAAAAGGGAAAAAGAGAACAAAAGAAAGAAAAAAATGAACCTTGAAGTTAACTTCAAGTAAACAACAGTAAACTTCACGGTTCATTTTTTTCTTTCTATCGTTCTCTTTTCTCCTTTTTTCTTGTATCCTTTTTTTACAAGCTTCAGGTAGGTACTACGCTTCCTAGGCAATTACGGTTCTCATATAAATAGAACTTAGTTTAGTTTTAGAATTAGATTAAATCATCTCCTGATGATGCTAACATGGTTAGCGAAACATGCGTCGAACATGAACTTTAATAAAAAATGTAATTTGGTGTTTAGTGGTAAATCTCTTTGAGTTTAATGGAAATTATTGTTGATGAAATGTAAACAACGAAAATTATTTTTCGAACGAAGGCTCTATAAACTAAATTCAGTCCACTAAAAAAATCATTAATTGCAGGGAATGCAAGGAAGCACAGGACAAATAGGCCATCCAGGGGAGACCGGTCCTCAGGGCATTGTAGGTTTAACAGGTGCTAAGGGTGCTAGAGGTGAATCTGGACAAAAGGGAGACACAGGTTTGATGGGTCCACCAGGAAGACCGGGAGAACCAGGTCTAGCGGTAAATCTAACATACAATTTATTATTTAACTTAATTTTAATATTTATATATTTTTAGGGACATCCAGGAAATACAGGTCCACCAGGTTCCCCAGGATTAGCCGGAATTAAAGGAGCAACTGGTGATAGTGGACGTCCCGGAAATCCTGGAGCACAAGGTCTTCCTGGATTACCCGGCATAGATGGCATTAAAGGAGAAGCTGGAGCAGAGGGACCATCAGGTCCACCCGGACCATTAGGTCCCCAAGGTTCACCAGGAGAGAGAGGTATAGAATAAATAATTTGCAACTTCACTTTTGGTAAAATTTTTCGTTCCAATTAGGTTTGCCGGGTTTGTCGGGTCCGCCTGGAGCACCGGGACTACGGGGTCTAAGAGGGTCCGCGGGCGAACAGGGATTAGCGGGTAGGCCAGGTAATGAAGGCCCATCAGGACCTCCAGGGTTAATTGGTCCTTCAGGACCTCCAGGGCCTAGTGGTGATCAAGGACCGGAAGGAGCACCAGGAAAAGTAGGACCTCCGGGTATCGCCGGACGTCATGGAGATAAAGGACCTCCAGGTCAACCAGGATCACCTGGATCAAATGGACCGCCAGGTTTACCTGTAAGATTTATGCTTTCTACATAAAGGGTGTTTTAACAATAGCTGCAAGATTTTGATTACGTGACATATCTCTTCAATTCAGAAAAAGAAATTATTTTAAGTAGATTTTTTTTATTTTTCATAAACATAATCTCCTTTTAACTCTATACATTTTTCCAAGCGTTTATCCAACTTTTTTAAGTCGTCTAAAAAGTAAGCTTTTGAAAGGTTGTCATTATAGACATCTGTTTGGGCGATGACCTCCTCGTTCGATGTGAACCGTTGTCACTTAAAACCCTGTCGTGGATTTTGTCAATCATTTCAGGAGTAGTCACATCCACTGGACGTCCCGAACGATGTTCACGTGCCATGAACTTCATCCAACTCAGCTTTGATCGCCTTCGGTGTTAATCCTTTAAATATAAGTGTTCAATCACCACTCGAAACTCACCTTTTTCCATTTTTATAAATAAACAAAAGTTTTTTGCCTCAATTGACAATAAAAATGAAACCATATGATAACATATGATGCATAATAATAATTATGTGTTACTTCGGCGCGCGCAACTTCGTCCCTAAAACTAAAAATTCACTCTGATCTGTTTCCCAAACGCGCCATAAGTATAACTTCTTATGTGCTTATTGTTTAATCGACTCTTTGATGGATGGCAATAGGATGTCTCGCTGGATGATGACATAGGGGACATATCTTTATCTAGCATTTACGATTATACGTATCACTTTCTTTTGAAATCCTGTGGAATTTCTAGGTTAGAGTCTGCTTGTGACCTCCAAACTTGAATGTCATATTGGTACACTTGAAAATTTTCCAAATAAGTGATTTTTTTTAATAAGAATCTTCTGAAATTCTCCTTTGTACATTTTGGGTAGGATGGTTATAGATGAAAAATGTTTATCAGAAATTCTTATAATAACAATCTTGTTGGAAAAAAATGTTTTTATTACATTTTTATAGTCAAATAGAAACTTGTACAGAGTCAATTTATTGCAAAAAAATCTTGCCTTGGAAAATCTAACCGGGAAGTCGGAGAGATTATTAATAGGCCCTACACCACATTGCGAACCATTATATTCAAGCTATTTGCCTCTCTTAGTAACCATCACAATTTCAATTACTTTCCCTAATTTAAAGTAAGTTATTCTAATAATGTTATTGAAGAGTTGGATTAGGGTTCTCAAACATATATCTGAAGCTTCTTGTTAAGCTTTTCCGGTAATAATATGTCGAATCTAGAGACCTTCGTAGGATCTATCAAATTCAAGATTTTTTGATGTTAATAATTTTGAATTTTATTACCGGAAGATCCAGTTCGTTAAGAGTGTTCAAGAATTCTTTGATTTTGTTCTCTTCTAATGTCACTTTAATTGTTGTTTTTTAATGTTTGACTTTAAATTTGTTTTTGATGAATTAATATTATTAAAGGGCCCGCCAGGTCTTGTTGGAGCAATAGGTTTGACGGGAGAAAGAGGTCAAATTGGTGAACCAGGTCCACAGGGAGTTGAAGGAAGACCTGGAGAAAGAGGTAAACCTGGACCGCAAGGTATTGAGGGTTCGAAAGGTGACAGAGGAGAAGTTGGGCCTAAAGGTGCTAAAGGTCATACCGGCTTGCCAGGGTTACAGGTAAATTGGGCTAATATTTCTAGTAATCGAAACATCAGTAACTGTATGTAATTGTACATGATGTATTTTAATTTATAGGGCTTGCCAGGAGTTCAAGGAATTCCAGGAGAACGAGGATTACCTGGAAATCCTGGCTTACCTGGAAAAGATGGTGATGCAGGACCAAGAGGTCTACCAGGGCGTGATGGTAGTCCCGGGCCATCAGGTCCACCTGGCCCTTCAGGACCTAGAGGTGAGACCGGTGGAGACGGAAGACCTGGAACTCCCGGAAATCCAGGTCCCCCGGGCCCACCTGGACCACCAGGAGACGGAATAGGATATGACGCTGCATCATTGGCTGCATTATTGTCAAATGCCAATACAAATAAAGGACCGGATCCGTTAAGTGACCAGCCTTATGTTCCAAGGGCTTTCGGTAAAGAACTTACCATCCAAGAGACGGAAGAGCTTATTAATAAAGCTTACGAACAGCTGAAATCGTCATTTGAAAAGTACAAGAAACCAAAAGGAGATAAATCCAGTCCTGGAAAAACTTGTAGAGATATTTTAGCAGCATATCCCGATTCTGCTAGTGGTTAGATGTTATAAGTAAATTTATATTTATGATCAATACAGTGGAAAATGTTTTTAGGGCAATATTGGGTTGATCCTAACGGTGGTGATATTAATGATTCGATTCTAGTGTATTGCGATATGGAGATTAAAGGTACTTGTATATTGCCAAGTCCAACAAAGTCGGGAGAAATTCGATATGATGGTAAAGAGCCTGAAGTATGGTTAGGAGAAATAGATAAAGGAATGAAGGTAAATAATTGAGTCAAATAAACATCTGAAGAAACACATAAGTAATGTCGTTTTTTCAGATTATTTTAGATTATTTAACATTTAATAGAGTTTTTATCTTCATCCTCGCTCATCTCCCTGATGTACTTTCAATTCCCTGTTCGTTAAATGAGGGTGAAGCAAAATATTCTGAAGCAAATATATGAAGCAAACATATTCTGAAGTGCAGTTTTGATTGACCTATCGCAGTGGGATTTTTTTCACGAAGGTATAATCTTTCATAGATTCAAAAATATAGTAATCTGGTGGGTGAGGAAGTACTTCTCAGCCCAACTCTTTGATTTTTTCTTGGGCGATTCGGTTCTTATATGGGCTTTCATTCATCATGACCATGTTTAGTGTATCAAGCTGAGCACAATAATATTCAGCCCTTATACCTTCATTAGGATTCAGAACCTCACAGTGAATGATTTTTAGATCTCTGTCTAACTGGGATAAAAGTGAACTGCAGATGGTTACTCGTTGAACTTTGATTTTAAGTGAAAGTTGATATGATACACACATTCCTTTCCTTTGCATTTTATTCAACTGTTTTAAACATCGCTATGTTGTGGACCACTTCAAGTTTTCTGGCTAATTCCTGGATGTTTTATTTGGGATCAGCTTCAATTTCAGTCAATAAACATGTCAGTCAGCTGATCAAACTCTTTCAAAAAATTTCAAATCAATATTCTTAAATTTCTTGACTAGTGATTTATTTAAACTTAGGAACTTTTATTTTTTATGTTGAATTATTTGAAGGTGGTGTTTTTAACAAAAACATTACTGAAATTTCCCCTAGATCCGTCAATGTGGAAGATTTTTATTAACAGGTGTTTCGGTTAATATTGTTGATTTTGCTAAGAGATGGCGTTACCAATATATTTGTTGGTATAGACTAGTGACGTCTATGGCGTTTTGGAGGGTAAACATACATCATCAAAAGCTAGTTAGTTATTAATTTTCATTGTGCAAAAAAAAACAGTTTTTCACCTACAAAATAATTTGGGACAGGTAAAATGTTTATTTTCGATAATAGTGCTAAATTGTGTATATAAGCCAACAAACAACAAATGTATGTCATAGTTTAAGAAAATTAATAATTTCGAATTAATCATTAACAATTTGTCGTGGTGGTTGTCCACAATGTCTTTAAATTTTGAAGAAAAAAAACACATTACTTATGGGTAATCCTAGTTTAAGGTAATTTATTTAATTATTATTATTTTATATTTTAGATAACATATAAGTCTGATTCCACGCAAATAGGATATTTACATTTACTTTCATCAAATGCGGTACAAAATATAACGTATCATTGTAAAAACTCAGTTGCATATTATGATGCAACCAAACATACATATCGCAAAGGAATTAAACTTATGAGCTACAGTGATGTGGAAATCACACCTAAAGGAAGCAAGCTCAGATATAACGCTGTTTTAGATGAATGCAGGGTAATATCCATTATATTATCACTCTTTTTCGTTCTTTTACTATTTCCATTACTTCTTTTTGTTTTGCAATTATTTCTATTATCAATCACATTAACATTTTGGCTTCTGATCACTAAGAAATAATAATTAAGTTAAATTTCTATCAAGTATACTGTTGGAAAAAATGTCTGTCGAGTTTTTTGTGTTTTGGTAAGCCTTAGAAATGCTTGGAAATAAGGCGTTTTCATGATATATTACTGAAAAGGCAAGAATGCACCTCTTACCTTTTTCTTAAAAGAAAATATGTGATACGACGGTCGTTCAATAAGTCCAAACAAATTGTTCCAGTAAATTCAACACACGCGCAAAATTTTTGTTGTGGATCCAGCTTTAGATGGCGATTCGATAATCGATAATTGGACGAGAATTGAGAGTGAAATTGCAAAGACGCGTCACTTTTAGGTATTTAGACATTTCGTTACATGAAAGAAAAGAAAGATATAACGCAGAAAGGAGAAAGAGAGCTATACATTTTTTAGCTCTTATTTTTCTTTCCTTTGTCATTTTGTCAAGATAAATTAATAATTATTTTCTTATCGAGTCGTCTTCAAATGAAAGTTGATTAACTCTCTCTCTGCCTCTTACACTAAATTTCTCTTATTCTTTATTTTTTGAGAAGTTTCACTTCTATCACGTGTACAGAGCTGCACCCGCAAAGTTTTTTTATATGTCTCAACATAATCTCCTTTTAGCTCAGTATACTTTTTAAAGCGTTTCTCACCGTTTTGATTGTTCTTAGTCTCTGGAGTGTAGTAGTGTATCTATTTTCGTTCACAGTTATGTATCAACGCAGAAACTCATCAGAATTACGACGAAAAAGCGCCAAAACAGAATCAGAGTCGACCACACGATTGTGTTTATTTTTTACTGAGAGCAAACGCGGTAGTTATGCCGAAATTTTTTTCAGACTTGATTTTTCGTGCATAATTGAAACACTGTACCTTGCGATAAGCCTGTGGCCTTAACTATTTCGCGTACTTTGATATGTCGATCGTTTTAACCATGTCGTGGATTTTGTCAATCATTTCGGGAGTAGTCACTTCCACTGGACGTCCCGAACGTTGTTCATCTCTTGTGGATGCACGGCCACGTTTAAACTCATTTATCCAATTACAAACAGTTGCAAACACAGGAGCAGACGTGTCATGAACTTCATTCAACTCAGCTTTAATCTATTTCGGTGTTAAGCCTTTTAAATATAAGTGTTTAATCACAACTCGAAACACACTTCTGTCCATTTTTCTAAATAAACAAAAGTTTATTGCTTCAATCGACAATAAAAATTAAACAATTTGATTAACATAACTAAGACTTTGACAGCTATGGGGTGAATAATGTTGCTTACTAAAAACAAACCATTTCCGATGTACGAACGCCATCTCTTGGATTTTCTAAGGACTTATTGGACAACCCACGTTGGTGAAGGTGATGCTGACGATTCCACGTGGCATAAGCGGCTTAAAAAGTTTTGTGGAAACCACGGGCGTAGCCAGGATTTAGTTGGGGGGGTTAGTTTGAGCAAAGTTTCCATACGATACAAAATAGTTCGACTACTCGACAAGAGATGGCGTTACTGTGTGCAACGTCCACTAGTTCGGATATATATTCAATTCAAATGTAATTATTTAACTCTCTTCACTCCTCGTATTTTTTCGGTATAATATTAGGTAATATTTGGCTAACCCCCCCCCCCCCCCCCCTTGGATTCGCCCGTGGTGGAAATAATTTAAATCTTAGCGATGCTCGATGTCGGACAACCGACGTGGCTAACGTGGCTAACGGTAATGAAATATTGGTTCCAAATGAAAATAATCGGCGCAGAACCCCTTAATAGATCGGAGAAATTATTGGAATCAACCTGGCATCGGATCTGATCCGACTCCCAGATTCGGATCTTTTAAAAGAGCCGTATGAACCGGTTCCTAAAATTACGATACACGGATTTCGGATCCCATATTTTTGTATCGTATGGAAACTTTGCGTTGTTTCTCGATTATTCGCCACGCCCCTCGGTCGGAATGAGCGGAGCTTTGTGGAAGTTTGTGGTAGTTTCTGGACGGCTACTACTGGCTGCTATATAAGCGGCGCGTGACCGCGCTTACGGCATTATTGTTCCATGCGAACTCGAAGCGAATATAAGTGAAAAGTGGTGAACGAATAGTGAAGATAATTAAGTGTACCGTGTAAGTGAGTAATTTTAGTGCAGTGTTATTCGGTGACCTTGTTAAGGATAGATACGTGAATCATTATTACTGTCGAAAAATGAAGGAGAAAAAAAGGAAGGGTGATAAACTTAAAGGTATGGACTACTGGAAAAAGTGGTGTAGTCAAGGGGTTTCGAATAAAGAAATAAATTTGGATTTAGCTATCAAAGCTTCAGCTACCTTGCATGCTGATAAGAAGACTGTGATGACAAGCGGGCCCTCGACCTCGACCTCAATTACAATACCGAATGTCGAAATCGATGCCATGTCGCTGGTGCCCTGTTCGATACCTTCAACTGCCGAATCTACATCTAGTCTGCAACAGGCCAGCTTGACTATTACCTAATCTTTTACAACTGTAGCTAAGTTGGATGTTGGTTTTTACGCGAATCAAGAAAAACTCTTGGATGAATATTTTAAAGTCCAAATTTTAAAAACGCCATGGAACCCACCCAGAAATTATAAGTTTCCTATTTCCACAAAACGAAACTTGCGCTTTCAATTGAAATGGTTGGAGAGATTCCCCTGGTTGTCATATTCGGAATATAAAAGTGGAGCATACTGCAGAGTTTGCGTGGTAATGGGACGTTCGCTTGATGAAGGTAAAGGCGGTCATCAAAGAATCGGCCAGTTGGTAACCGAACCTTTTTGTAAGTGGAAAAATGCCCTAGAAATATTTGAAGGTCATGCGAAATCGGGATACCACAAGCGAAATTCAGAACTGGCAGATAATTTTCTAAAAGTAATGTCTTCGCAGTCTTTTTCGGTCACTGAACAGCTGTCTTCTGAAAGAAAGAGACAACAAGAGGAGAATCGAAAGAAACTAATCCCTATCGTCAAAGCAATAATGTTTTGCGGCAAACAAGGCATCTCCTTGAGAGGTAAAATCGATTCGGGGGCATACAATTTATACCAGAATCACCAGAACCTGAACAACCACTACAGAATGATGGTAATTTTAGAGCTCTGTTGCGGTTTGCGGCTGAGTCTGGAGATAAAAATCTGGCTGAGCATTTGAATACTTCACAGAAGAATGCCCTGTACACAAGCTCTCAGGTCCAAAACGAAATAATTGACATTTGTGGTGAATTAATTCAACATAAAATAATTGAAGAAGTAAAGAAAGCCAAACTATTTGCGATTGCGAAACCACCGACATCGGACGTGTAGAACAAGTCTCGTTATGTCTTCGATATGTTGATTTTTCAGATAATAAACACCATATGCTTAAAGATGCAATGTCATTAGCAAATGTCCGAAATTGTATTGGGATTGTGCAGTCTGTTGGTTCCTACTTACGACATTCTGCTCAACGCACTGCTTTGTTGAAAGAAAAAATTCAAGAGCTACTACCCGTCGGTAACCAAAAAAGCTTGCTCTCAATGTGTGAAATTCGGTGGGTCCACAAACATGAAGCTATTATAAGATTCAGGGAAATTTATTCAGCGATTGTGAATGCTCTCGAAGAACTCCAATTTAATCACAATAAGGAAACATCGCAACAAGCCGCCCAATTGCTAAGTACGCTTCGATCTTCGGATTTTGTGATGTGTTTAATGATTCTTCAAAAAGTTATGAGCTATACATTGTCGCTATCAAAACAATTACAAACAATTGACATCGATCTTATCACGGCATTCAAACATGTAGATGATGTTATTAATGTCTTACAACTCCTGAGAAACAACACTGACGTCGAATATCTTCATCTCTATGAAGACGCAAAGGTTTTACTGGAAAAAAATGGTGGTATACTGCGAATGCCACGTGTCGTCGGAAGACAATTAAATAGACCGAACATTCCTGCATTGGATGTATGCACGTATTACAAAATTAATTTGTTCTTTCCATTTCTTGATCATACAATTCAACAATTGGTTGAAAGGTTTACCAAACATTGTAAAGTAGTATCAGCATTATCTGGTGTGCTACCTTCAAATTTTACTGCCAGTTCTGAAATTGAAGAAGCAATTTCCATGTACTCGTCACTCCTTCCCCAATGACAAGTCAAGGGGAACAAGTCGGGGTATCTCGCCTACCCCGAAATCTAGTTTGGAATGCCTAGATATGTGCGATAAAAACCTTTATCCTAATATTTACACATTACTACAAATCTTGGCTACCATTCCTATATCCACTGCTACCCCAGAAAGGTCTTTCTCGAGCCTAAGGAGACTGAAAAACTATTTACGAAACACTACAAGTGAAAACAGACTTAATGGTTTGGCTCTCATGAACATTCACTATGGAACAGAAATTCATGCAGATGAAGTAGTGGATATATTTAAAAGAAAAAGCCGAAGATTTCTTCTTTAATGGTTTTAGATTTAGCGCAGAGGAACGAAATTAATTTAACCATTTCATTTAAAGTTAAGAACTTTATAAATATGTCGTAATTTTTCCGATGAATATATAGATATTAAATTTCATGTAAGTATATTTTTGTTGCTTTATTTACTTCAAACTAACCCCCCCCCAACTACATCCTGGCTACACCCGTGATCCGTAATGTAGAATAAACCGTTCGAAGTTGCCGTACTGCGGCTTAAAATTTGCAATTTATTAGTGTTTTATGTACTTAAATATATAAATATATAGAATAATATACATAATAAAGACACTTAAGTACATCATATTTTAAAATTAATTTTTAAAAATTAAAATTTTTAAACAATTACATATTTACGCTCAGCGCTCGGATGGTTGTTTTTCTTTCTTTCTTCTGTCTGTTTACTTTCTAAATGTTTGTGATTGTTTCTAGGCAAGAGTGTAAAATCCGACTACGAATTACCCCTCAGTCACGCCAGTTAAAGGCGGGGTAAGGCCGGATGCCTTCTGAGAAGTGTTCTACGTTGGTCACTCGCCAGTCGGTAGGTTTCCTGATAGACTTATGGGTAGGCACATAACCAAGGGTTTATATCCCGAGGCGGGTGCTGGCCTGGGTTTGTCGGAAGCTGATGACCGTGGTTCGGAACCCACGTTAAGCTGTAGGTCCAGTCGCTAAATAGCCTAGTTGCTGATGCGCCTCTAACTCTAACACTTTAACTTTTTACATGTAAAAATATGATTTCAATTATCTTTTTAGTTATCATTTGACTTCGTTTCGTTTTGTGTCACAATTTGACCAGTTTTACTACAAATTCTTTCACATGGTCCTGAAGTAGACATAAGGCAGCGCCTTTTTTGGACAAATTCAAATAGTCTTGGATAAATATTTTTTCTTTGAAACCACCATATTAAGGGGTCCTCGTGTCGATCGATTAAGGGCTCATTTAAATATTTTTCTATTTCATTAATAACTGCTGACGTAGGGTTTCTGGAACTTTTTACATGTATTACTTTGTTTTCAAAATTTTTCCATATGAGAGAGTGAATTATTGCTTTTTGATGTCAATGATATACCGAAGCCTTTCAATAATTCATACGAAAAATAATTCATATATGGGCATGTTGATATTCTCAGAAATTTAAATGTTTTGCTATATACTCTGCCAATCGTAAAGTATTTGTTTATCTGTCTATGTAACAAGTTATGCAACCAATTATACGAGAAAAGATTCAGTGGGATCCGAGAACCGGTTCAGGGATCCGGATCTTTGAATTGATTCGGAACCGGTGATCCGACTCTCCAAAAAGATCCGTATTTCCCATCATTAGGCCAACAGGGAATGTTTATCAAGATCGACGATGGATGCCACATGCATTTTTTTCCGCATGAGTCTGCGGAGAAAATATTGATAAACGGGATTTTTATTTTATATCGAAAACCGATCAATTTTTAAAGCGGATAATACTTAAACGTTTCTTTGCTTTGCGCGATGGTTATTTCAAATAAAAACTAGTACTTAATCGATACAAGAAATTCGCTATTTCGCGTAATAGCAAAAATATCGAACCTATCTGCTATGGAAGACTGTCGAACCAAAACTAAAAGTCACATCGGCCTGGAATTCATAGAGCGTTGCTAGGGAGGAAGCTACTTTTCAGAAATGCACCCATCTTTGCGATCGCCCCACCAAGAGGATATTAAAAAATCTGTCTTAAAATTTTGTAGCCGTAAATAACTTCTTTATTTGGCAACTTTTATATAAATGATTTTTGGTAAAATTACTTCCTTTTTACGAGCTCTACAACCTATTAAAATAAATGACTAATCTTTGAAAACACCCTGTATATATTTATATGTTTGCATATTAAATAAATTAATTTTCAGTTTCGACAAGACACCTGGTCTAAATCGGTACTAGAATTCAAAACCGATAAACCGTCAAGATTGCCGATTACAGACGTAGGAGTCAGAGATGTCGGAAAACCTAATCAAATCTTCTGGGTTGAAATAGGATCAGCCTGTTTCTTTTAAAATAATATTCGTCTTTAATTCTAAAAAATTGAAATAATTACGTTATAATTAATATCTAAATATGACGTACAGTAATTCCTGCTATCCCACACTACTGCCAGTGTTTTAGTGATAATACTTTTAAGTGTACTTAGTTTATATATCACATTTCTTTTTCTATTTTTCAAAAGGGTGCTAAAATAAGATAGATTAAGTGTATATTTGAATAAATAACTATTATTTTATAAGTATTATTTTTTAAAATTACTTCTAAGAAACAAATATTGCCTACTACCCACTTGAATATCCGCTAACCGATAAAAAGCGCAACGTATATTTAAATTGTTCAAACATCAGACCGAATGGAATCTGTGGATTTTTCATCGTAAATAGTAGTACTAAATTTAATATTCCCGTATATTCCCGTTTTTTAAGGTACTTAAATGTCGGAAAGTTTATTGAGTTGCCTATGTTACGGTTACGTATACATATAGTCATAGTGTTAAAGAAACCTTTTTGTTGTCATTTTCTTCGTGGTATTTGTGACAGTTTGACAATGATATTTTAGGATTTAACAGGAGTGAACAAATGAAAAAACATTTACTATTGGTCGCCATTTAAATAAAACGACATATATTTTAAACATATTTATTTTTGTAATCGATCCTTGTAATCGATTACAAGTGTTACTAAGCTAAATGTTTGTAATTTAGTACAAATTTATACAACAATTAAAAATGAATAATGAAAAAATGACAAGTCAGTTTAGATTATATGGCACGAAAATGATAAAACATGATGACAAAAAAAAAGAAAACTAGAAAACATTAAAATAATCTATAAATACAATTTCGGAATCATCGGTCGATCGTTCGATCAAAAAAAAAACTTTGGTTGACAATATGTACAGAATAATTCAATTCGCTCCGATATATACAAATAAATAAAAGTGGTACAAAATCCTGCAAACGATAGTAGATATACAACAATTAAAAAAGGCCACTGTCACAATATCTTGCGTTTCTTTACAATAATCAATACCTTACAATTATTATAATGTAGTAATTTCAGGGCAAGTTATTCTTCTTGCTAATTAAAAGCTTCCATTTTTGTTCTTAGTATACTATAGCGTCTTTTTTTTTCACATTAAGGACTGGCTGTATTAATAAATGATTATTTTATACCTCTCAACATTTTTTATATACACAATTCACTCGCAAATAAATTTGTAACAAGCAAGATATTTTTTATCACATTTTTAACACATAATTTGGTTAGCTAAATGTTCTGCACCTACATGTTAGAATGGGACAGTTAGTAGGAAATACATAGAAAATTATTAAAAGTAAAGATAGAAATTGGAGCTCTTGGTTGGATCCTTAGGTATTACTTTAAATACTCGGACAACTCAGCTCGACATGGTGCTAAAATATTTTAAAAAGAATTCTTTGATATTCTAAAAGGAAATCAAGAAATTGCCTTTTAAAATGTAAGTAAATGTGTATACTGAAACTGTGCAACTCTCACTATAAAAAATTATTTACTATTAGTAAACTAATCATTTATGTGAAAGTATCTAACACTGGCGTTTGAAATATTTAATTTTATACATAGACATAATGTACTGTCTAATTGTTACCATGCAAGGAAGGGACTGCAGGAATTGATTCTTTTTAGTGACAGGTAGCACATCAATTTGAAATATATACGAAAATTTATCCTAAGAATTAGTTAAGTAGGAATGGAATGTTCGGAAGGCATAGTGGTTAGTAAATATTTTCGTATATAACCTGTTTAAAATTAAAACTCCAACACCAAATGTAATACGGAAGATAAACTAGAACCCAACCACCCAATTTTCCAAGATATGTTAATAAATACTTAAGCAGTACATTTAGCCATCTACCTATTATAAAGCAATTTTTTTAAAGCGATAATTGTTTTTTACTACAAAAGTTTAAGTACTAGAATCGTATTTGACGGTAAATACTTTAAGAAGAAATATCTCCATAGTATAGTAGTAATTACTATGCTATATAGTAAAAATATAGATACGTTTATCTAGACATTTGTAATCGCAAAATACAGCAGGCAAAATAATTATTTACATACCCTGATTTTAAGGATATATCACAAATCATTTTTTATTTGTAAACATAACACGACGGTAATTGACATGAAAATCAAGTTGGTGCAATCAATATCGATTACATAAACACTGGGAGGATTAGTCTGGTCTATTGCAATTACTAATCCCGTCAATTATTCCAATTTTCTGTCAGATTTCGGTCTAACAAATGATTTTAATTTGTGTACTGGAAATGGCTCCGAAACCAAAAGAGATTCCTGTGGGAGTGAAGGAGGAAATAGTGTCGCCATTGTACCGTTCCGGACAGAGTTATATAGAAACGGAAAGACTATTTAATTTATTATTTTCTACAGTGCGGTATATTGTATAAAAAAATGAGTGGAACAATTGAAAACAAACTCCTATTAGATTGTCTTTGAGCCTTTAATATAAAGGGCCAATGGAAAATTGGCAAAGACGCCTTAACAACCCCACACAGAGCACTCAACAGTTGTTGAGACAAACTCGGAGATCATATCTCAGACAATGAAGTTGGTGACATGGCGAGGCGATCTACGTAGCGCGACGTAGGACACTGAAGGTCGACCAGGTCGCGCCTCTTGTTGGGTGGCGCCACCCCGTGTAAACACCCAATTTAAACTTTCTTGACCATTACTTACACTACCCTAATCGCCTCTTCTGTCAACGGCCTAAGGAATGCTCTCCATGATAAAGGTGTTCGAAATAGCTGACCTGTAAAAAAGTCCTTCCTCAATGAAATTATTAGATGAAGAAGACTAAAGTTCCAGCCAACATTTTAACATTATGACGGAGAAAGAATAGTAGGTTAAATTAAAGAGAACATGCTAAATACAGTGGAGTAGGAAATTTTTATGTTATAACCGGTAACAAGACAGCCCTGTCCTATGTGGAAGGGTTGCGGACCTTAATCCCACAGAAAATATACAGTACATTCTAGATAGAAAAATCCATCAAGGCACAATTAAGAGCAAGAAGCATCTAAAAGAAATAATCTTTGACGTATGGAACAGTTTACCCACAGATATTAAAAAAAATTAATGCAATTCATGCTAATGGAACACAAAATATTAAATTAAAAAATATTATTTATTTAATTTATATTTCTTTAACAAATAAATTTCATATTTATAAGTAATATATATATATATATATATATATATATATATATATATATATATATATATATATATATATATATATATATATATATATTTGTTATTTTCGCCATGATTTGTGACAAACCCCTAAAAATTAAGATATGCAAACTTTTTGCCATACTGTATATCTATAATTCTATAATGGGAAAAGCAAATGTTTATAAAGAATATGAATGAGATGAAAATTGATCAAAAAAACATGATAATATCCATTTAGTTCTTATGATTGCATATGCAGCTGTTACCACTAGTAATAATTAACTGTACCATAAAACAAAAATCCTAGAGTAAATATCAAAACCAGCCCTTGGAATAAACGAACTAGAACATATTTCTTACCTTAAGATTTGAAGCGTTACTGACACGTATATGTATATATAGATTTACATAAGTAATTTTACATCACGTGACCGGTTAAATAAGGTCGAGATTAAACATTAATTATTTTTTATATAACTATTGCAAGTAAAGGTAATTGTATAAAATAAAATTAAATCTTGTCCTGCGCCAACACACTTACAACCTTGTAAAAGGTCCTTGAAGTTTTTATAGTTTTTTTTAACCTAGAGGTTTATTTTTCTTAGTTTTTGGTGTTGGGGATATTCCCAGAAAAGTCTCCTAAAGTACCATGCATTCGGTCCTACTGCATTGTATATCAAAATTTTCCATTGTCAGCAATAACAGCTGATTTAGGTACCAATCCTTTTTGAATCCCGCGGCAGCAGAGTAACCATTTATCGTCGACTTCTAGCACTACTTTTAATCTTTCGCCTTCATTGTATGACAAATGGCCGCTTTCTGAAGGAAGTCTATGATTAAGAGTTCTCACAACCCTAAAAAATTACATTTCTGTAGTTAAATATAAAATATTTACACAAACAAAAAATATTAGAGAAGGTGACATTAGGTCCTCAATGTAATTTTCGGGCTTTTTTTTGAATATCTTTGACATTTAGTTATGAAAAAAAATAAAACAAATTTAATCTTGGAAGTCATTTTCCGAATCCACATTAGCTGTGGTGTCTAAGGCGTCAGCTTTACGTTACGGCAGTTAATGTGGAGCGGGGTTCGAATCCCGTTTTAGGTAAAAAAGATTTTCTAAAATTTTTGTGAATGTTTCTAGGTAAGAGTGTAAAATCTGACAAGGAATCACCCCTCAGTCACGCCAGTTCGAGGCTGGGTAAGGCCGGATGCCTTCTGAGAGGTTTTCTACGTTGGTCACTCGCCAGTCGGTAGGCTTCTTGAGATACTTTCGGTTAAGCACAAAACCAAGGGTTGATAGCCCGAGGGGGCTGCTGACCGGGGTTTTGGGTAGCTGATGACCGTGGTTCGGAACCCACGTTAAGCTGTAGGTCCAGTCGCTAAATAGCCTTCTCAGTTGCTGATGCGCCTCTAACCCCAAAACTTTACTTTGGAAGTCATTTTCCGTTCACGTTCGTCACCTGTCGGACAACTGTCAAACTGGTTATTTTTGGTGATTTTTTGTGATAGTTACTGAGGCTTTTTTCGACTTCTTCAAGAGCGATTGGGGATGTCTTTTAAGAATCGGAAAATATGAAAATCCGAACGGGCTAAGTCTGAAGAATATGCCGGGTGCAATAAAATTACCAAGCCAAACTCGGTGATAGTTTTCAAAGTTCGTTCAACATTAAGGGGTCGTGCGTTGCACTTTTCCTTTGCCACTGCTTCCAATTGTTCATTCTTCCCTTTTTTTGTCTGTCCCAGAAGTTCGACATCATTACTCGAACTTTCCAATTCGGAATTGCTGGAACCACTTCTTAGTAAATCATCTCCTGATGATGGTAACATGATTAGCGAAACGCGAGTCGAAAAGTTTACAAAGTGGTAAATCACAGGAAGGTTCCGCTAGAAAAATTGATCTACCAAAATTAGGGTTACTGGAGCAGATATTTGGTTTCTTAAATCATACCAATCTAATTCAAATTTCCCCAGTTTATATTTCAAAGTATTCCAAAATGTTCTACATTATGTGACGAAAATAAGTAATTTTGCAAAATAGAAATGGCTTGACTTAGAAGTCAAATATTTGTAGAGTAAAAGGAGTATGCTTGAAGTTCAGGTGTACAACCTTTACACGAAATCAACTTGTTTTTTTTAGAGTTTGGTTGTGGACACAGAAGGTTCCAATAGAAAAACTGATCACTCTTAGTTTTTTAATATCAACTAAAGCCGCAACAATCATGACCATGATTAAATTCAGAGTAGTTTCAGGTAGGTTCAGAAACAAATTCTGATTCAAATAGGATCTGCAATTTCATCTGTTGATGAAACGTAGAGACCGAGAATTAAGTGAGGAACCTAATGATAAAGACTTTCTATAGATATCCATTTAAGATCATGTTATACAATAGCAAGTAATTATAAGATTACAAGTGACGGATTTAACTTTTACTTAAAAATCGATTATACATTACTTTATAATAAAACTTCAGTATTAATCGATTTTCACTGAATTATATTAATATGACATGTTTCGTCATAGTGGCTTCTTCAGATCTTGAGTGTAAACTGAATATTAACTTTAGTTTACACAGTCAAAGCTCCTTATTCACGGTTCCGTTGTTCGTGAATTGGAAATATGGAGGTTCTACATAGCAGCAGACGATTTGTAAAATACATTTAACAAACCAACATTGAAAATAAGAAATATAAACTTACCAGATTTAGTAATCAAATAAAAAATCCATACAATTAAATGTCACGAAATATATGTAATTTTATATATAATTTTTTGGGGGGTCTGTAGCTCTGCAGCTCTTATATACCAGCCGCCCCTGATACATATTATATTTTTAAAATAATATGTATTTATTTACCAGTTACCTTTTAAAACAAACAAGTGTCAAAGTATTCATAAAAACAAACAAGCCTTATTGACGGTAGGCCGAATGTTATTTGACAAATATGTCGCCGCCGGGTTATGCGTGACGCTATGGCTTTTGATAAAAGCCGTCTTCTTACGATCGATGCCGGATATTGTGTATTATTGCTTCAATTTTTATAATGTCGAGTAAAAGCAACGGAAAATTAAAAGAGTAAAAGCAACGGAAAAAAATCGTATTCAAAACCAGCAGTAAAAATATAATGCTTGACCGTTTTTGCATTCATATCACGTTTTTTTCTTTTAAAAATTCTTCGCGATCCAGCAATTGAAAAATTGGATGCTGCATTAATATTATGGAGAGGAGACTATAGCCGGATTAGAGTGCCTCTAAGTCGTGCTATAATCCGTGAGAAAGTTAAGCGTAATTACGCATATTTTAAAGAACCAGGAGATGAATATACGGATGGAGGATTTCAAGCATCGGGAGGTTGGTTCAATATGTTCAAGGTGCGACAATCACTGCATAATATTAAAATTGTTGGAGGAGCAGCATGTGCAGACACTTCAGCA
The DNA here is from genome assembly GCA_031761425.1 of Cosmopolites sordidus. Classification (NCBI taxonomy): domain Eukaryota; kingdom Metazoa; phylum Arthropoda; class Insecta; order Coleoptera; family Curculionidae; genus Cosmopolites; species Cosmopolites sordidus. The sequence goes on along the minus strand of JARFXV010000067.1, from coordinate 844,769 downwards.
ACAGCAACATATCCAGAAGAATTTTCAAAGTTAGTTGAAACCTGAACAAGCGTATGCTGACGAAACTGCCCTGTTTTGGAAAAGAATGCAATCAAAACTTTTATATCCAAAAGTGAGTAATCCGCGTCTGGTTTTAAGACAGCAAAAGATAGAGTTACACTGCTGCTTTGTTCTAATGCATCAGAATATTGTATAATTAAGCCACTTATGCTTTACAGATCGCTAAATCCTCGTCCTTTGCAAAATCAAAAAAATAATAAAATACCAGTGTATTGGCGTGGGTTACAAGAGCCATTTTCTGCGACTGGTTCCAGAATTGTTTTGTTCCTGAACTTGAAACTTATTTAAATAAAAATTATTTAGATTTCAATGCAGTTCTAGTTTTGGACAATGCTTTAGTTTAGCTTGAAGCTATTCATTCATATATAAAGGTTATATTTTTGTCTTCTAACATGACGGTCTTACCCCAAACTATGGACCAAGGAATAATCCAGACCTTCAAGCTCTATTACATTAGACAAACCTTTTAAATCATACTCGACACCATGGAATGTAATTCTGATATGAATGTTATGCAATGCTTGAAACATTTTGACATAGTAAAGAAAAAAAAACCATACACATCTAAATCATGCTGGGAAAAACAGTGGCCTAATCTAACTGTCGGTAATGATGAAGAATCCGTGAAAATTTAAATATTAACTGAAAACATTGCTTAAGTTGGGAATGACATACAGCTCAAGCAACATAGGTTGGCCCCTGAGGTTTCGATGCGCAGTAGACTAACGCCCTAGAGCTAATTAGAAGCAGTGTATTCGTGGTGTTAACATCGAATAAGTACAGAAAATTTAAAACTTGTGATATTTTATGTGTTATTAAAAAGTATTAAGTGGACAAAGTTTTTTCCAGAGTTTACAATTCCTCTCAAAAAGGTAAGTTGTTTCGACGTCTAATTTTCGTAATGAATTAACTGTTATAATCCCGTGATATATCAATATAAAATTCCGAGTGATGGGTATCTTATCATGTCATTGACTATATTATCTAATCCACCTGCTTTACTTAATTTAAGTTGAATTATTACATCATTGAATTCTTCTTCTGTGGGTATATCCAGTTCTTTTTCTTCCATATTGACTTCCAGGTTTCCATCCTTTTCCCTTTCCGTCACCATTCTGTTATCTGTTAATATTTTCCTAAAATGATTCGCCCATTCGGTGCTATTTATGTTGTTAAGTTGTGTTGTTATTAAGTTGTGTTCCTTTTATATATCTGTATATTATTTTATATATCTGTGTTCTATATCTGTATAATTTTATGTTATTCTTATTATCTTCTTCTATCATCTCCATCATTTTCTCTATCCATCTAGTTTTTTTAGTTTTTAGTAGTTTAGTGCTGTTTTTTCTAATTTCTTGATATGCTCTGTAGTCTACATCACTCCCTTTTCTCAACCACTTCATCTAGCAGCTCTCTTCCTCTGCATTATTCATCAAATCATTCCTTCCTTCCTTCTATGGATTTTTTCCCATTGTCTTATCTGCAGCGTACTCAATACATCTTTTTATATTTCTCCATTCTACTTCTATGTTTTCGTCTTCTGAACTTTCTGCTAGTTGTTTTCTGACTTCTTTTTCGTATAGTGAACCCTTACCTGTTATCATCTCAATGTTCCATCTCCTTCTGTTTGTCTGTAAATTCACTCCACCTACCATTCTTAACTTAAGCTTCGCTATTACTAGAATGTGGTCAGTACCCGCGTTTGCTCCTCGGAACGATCTTACATTTTGTATCATTTTTTGTCTTCTTTTGTCTACGAGAATGTGGTCTATCTGGTTTCCTGTCGTTCTACCTGGGATTAACCATGTTACTTTATGCTGCGTTTTGTGTTGGTATTTTGTGCTATGTACATTTCCATTTCTGTTGCTAAATTTCCCAGTCTCGATCCATTGTTGTTTGTATCTTTATGCAAGGTTTCTCTTCCAGCCATTTCGCTCCAGTATTCTTCCTTTCCCATCTTTGCATTGAAGTCTCCCATAAGGATGATTGTGTGACGTTTTGGTGTTTTTTCGCAAGTCTTAATATTAATTAATTCAGTGAAAATCGAATAAAACTTTAGTTTTATTTTAAATTAATTTATTATAAGATTATTATTTAATCGGTTTAACATATTGATTGTGCAAATTTATACTAGTACCTATTTCTTGCGATTGTATCACATACACCAACACATAAGTTGTTCACGATGAAAATTTCACAACACTGAACATGAACCAAATGAAGAGGCTTAAGATATATTGATATCGAGCAGTTTTGATATTAGTAAAGCGGAAGTATGACGTGGTATTGTTAATAAGTGATTACTCTATACTAAAATTTACACACCAGAAAAATTTGGATTTAGAATTTTACTTTTTTTTATTTACATATAGGTACCTCCACCATATTCATATATTGTGTAGAAATAACTGGAAATTCAAAATATAAATTACATTTTTACTGCATAATTAATTAGATTTGGTATATGGTACGAGGGTTGCTATTGGCAACAATGATGTTGCTAGGCGCAATGTGACATATACATCGGAAAGTTTGACATTGTTGACTATATACGTACTCAGCATGTTTTGTCATCCGGACGTTATTTGTGTTGTTTAGTGACTTTGAATTTGATCTCAGTCAAAAAATGGAATTAACTCGAGAATTCGTGCGATGATTTACTATCAGCTCGTTTCGACTTTTGGCGATGATGCACCATCTAAAATCACTGTATATCACTGGTTTAGTGATCAATTCTTCTGTTGGAACCTTTGTTGTGAAATACTAAACTTGAAAAGATTTACCACTAAACACCAAAACGCTTTTTTGAACTGCACGACGCACGTTTCGCTAACCATGTTAGCATCATCAGGAGATGATTTAATCTAAATCTAGAGTAAGTAGTTCAAGTTTATTACTGGTTTAATGACTTTAATCGTGGCCGGCGTTTACTCACGGACGAATTTTAAGAAGGTCCTCCAAAATCGGTTGTTGTGGCCGAAAGCAAGATCGTCATGTGACATACCGTAACATTAAGGTATCCCTGGTCATTAGTATGACATAAATAGCAACCCTCGTACTTACACCATATTTTTATTATAGAAAACTTTATGTATTATTAAACATAAAAAAGTATATTATTTCGTGTAAGTAATAAGTTATAATATTAGTAATACTTACTTTGGTGGAGTATTACTAATATTTCCCCCAAGAGGTCTTCTGTTTAATGAGCTGGAAGCAGCTCTTCTTGGAGGAGTTACTTTGGTTGTTTTACCATTTTGGCTGGCGGGCTTGTAAGGTAAACTGCTAGGTCTAGGAATGTGTCTGATTGTTTCATGACTGTCAAGCTGGTCAACTCGACTTGTTCTAAATTAATGATAAAGATGATGAGCATATTTTAATAAAACGATGTTTAATAAAACATTAAATATAAAGAGTTTCCAATAAGGAACGAAAATATTTATTATATCTTGAAGAACATACGAGGGTTGTCCATAAAATAAGACCTCCAAGAAACCTCCTTCACAAAGAAAACCAAATTTAATTGCAATGAACTATACATTGTTGGAAAGCCTGGACTTCTACTATTTTTCTACATAGCCCCCGTTGCGATCGATGTATTTTTTCATGCGGTGTGGGATTTTTCATATATTCTTTTCATAGAACTCTCCCACCGCGGCGCGCAGGTAGCGTACGACAACTTCTTTCAACTCCTCGCCGGTCCTGAAATTCGTTCCACCCAGGTGTGATTTCAACGAGATGATCATTAATTAATTAAAGAGATGATAATTAAGCATTACCCTCTCCCCTTTTGCAATCATTTCGTCCGAAACCCATTGCCGTTCGGCACGCTGTTCATCATGGACGTCTATACGTCCATTTTTAAAATCTCTGCACAATTTTCGCACGTTTTTGATGTCCATACACTTCACATAATTGATGATGAATTTTTATAGGCATAGCGCTTCTGGCACACAAAAAACGAATTGCAGAACGTTCTAACATCTGGCGGTAGCGGTGAGTGGAAGACTGAGCGTCGTAGACAGCTCGGAATAGTGGGGATTTGTAGGCGGGAAACCAAGCTACACGCCAGTGCTGCCGGATCTTGCGTTAAAGCATCCCGCGCGACTCCAGCCCCTTGAAGACCTTACTTTACAGACAACCCTTGTATAATGGCATTATTTTTTCAAAATAACATCGTTCAAATATATCCCTTGGCTTCGTCTGGTGGAATGCATTCTGGAGACCTAATTTTCGATTAGTCGTTCACACATATCGCCTTGTATATTTTTAATGGTGGTGTGAATGTTTCTTTTAAGATAAAGAATTGTTCGGGGTTTAAAAAAAAGTTGAAAAATAATAAAATAGATCACATAATCTTGGTGGCTACAAGGAAATTTTTCTTACAATAAATCGATAGTTCGACTAGATGTGTGGTAAGTCGCATCGTCAGAAAACATTTTATCAGTTCCGGCTGATATTCCGATTAGCATATTCCTAGAGCGTTCATCATTAACAGTCAGTGGAGGCTCGTGAGGGAGGGCGTTAGGGCGCCGCCCCTCCAGCATTTATCACAGTAAACAATTTCTCAGAGCAAAACACCATATTTTATTTCCGTTCAGTTTCTTTAACTTATTTTAAGATATTCTTAAAAATTAAAATCTCCAAATGTAGTAGAACCTCTGTCGACCCATCACACCAAATAATGCGGATACAAATTTCAACCTCTAGCTACAATTTTTAAATCGTTGGTCGGACGTTTACCTCCAGCGACCGAAATTTAGATATTAATCTTGGTTTTTTATTTATTAAGAAATAGGATAGCCAAGTACATTCAGGATTCACGCCAGACTTAGAAACAATATAGTAATGTTTTTCTAGGAAAGATCTATTATTATCACTGTCTTTTAAGAAAGGACCATTAGGTTTCACGAACTGTTTCACTTGATCATTTAGTTCTTTAAAATTACCCTTATCAGTAATATATGGTGAAGATGCAACATTGTTCACCCTAAAATATAATTCACTTTGATTTTTGTTTGTTCTTTGTTGTGGTTGTTCTGGATCTGGATAAACACTGGTGTCGGGTGCTGCATCTGCTATACTTTTACTTTTAGTTACGTCCAATTCTTCACTTTCGGAGCACTGTTAAAGTGCTAACTAATTTCAGGTAACTTTTTATTGTTTTCTTCAGACCCCCACTTTCCTTTTCATTTTTCGCTCGCACTTAGATATTTTCTATGTTGATATCTAACTTTCACAATTAACTTTACTCTGTCTTTATTTGTAGATTCAAAAAACAAAAATTACGACAAATCAAAGATACCAATGACCAATTGTCATAACAATCAAACGAAGAATGCGTAGTAGAGCCCTCCGTACAAAAAAAATAGAAATCCGGGAATCCCCTAACATCGTGCGTCGCTAGCTCGCCAGCGCCTCGAAAAAAATACTTTCTTGGTTAACAAAATGCGGGAATTCCCCGAGCATCACTAGCTCTCCCGCGCCACCAAAGTACCCCGCCAAAAAATGAAACAACCAATGGATGCGTCGTTCTAAAATTGATCGACATCCTTTTCTTATGAATGCGTTTAAATCTTAATAATTTATTTGAATTTGTATATGGTCTATAATTGTGTCTAACTTTAATTGATTTTAAGTACTTATATAAAATGTATAATGTTTACTACATTTTGTTCAAAATGTTAGGTTGCTTCTGAGCTCCCGGCCTCTTGGATCGGGGGCCCGTGCCCATGCCGGCCCTGTCACCCTATAGTTAACTTGAAACAATATATTGTTAGTGACAAGACCATTTTTATCAGAATTGATCAAATCCTGTAAGAAACATGTGTTACCTTGGAGTAGACTTCTTTGCTGGTGAATTCTTAACACCGTTAATTCCTTTTGCAGCAGACACTGCATTGCCACCCTGAGGACTAGTTACTTTTTTATTTACAGGTTTAGATTGAGAAACCAAAACTGGAATACCCGATGGCTTTATTGGAGATGTTATAGGCCTAAAAATGTTTGTCAATATTAGAATAACAAGTGCCTCCTGTAAATAAAGAATCAAACAACATAAAAAAAAATGTTTAACGCTATTAAGTCTTTAAAATTAACAATTTAAATTAACTTTTTTAATAACAATTTAAAAATATATATATTTCTCTGGGAAGAAAGTTTATATTTTTTAGAGTAGATTAAAAAAAAAAGTTTTAAATTCATTTATTTTTCTGCTGGTTATGATTTTTAAAAATTTTTATCCCTTAACTGACCGGCTCCCTAACTCTGTTAACTTGATAATAGCAGAAAATGTTATAAAAACATTTTTATGTAAAATTTTATGCTCTATAAGTTTTATTTGGAACTTTTTTTCCTAACTCTTATAGTTCTTCAATTATTTTGAAAAAACACTTTGTTTTTTTTTACCAACCCCTCGCCGGGGGTTGGAAACAGATTTATTTGTATGCATAGTTATAGAATGCCTTAAAAAAACTTAAATAAAAAATTCAGCCTTTTATCTCAAAATTTCGATATAAATGCTTTGTTAACTGGACTGGTAGTAATTATTCTGTTATATTTTACCTGGGAATTTTTGATTTATTATTTATATGTGTAGGACTTGGCGGTGGAGATTCTTTTTCCATTGAATCTCGACCGCTTAACATCTCCCACTTTTGTTGCAATTTTTTAAATCGTCTACCATTCAACGGCTTTTCATCTGAAAAATTCGAATCCAACGATTCGGGAGCAGTATGCTCATTTTTGATATCACATTCTTCTTTTAAACCGTCTTGCTCATCGGTTTTCGACACGTCGGGTTGCGGTGTCTCAAGACTGTCGGCATATTCTTCATCCTCTTTGGCTAGTCTGTCATAGACTTGATATAATTTTGAGTTTAGAGCAATTCCCGACCACCTAAAACCCAATCAATAATTTATATCATAAAGGGTATACCAATAAGAATGATGGAACTTCAAAATTAAATAAAACACACAGACAAGAGATGTCAAAAATCGGTAAAGAAATAGGGACGCCATGAGCTGTCAAAGTTCCATCATCACTAACGGTAGACCCTTTACTTATTAGGTATATCGATAAGAAATGTCGTTTACATTATCATCAGTGATTAATTTAACCCTCCGACAGTCGCTTGGGGTGTTTTAACACCCTAGTCAGTTTTTTTTAATAATTAGATATAAAAAAACATTTTTGAGTGCTACTCTTTTCAATACCTTCAAATGAAAGTTCAGAAAACGTATCCCACGTGGGTGCGCACGCACATTGTCATTTCCGTTCGAGCTTTCCCCAATGCGACACCCCACCGCTATTCGCGGTGAGGTGTCGCATTGTACGTGCAAATTTTGATAGATAATTAAAAATGATATGTTAAATTTCTTTTTTTATTTAATTTATAATTATGTTATTTATTACTTAAAAATTATAAATAAAATGATAACTAACCTTAAAAATATTATTAACCTAAATTAATCTTAACATAATCAAATTTACATAAGTAAACAAATAAAACGTTCGTATTTTTCGTTATAAAATTTATTTTTCATAAAGATTTTTATATTTTATTGGTAGGCTGGACAAAAGGTCTTCGGCAACTCCTCATTGATGATCAGTCTGACGAAGTCGAATGGGAAGCGTCGGACAATGGTGAAGACGACAATCTTCAACACTCTGATCATGATTCAGAGTCTGAACAAGACGGTGTAGATAATGAAGAAAATCAGAAGAACCTCAATAATAATGATAAATCTAGACGACGAGGTAGTCATTATTATTTAGGAAAATATGGAATCACAAAGTGAAAAAAGACTCGTCCTGTTCAAAATTCTCGTACTCGAAGAAGAAATATGGTACTTCATTTGCCAGGACCAAGAGGAGATACTAAAAACATCAAAACTGAAGTAGAGTCTATGTTATTCTTTATAGATGATATAATTCTAAGACAAGTCGAATATTGTACAAACCTATATATTGATAAAATTAGTGATGGTTTTCAACGTGATAGAGATTGTAAATGTACAACATTGGAGGAAATAAAAATAGTAATTGGAGTACTTATACATAGTGGAATTGCAAAGTCCAACCATCGAAATTTGAGCGAATTATAGGAATCCAATGGACTGGGTATAGAAGTTTTTAGAATGATAATTAATGTGAGAAGATTTCAATTTCTGCTACGCTGCTTACGATTTGATGACTACCAGTGGCGGTTCGTGGTCCAAATAGGAGGTGAAGCGCAGCACGAAAAATAATAGGTATATCATAAACAGCAAATCCAAAAATGTATAAAAACATAACAATAACATAAAAAAAATAGCTTACTCACCCGCACTTCAACAGCGACTAACGTAGGGGCACTGCAAAATCTGTAACCGCACATAATGTTTCTATTTTTTAAATGTAAGGTCAATTCTTCGGTCTTTTAAAGCTGCAAATCTTTCAATAATGTCCTCGTAAAATGGTTCCACACTTAAAAGTTCGTTCAAAAGTCCCTTTTCAATAGAAATTTTCGCCAAATTACTTAGTCTGTTTTCTGTCATTGAATTTCGTAAAAATGTCTTGATTCTTTTCAAACAGGAAAAACTACGTTCAACTGAGACACTAGTCGAGGGAATCGTCACAATCAGGCATAATAATCTGGAAGCTTCCTTGAATATATCTCTATTCTCGTGTAAAAGTTCCAACATTCGATCCAATTGAATTTTGTGGTAATTTTCATCATTATAAATGAAGGTTAATTCATTTTTCAGCCTTGATATATCGGGAAATAGGTCGGGAAAAAATGCTTTTAAATTATTCACTGACTCTAAAGGAAAGGTTTTTGCATACTCTGCAAACCGTGCGGTGTCCATGAGTGTAACGAAAATAAGTTTATCCATGTCTTGAAATCGTGTGTCAATTTGTCCAGAGATAGTATCTAAAATTTCGTAATACAACACTTTGTATTTTTCAAAGATTTCCTCAGTCGTTAAAGTTTTTCGTCCCTCACGATAATTAGTTGGTACTGACACTTTTACACTGACTGAATCAAAAAGTTTTTGGAAATTTTCCTCATTTCTTTTTCCATTTAAAAGACGTTGAGTATTCCTAACTTGTGTTATACAAAGATTAATGTTAAGTGAATGTTTCTGTAACACATCAAACAGAATATCAGTCATTTTGAAAATGTCACTAAAAATAGCACTGAGTAGAGCAAATTCAAAATTATTGAGATGATTTAAGAAGCCCACACTTTGAGTTATTGAACTTTGATCCGAAGTTTTGTCGTCTCTAATTTCAGTAAAAACTGTTTTTAAACCGTCCCATTCATTATCAATCACATTCACTATCTTAGAATTCGATGTCCAATGGGTTGAAACAGACGTGGGTACCCTTTTTTTCATTATTGTGTCAGCTACTTGAGTTCTCTTTGTAGAATGATGAAAAAAAGTCAGGAAACTATTCACGTTTGCGAAAAAAATACGGCACTGTGGTATAGTACTGCAACTCTGCTGAAGCACTAAATTGAAACGGTGAGCTGCACAATGTACAAAAATGGCTTGTCGAGCTTCGGTTTTTATTTTTGATTGGAGACCATTTATATGTCCTGACATGACACTAGCGCCGTCGTAGCATTGTCCTACTAATTTTGAACGGAAATCGTATTTTTCAATATGTTTAGTCACCAAATCAAAAAGAGCATCCGCTGTTCGGTCGATACTAACATCAAAGAAGCCCAAAAACCGCTCAACTAACTTTCCCGCACTATTGACGTATCGAAGTATAATGCTGCACTGAGATTTCTGAAGAATGTCCGTTGAGTCGTCGACTTGAATAGAGAAAAAATCACTGTCTTTTATTTCACGATCCACATGTTCATCGATGTAATCCGAAATACAGTCTATCAATTCGTTCTGGATTGTTTTTGAATTTGCAGAAAAAATGGGGGATATCTTCTTATAGTGTTCTTGAATGTCCACACTGCTCACTGATATATAAGAGTCCAAAAGTTCTTTGAAATTCCCCCGATTATCCGAGGAATCAGATTCGTTGTGCCCTCGAAATGCTAACTCTTGTTTTCCTAAATAAACAGTGGCGCGAATAGGTAATTGCATGAATCTTCTATTTAAAAGCACATTGTCATTGAACATTTTTAAATACAACCTGGAATTTTCCTTCAACGCGTCTTCAATTGTGCTGAGGTTTTTCTTTAATTTGGCAAACGATAATGCACAGTGAATGTGATCTGAAGAAGCTTCATGTCTACTACAACCCCTTGTTACGTTTCCAAAATTGTTAAAACCCTCTTTATTCCACACACTTGATTTTACACCTACTGTCAAACAGGGCATACAAAACAGTTTCTTCAAATAAACACTTCCACACAACCACTTATAATCAGCATACCACTGATTGCGAAACTTTCGAACGAAAACTCTGTCTTTTGATTTTCCTTGTTTTTCTATTTCAAGAAAAGGTTTGGTGTTAGGTCCCTCGGTATGCAGAAAGTCTTTTTTATCATCGTTTTTCCATCCGGAAAATGGTGTTTCCAACAAAATGCACACCGGATCGTACAATGGAAACATTTTCAAAAATTTTAACAGCCACCCGCACGGCGCGATGCGATGTAAATTCACTGAATTTTATTCTTAAGGAAACGAAACGCGTGCAATAAAGCCTGCTGCAGCAGCATCCACGCGCCGCGCCGTTTTCTATTTTTAGCTCACGTATTTAGAGGATGGCTTCGTGCGTTACTATGGCAACCTCCGTTAACAAATCTGGAATTTGGCAGCGGTATTATCGATCGTGCTGGTTGCGCTTCCCGGGCATCTCATACGAGGTAGAGTTTTCTGACTGTTTAGTTAATTGAACAACGGCGCTCGCCGCTCGCCGCAGTCGTCGCTCTATTCTTTAAGAATATGCTACGTTTGTATATTGTATAATTCGTATAATTGTTAGTATTGTATTAATTTGGCATTAATTATTATAATGCTGATGTATTAATGTATACGTAATTAAATAAATTATTATACCAATTATGTTTTATATAAAAAATAAAATGTAAGTTTTTGTTTCGGAAATTGTGAAATTGCGTCCCCTGACGAGCCGCCACTGATGACTACAGAAATCGAGCATCAAGAAAAGAATTAGATAAATTAGCACCGATTCGTGATATTTTCGAAATATTTGTTAATAATTGTGAAAGGTATTATTCCGTTGGTGAATATGTTACTATTGATGAGCAATTAGTACCATTTCGAGGACGATGTTCTTTTCGACAATACATTCCAACCAAGCCAGCCCGCTATGGCTTAAAAATCTTTTCCATAACGGGTTCTCGAACCTGGTATACCTCAACAATGGAAATTTATGAAGGGACACAGCCTGAAGGACCATACTCACAGTCAAATTCTGGTAGAGATGTTGTAAATCGTTTAGTGAGAACAGTAGAAGATACTGGACGAAATTTAACAATTGATAACTGGTTCTGTAGTATTCCATTGGTAGAAGATCTCCGCTCAAAAAATCTAACTGTTGTAGGAACTCTTCGTGCCAATAAAACAGAATTGCCACTATCTTTTGTAGACATTACTAATCGACACATTGGCTCTAGTCAATTTGAATTTAAAGAAAATATGACACTTGTGTCATATGTACCAAAGAAGGTAAAGAAAAAACACGTTCTAGTAGTTTCAAGTATGCATACAAGTGACGATATCGACAGTACAACGAATAAACCTGAAATGGTTATGTTTTATAATTCAACAAAACGAGCTGTTGATTGTGTAGACCAAATGATTGGTACATTTTTATGACCAGAACAACTCGAAGATATCCACTAAAATATTTTTTCACCTAGTTGATATTGTGCTTGAACGGCTTTGTTATTTATCATTTCAATAATATTGATAATAAAATGAATCGTCGAAAATTTTTAAAAGAATTAGGACTTCCTCTAGTTAGAGATGAGATAAAAAAAAGCGAGCCTTCAATAGATATTTATTCAAAGATTTACGCTAAAATGCTGCCAATTATTTAGTCCTGCCATGTCTTCCACTGACAAGAAAAGAAGAACTCGATAAAGCAGTTCGCTGCTCTGTATGTCCAAGACATCGTGATATAAAGACGAAGAATTTCTGCTCTGAGTGCCAACTACCAATGTGCAAAACACATATGATTTCAATATGTGAAAAATGTGATTCTCAATTTAGAACCGTAGGGGATTAATACTATAACCTTTATCGAACGTAAATTTTAAATTTATTTGTTTAAAAATGTTTATTAAGATTCTTATAGTTTTAATTTGTTAAATAACATCTGTCATGTTATTTTTAAATATATTTGCTGATGTTTTGTGTTAAAAGAATTATTATTATTATGTTAATGTACTTGAAATGTATATAAGCATTCATCAAAAGAGTGCAATTTTCAAGATGCTCGAATAAGGTGCCAATTTTAAATTTTTCTATTCTAATCGTCGATTTCTCTTCTTTATACCTTTCTCTTCGATAATTTATTTTAAAATTTATTAAATATTATTTTTAAATAATTAAAATATTTAAAATATTAAAATTTAATAAACATAAACATAAAATATTATTATATATATATATATATATATATATATATATATATATATATATATATATATATATATATATATATATATATATGCAAATCCGAAAAAGTTTTTTACTTTACCACGAATAATCCTCGATATTTTTTTATTTTATGCATATTTCTTAATAAAACTCGATTAATTATGTAAAGAATCGCCTAAAAGAAAATATTATTAAAGACAAAAAAATTATTTTTAATATTATCTATATTTCTAACAGTTTTTTGTTTTACCAAGAAACCAAGAAACCAACTCTTCCTAAACAGCCACAAAGAAATAATCAAAAAGCGCCAGCCGACATCGCAAGTGCAGGAAAAAAATCTTTTAGCGAAACAGTTACTGGTAAGCCTAAAAGCCCTAGCCAAGAACAAAATCAAAACGTTTCTATTCAAGACTCTCTTCAACAAATAATGGAGAAATTAACACAAATGGACGAACGTATTAGCAGACTCGAAAATAGCGCTAAAGGAGCTATTCCTAAATATTCAAATGGCAGATAACCTTAGAATTATGGAATGGAATGCCAATGGACTCTTGCAACACCAACAAGAACTGCAAGTAGTCCTAGATATGGAAAAGATTGATATATGCCTCATTTCTGAGACTCATTTTACTAATGAATCATACATTAAACTCAAGGGATATAAAGTATACCATACCATACATCCCGAAAATACCGCCAAAGGTGGAAGCGCCATCGTAATTAAGGAATCAATCAAGCATCACCAAGAAATGGGATATAAAACAGAACAGTTTCAAGCTGCCTCTGTAAACATTAAAACTAAAACATATGAGATCATAGTATCCGCAGTTTACTGTCCGCCTAGACATGCTCTGAAAAAACAACAATATTTAGACTTTCTAAATAGTCACGGATATAGGTTTATCATTGGAGGTGATATCAATGCCAAACACGTTCATTGGGGATCCAGGTTAACCAATACAAAAGGAAAAGAACTACTACAAGCAATTAACCAACTAAAATGTGAAACAATGTCAACTGGTAAGCCAACATATTGGCCTACAGACCCCAATAAAATACCAGATCTACTTGATTTTTTCATAACTAGAAATGTGTCTGTAAGCTATATGCATGTGGACGAGGCATGGGATATGAACTCTGATCACTCTCCCATTCTTCTGATCTTAAGTGATAGCATCATACAGAAGGAAACTCCTCCTATATTGACAAATCGACTGACTGACTGGCAGAGTTTTAAACTTCAACTTGAAGAAACGGTAGACTTGAGAGTCCGCTTAAGAAATGAAGAACAACTCGACAATGAAGCGGAAACATTTTTAAACGTTATCCAAAGGGCTGCATGGGATAACACACCTAATATTACTCCTAGAACCAAAGGCAATAACTACCCCAGAGAAATAAAAGAACTCATAACCGAAAAAAGAAGGCTTAGAAGAATATGGCATCAATCTAGATCGCCAGCAGATAAAACTAGTTTTTGATCCACTGTTTTGAAATAACAAAAATAGCGTAACTCTTAGCACAATAACTCACAAACTAATGAATAGAATATCATGAAATTTTAACAGCTGTCTTTTGAAGGTTAGTATTAACTGAAAAAAAGGTGACTGGAATAAAACTAGCGCCATCTATGTGTTAGGCCCGGGACTTTTCAGTCCATGTGTTAATCCAGAAAGCGTACATAACAAATAAGATGTGAATCTTTATTACTGTCATTTAAGTTTCTCTATTAATTGATCATTGAGATCCTCCTTCGACTAATAGTGTTGTTAGACAAAGGTATAATTAGTTTTCCCGCTGATTTTCCCTCCCACTACACTGGGGAACAATTTGAAAAATAATTTCTGTTGAGTTCGATATTTAAGCTGTTTTATACGTAAACTGACATGCTAATTCCAAAACTTTATTTCTCTATCACGTCAAGATTTTTCTCTACAGTTGTTGCGCATCTGACTAAGCTTGGCGAATCACAGAAGTCACTACTGCTCTCCTACCGGCGAACCTTTTTCGACTTAGGAGTGGGGACGTGAGTGACGTTGTGTTATCCAAAACTAGTTCGGTCAGTTACGCATGAGATGCTAAAGTGCGCATGTCTGTGTCGCTCTGATATAGTGAAGTCAAAGTATACATACATAACTACAGATTTTCGTTATGTCTGCCTCTGGTAGTTCTCGTCGTAAGTGCTTAAACAGCCCTGATTCATTTTGTTATATATGTGGCAGTTTTACCATCCCCATTCAACGGACTAATATTAGTACATTTGTCAGGCAAGCCTATTTTGCTTATTTTAAAGTGAAAATAGGTGACCAAGATAAATCATGGGTCCCTCTTAAAGTGTGCAAGCAGTGTGTAGAGAGTTTACGAATGTGGACGAAGAGAACACGTAATAAACTTTCGTTTGGTATACCAATGGTTTGGCGAGAGCCCAAAGATCACTTAAGTGATTGTTACTTTTGCATAGTGAAAACATCAGGATTCAACAAGAAAAACAAACATAAAATTGAGTACCCTAGTTTACCGTCAGCTATACGCCCTGTGTCTCATTCAGCTGAAATTCCAGTGCCAGTTTTTCAAGAATTACCTTCTTTAGAAATACAAGAATGTGAATCAAGTGAAGATCGAAGTGATTCCACCGACGAAGAATTCAAAGTTTCCAATGATTATGTTCGTAAAGGATTCAATCAACATGAATTAAATGATTTAGCACGAGATTTGGGACTATGCAAAAAAGCATCGGAATTATTAGCATCAAGACTGCACGAAAAAAAATTGCTTGACAAAGGAGCTAAAGTCACTTACTATCGATCCAGAGAAAGTGAATTTAGGCATTAGTTCAGAAATAATGATGGATTTGTATATTGCCAGAACGTAGAAGGTTTAATGAAAGAATTGGCCATTTCTAACTATAACGCAACTGAATGGCGATTCTTTATAGATAGCTCAAAGCGTAGCTTGAAGTGTATTCGCCTACATAATGGAAATTTATACGGTTCAGTCCCAATAGGTCATTCAGTTTCTTTTCGTGAAGAATATGACGACATAAAGAAAGTCATTGACTTGCTGCAATATAACATGCACCAATGGATCATTTGTGTTGATCTAAAAATGGTCTGTTTCCTTCTTGGCCAGCAACGCGGGTATACCAAGTATCCCTGTTTTTTGTGCATGTGAGACAGCAGGGCTCGTGAGAAGTAATGGGTGCAATCGAACTAGCCGCCAAGATCTGACCTAAGACCTGGTGATCCAAACATTTTAAATCAGCCACTTGTCGACAGAAAAAATATTGTATTTCCGCCTTTGCATATAAAACTAGGTCTCATGAAGCAATTTGTTAAGGCTTTGTCAACTGAAGGAGACTGCTTTAAGTATATCATTTCGACATTCCCTAGCCTGTCATATGAAAAGATAAAGGCTGGTGTGTTTGATGGTCCACAGATTCGGTCACTCGTTAAAGATGAAAATTTCACTGAAACAATGACGGAACTTGAAAGGAATGCTTGGTTGGCTTTTAAAAATATTGCTAAAGAGTTTCTTGGAAGTACACGAGCCCCGAATTACATCGAAATTGTTCAACAACTCTTGGAGAGCTTTAAAAAGCTTGGTTGAAACATGATCATCAAACTGCATTTCTTACATAGTCATCTTACTAACTTCCCAGAAAATCTAGGTGCTGTTAGTGATGAACAGAGCGAGCGATTCCACCAAGATCTAAAGGTTATGGAAGCGCGGTATCAAGGTAGATGGGATGTCAGTATGAGGGCTGACTACTGTTGGATCATCAAGCGAGAATGTCCACAAACTGAACACTCCGGGAAAAGCTATAAGAAGAAATTTTTACCATAATATCTTTTATTTATTTTTTGTATAAACACAATTTAACATTTAATAATATGTTAACCTCTGTATGAATAAAATATTCTAATCTACTTGGTCAGATCTCACCTTATTTCCTTTCGTACGTACGCTTTTAAGGTAAAATGAGGGGTATGCTGTAGCTTAAGAACTTGACGTGATAGAGAAAAACTGTGAATATTTCTGAATTCAGAGATGAAAAATTAGTCAAAAACAAGTCACAGATCCAACTCAACAAAATTGCTGTTTCCCAGTGCTATCATCGTATTTACGATATTTCCGTTTTTTTTTTGAAAAAAACACGCCGTTGTCTACACTTAAAGATATTCTGACGAAGCCATTTAAAGCCAAAAAAGTTTGTAGTGATTCTGGTAAAAACAAATGTGTTGACGAAAGCGACAAACACTTAATTCGAAGCAAAATTTGCTATGTATGAAGAGCAAACTAAGCCTGCATTGCATCCATTGCAACAGTGACTAGGGAAAGATGAAACCAACATTCTTTGCAGCAGAACTAGCCTCTGGGGAATATTATCTCTAATGGGTTTTGCATATCGGACCATTAATAAAAGACAAATATTAATGGAATCACAACAATTGCGACGATGGCGGTTAGGACTACTTAAACTCTATAAAAAAATACAGATTAGAAAATCATCCTATTATCTACCTTGATGAAACATGGTTCGATATACATGAGACGCCAGCAAAAGGATGGGTAGATGCATCAAGAAAATGTCAAACCAAAGCTCCAGCAAACGAGGGAAAAAGAATTTCAATTTTACATGCAGGTTGCAAGGCTGAATGGGTTCCAAATTGTTTAGGGTTGTCCTCCAAAAATATTAAACGTTAATCTTTAGACTAGAATGATGACATCACAAGAGACATTTTTGAAGATTGGTTTATAAAAAACATTTTGCCCAATCTGCATAAAGAAAGCGTAATTGCAATTGACAATGATAATTATCATAAACTCCAAAAAATAAAGTTCCTAATGCAAATAACACTAAATTGGAAATTTAGAAGTATATGTTAAAAATCGATATATACTTCAAAAATACATATAAAAAATGTGATTTAGAAATATTAAAGATATTTATTATTAAAAAGGAATATGGATGTGATACCATTGCCGCCGATATAGGACATCTGGTTTTACGTCTTCCCCCGTATTACTGTATTTTTAATCCAATTGAGCATATGTGGCATCAGGTATAATCCAATATAAGAGCAGAAAAGATTTAGCCGACTATAAGTGCCAGTGTTGCAACATTAATTAGGAATGTTGTAGATACTATTCTCAAAAAAAGTTGGATAAATTCGATTAACCGTGTTATTAAAATTAGATTAACATATATATCATTTACTAATAATATAGAACCACTTATTATTAATGTAAATCAAAGTGACAGAGAGAGTGAAACCGAATTACACTTAAAATTAAATTTAAGTTATAATTTTTATTGTGCTAATAGATAAATTTATTTAATTAGTTATTTTTATTGTAATAATAAATTTAAAATACACAAACCAATAAACAATGTTTTAGTCATACATAATAATAATAATAATAATACTATTAATAATATTAATAAATAATATTAAAGGAATATCAGAATGTCATTCGGACTGGACAAATGTTCTACTATTAGTATACAGAAGGGAAAAGTTCAGAGTCAACATTCAACACTTTGTAACATACAACTAGCACCAGAAGAATCCTATAAATATTTAGGAATACCCCAAAAGCATAAACTTGATCATAACCAGTTACAGAAGGACTTTTCCACTCTATACCAAAAGAGACTTACAAAACTTTTAAACACCAAACTGAACGGAGGCAACCTCATTAGAGCGATCAACGGTTGGGCGGTGCCAGCTCTGACATATTCTTTTGGCATAGTTAAATGGTCAGAAACTGACCTTGATGAACTTGATAGGTTGACACGCCGAACATTAACAAAGTTCCGATGCCTGCATCCAAACTCATCTACGAAAAGACTATACATCCCAAGAAAGTTTGGGGGTAGAGGCCTTGTAAACGTAAAAAATCTCTGTCTCAATCAAGAAAATATAATGAGAAAACACTTCATTGATTCAAACAGTACGTTAATGAAATTTGTTGCAAATGAGGACCGGGGTTTCACTCCACTGAACCTAAATAAACAAAATCGTATTGATAGCAGAACAACACTCACGGATTGCGTTCGAGAATGGAAAGGACAAACATTGCACGGAAGGTTTCCTAAGTCACTCGAAGATGACACTATTGACGAACAATTGTCTCCGAAGTGGCTGACCGATGGACTCTTGTACCCAGAAACAGAAGGTTTGGCGATATCTAGTCAAGATAGGGTAACAAGAACAAAAAACTATGAAAAGCACATACTGCATTTGGACGTAGTCGATAAGTGCAGGAAGTGCGGTACTTTAGGGGAAACAATTAGCAACTTATTGGCGGTTGCCCGGCCCTTGCTTGCTTATTTAGGACGGCATAATCAGCTGGCAAAAATTATACATCAACAAATTGCAAAAAAATACTCGCTGTTAGAAAACGCACCTCCTCCATATTATAAGTACTCGCCTTCTCCTGTACTTGAATCATCCGATACCATTCTTTACTGGGACAGACTAATCACTACTGATCGAACGGTTGATTATACCAGGACGGATATTGTTCTAATCAACAAAAAGGACAAGAGGACTATTATAATTGACATCGCAGTGCCGCTATCTCACAACATTAGAAAAACTGAGATAGAAAAATCCACAAAGTATGGAAATCTGGCATACGACTTGAAGAAGCAGTGGAAACTGAGTAAGGTAGATGTAGTGCCCTTCGTTATATCCGCCGAAGACCTGACAAGTAAGAGATTTTCAAAGAACCTCGAGAGCCTCGGTATCTCGAGATCGATTGCCATAGTGGGACAGCGTGCCGTGCTCTTGCAGACGTGTCGCATTGTTTGTAAAATATTATGCTAGGGTGAGAGGAGCTGAATGGCTTTTTCATCTTGGCATTGGAATATCGGCCAGCATGAGCTGAGATTCTAAAGTAAGGATGAGCAGAATAACCAGTGGAACCAATGCAACCACTAGAAACTGAGTAAGGTAGATGTAGTGCCCTTCGTTATATCCGCCGAAAGCCTGAAAAGTAAAAGATTTTCAAAGAATCTCGAGAGCCTCGGTATCTCAAGATCGATTGCCATAGTGGGACAACGTGCCGTGTTCTTGAAGACGTGTCACATTGTTCGTAAAATGTTATGCTAGGGTGAGAGGAGCTGAATTGCTTTTTCATCTTGTCATTGGAATACCGACCAGCATGAGCTGAGATTCTACATTAAGGATAGCAGAATAACAATACAAAACAACGTAAATCTCTGGGAACATAAATCAATCAATGGCAGATATGTAGAATTATTAAATGGCAATACTATTGATAAGAAAGCTTCTCTGCTCTGGTTAGACGAGAATCAACTATATCCGGAAACTGAGGGTTTTGTTATTGCTATCCAGGATAAAGTCATCAAAACTAATAATTTCAAGAAATATATCCTTAAAGAAAACACTGAAGATGTATGTCGAAAGTGTGGTAAAATAGGGGAGACTATTGAGCACATAATTGGTGGATGTGCTTCTTTAATAGAAAACGCATATTTAGGAAGACATAATCAGCTTGCTAAAATAATCCACCAAAAACTGGCACTTAATCATAGTCTTTTACCAACATCTACTCCGCCGTATTATAAATACAGTCCTGGGGCTGTATCAGGCTGTTCTGGAGTCTGACGATGTGCTGCTCTACTGGGATAGACCGATAATAACTGACAGAGCTGTCGACTACAACAGATCAGACATAGTCTTAATAAATAAAAAAGAAAAGTGGGGAACAGTTATTGCTATCGCCATACCACTGTCTCATAATATACATAAAACGGAGGTGGAAAAGGTTTCTAAGTATGAGAATCTTTCTTATGAATTGAAAAACATCTGGTAACTTGAAAAAGTGAACATCGAACTTTTTGTAATTTCCGCAGAGGGATTGGTGAGCCACAGGTTCTCCAAAAGTTTAACAAATTACGGACTAAATAGAAATATCATAAACGTGGGACAACGGGCTATATTGTTGCAAACCTGCCACATAGTTCGAAAATTTTTGTCTTAATGCCAACGGAATACTGGGTTATAATGAAATTTATTCCCAGCCTCCGAGCCGAACTCCAACATCGCGAGGGTGGAATCGTTTTATGGTTTCCAGCTTTTTGAACTGAGAGAGTAAAGTCTTGGAGTTAGAGGCGCATCAGCAACTGAGAAGGCTATTTAGCGACTGGACCTACAGCTTAACGTGGGTTCCGAACCACGGTCATCAGCTACCGAAAACCCCGGTCAG
Organism: Cosmopolites sordidus; assembly: GCA_031761425.1. NCBI lineage: Eukaryota > Metazoa > Arthropoda > Insecta > Coleoptera > Curculionidae > Cosmopolites > Cosmopolites sordidus. The sequence goes on along the minus strand of JARFXV010000067.1, from coordinate 823,893 downwards.
CACCCCCCTCACGCTATCAACCCTTGGTTTTGTGCTTAACCGAAAGTATCTCGAGAAGCCTACCGACTAGCGAGTGACCAACGTAGAAAACCTCTCAGAAGGCATCCGGCCTTACCCAGCCTGGAACTGGCGTGACTGAGGGGTGATTTTTGTCAGATTTTACGCTCTTACCTAGAAACATTCACAAGAATTTTAGAAAAACTTTTTTGCCTAGTACGGGATCGAACCCGCTCCACATTAACTGTCGTAACGTAAGGCTGACGCCTTAGACACCACAGCTGATGTGGCTCCAGCTGAGAGAGTGATACTAAATCGATGAGAATAATAATAATAAGAGGACAGTCTGAGCTCAGTCTGGTTTTGTATGGCTCTCAATCCCTTGAGTCGTATATTGAACAGTACTGGTAACGGCTACAGCATTGGCGAGCGAGTTGTGCTCTCACATCTATTCTATGTCGATTATTTGAAACTATACGCAAAAAATCAACATGAACTTAGAAGTTTGCTAGAATTAGTCAAGTTATTTAGCCAGGCTATCAAAATGAAGCTGGGGATAGAAAAGTGTGCAGTATCGCACATGGAAACGGGAAAATCACCCAATCTCAAAACCTTACATTAATGGACAATGTCACAACTATTCCAGCCCTACGCCCACATGAAACCTATAAATATCTAGGATTCCAACAAGACCTCAATAAAGATGAAAAAATAAATAAACAAAAGATCAAAGATGAGTATTTTAACACTCAACATCTGGGCCGCTCCACTAATAACCTACACCTTCAGAATTTTAAACTGGTCCTCAACAGAAGTGAAAGCCCTGGATCGCAAGCTCCGCACTATGTTAACCAAGCATCGGATATTGCACCCAACTCTGCTATTGAGAGGTTGTATTTACCTCGAGACAGAAGCGGCAGAGGAATTGTCAGTTTCGAAGAAGCACAGCAAATAGAAATAGCAACAAGAAATAATAGGGGTTAGTTTGAAGTAAATAAAACAACAAAAATATACTTACAGGAAATTTAATATCTATATATTCATCGGAAAAATTATGACATATTTATAAAGTTCTTAACTTTAAATGAAATGGTTAAATTAATTTCGTCCCTCTGCGCTAAATCTAAAACCATTAAAGAAGAAATCTTCAGCTTTTTCTTTTAAATATATCCACTACTTCATCTGCATGAATTTCTGTTCCATAGTGAATGTTCATGAGACCCAAACCATTAAGTCTGTTTTCACTTGTAGTGTTTCGTAAATAGTTTTTCAGTCTCCTTAGGCTCGAGAAAGACCTTTCTGGGGTAGCAGTGGATACAGGAATGGTAGCCAAGATTTGTAGTAATGTGTAAATATTAGGATAAAGGTTTTTATCGCACATATCTAGGCATTCCAAACTAGATTTCGGAGTAGGCGAGATACTTGTCATCACTGTTTTCCATACTTCAAGTTCTGCTTTAACCACTGATATGTAGCTTTCGGGAAGCAGTGACGAGTACATGGAAATTGCTTCTTCAATTTCAGAATTGGCAGTAAAATTTGAAGGTAACACACCAGATAATGCTGATACTACTTTACGATGTTTGGTAAACCTTTCAACCAATTGTTGAATCGTATGATCAAGAAATGGAATGAACAAATTAATTTTGTAATACGTGTATACATCCAATGCAGGAATGTTCGGTCTATTTAATTGTCTTCGAGAACGCGTAGCATTCGCAGTATACCACCATTTTGATCCAGTTTGAATGCCGTGATAAGATCGATGTCAATTGTCTGTAATTGTTTTGATAGCGACAATGTATAGCTCATAACTTTTTGAAGAATCACTAAACACATCACAAAATCCGAAGATCGAAGCGTACTTAGCAATTGGGCGGCTTGTTGCGATGTTTCCTTATTGTGATTAAGTTGGAGTTCTTCGAGAGCATTCACAATCGCTGAATAAATTTCCCTGAATCTTATAATAGCTTCATGTTTGTGGATCCACCGTATTTCACACATTGAGAGCAAGCTTTTTTGGTTACCGACGGGTAGTAGCTCTTGAATTTTTTCTTTCAACAAAGCAGTGCGTTGAGCAGAATGTCGAAAGTAGAAACCAACAGACTGCACAATGCAATTTTGGACATTTGCTAATGAAAATGAATCAGCAATAGCAAGGTTGAGAGAGTGTGCACTACAGTGTACATAAAGAGCAAGAGGACATTCTTGGCGAACATAAGCTTGGGCACCGTGCAAATACCCACTCATAGCTGCAGCCCCATCGTAACCTTGACCAACCACATGAGAACATTCAAGTCCATGCTTTTTCAGAGCTGTAATAATAAGATTTGCGAGACCGGATCCTGAAACATCGACCGTTGGAATGTACTCAAGGAACATCTCTTTAAGTATATGGTGTTTATTATCTGTAAAATCAACATATCGAAGACATAACGAGACTTGTTCTACACATCCGCTGTCGGTGGTTTCGTCAGCCAGAATCGCAAATAGTTTGGCTTTCTTTACTTCTTCAATTATTTTATGTTGAATTAAATCACCACAAATGTCAATTATTTCGTTTTGGATCTGAGGGCTTGTATACAGGGCATTCTTCTGTGAAGTATTCAAATGCTCAGCCAGATCTTTATCTCCAGACTCAGCCGCAAACCGCAACAGGGCTCTAAAATTACCATCATTCTGTAGTGGTTGTTCTGACTTCTGTAGAGGTTGTACTGACCGCAAAAGCCTGCGAAGACATTACTTTTCCTACCTTCATCAAGCGAACGTCCCATTACCACGCAAACTCTGCAGTATGCTCAACTTTTATATTCCGAATATGACAACCAGGGGAATCTCTCCAACCATTTCAATTGAAAGCGCAAGTTTCGTTTTGTGAAAATAGGAAACTTATAATCTCTGGGTGGGTTCCATGGCGTTTTTAAAATTTGGACTTTAAAATATTCATCCAGATTCATCAAAGATCAAAGATTTTTTCTTGATTCGCGTAAAAACCAACATCCAACTTAGCTACAGTTGTAAAAGATTAGGTAATAGTCAAGCTGGCCTGTTGCAGACTAGATGTAGATTCGGCAGTTGAAGGTATCGAACAGGGCACCAGCGACATGGCATCGATTTCGACATTCGGTATTGTGATTGAGGTCGAGGTCGAGAGCCCGCTTGTCATCACAGTCTTCTTATCAGCATGCAAGGTAGCTGAAGCTGTGATAGCTAAATCCAAATTTATTTCTTTATTAGAAACCCCTTGACTACACCACTTTTTCCAGTAGTCCATACCTTTAAGTTTATCACCCTTGCTTTTTTCCTCTCCATTTTTCGACAGTAATAATGATTCACGTATCTATCCTTAACAAGGTCACCGAATAACACTGCACTAAAATTACTCACTTACACGGTACACTTAATTCTCTTCACTATTCGTTCACCACTTTTCACTCATATTCGCTTTGAGTTCGCATGGAACAATACTGCCGTAAGCGCGGTCACGCGCCGCTTATATAGCAGCCCAGTAGTAGTCGTCCAGAAACTACCACAAACTTCCACAAAGCTCCGCTCATTCCGACCGAGGGGCGTGGCGAATAATCGAGAAACAACGCAAAGTTTCCATACGATACAAAATAGTTCGACTACTCGACAAGAGATGGCGTAACTGTGAGCAACGTCCACTAGTTCGGATATATATTCAATTCAAATGTAATAATTTAACTCTCTTCACTCCGCGTATTTTTTCGGTATAATATTAGGTAATATTTGGCTTATTTCGGGGGGGGGGGGGGGGCGGTTGCTTTTAAACCCCCTTGGCTACGCCCGTGAAATAAGGCATATAAACAAAAAGTGCAAAAATACCAGGAATAACTGATGAAAATCGAGATATTTGGCATATGAAAAGAGTTACTGTTGAACGTTTTATAATATCCGCAAATGGCCTAGTGCAAACTATCATTGCTGCACTTAAATGATCTTCAAATAGAATTCAATACCATAAATTGGATGCAGAAGGCAGTCATACTCGGAACAACAGCAATTATCCATCGAACCCTTTCGACTTGTCACCTAGTTGTCTTGAGCAATCCGACGACAAAAGAATAGCCCACTAAAATGTGTGGGAAAAGAAATTAACAATATTTTATTTTTTCCAAAATTATTATAATTATAAGTTAAACCACTTCGACTCTGGCGCATCTGAAGAAACTAGGAATATTTTTATTAAAATTTATTGGGGCAATTAACATTTTGCCGAAAGACAACGAAATATCTTGAACCGGACTATACCTGCGAATATAAGTAATTTTAATTTCCAGAGAAGAGAAACAGGAGCCTCTGGCAACTAACTCGCGGCGCACCGTTTGAGAACTCCTGCACTATGAGATTTTGAATGCTAATGAAACCAGCTTGATAGACTAAACATGACTTTGATTCAAAAACGTCTAACACTGATTAATCCAACATCAAGACAATGCAAGACCTCAGAGTGGCAGAATCACCCAAGAATCAAATAGTTAGTCTGGGAAGTACTACCTCACCCATTGTGGTCTAGCGATGTTGAACCGTCAGATTACCCTCTTTTAAAATCTATGGAACATTTTTTGTGGACTCCGCTACGACAACTATCAAAACTGTACTCGAAAAATATTTTGCTTTATATCATTCTCATTTTGCAGAAAGGGAAATAACATTTCTAAGATAGATCGGCAAAGATTGTCAATAGCGATCGTGACTATATTGTAGATTAAAAATATTTAACTCTTAAATAAAACAAGATTTTGTAAGGTATCTAAAAACGACATTACCTACGGTTATACCGGATACTATGATTCTTATGAAAAACTACTTACCTTTTCTTAGCCATTATATTTACATCTTCTCCTAATTTAAAGTTCGGAGTGTTGGTTAAAATACCAGCTTCGATACAACTTCTAGGTCTCTCTTTTTCATTCTTTCGCGTTTTCGTAAAATTTTCTGAAGAATTTAGTAGATCTGGAAGACTAGGATCCTGCGGGTTCAAATTCCTGACGATGGTAGCCGTAGAGATGTCTTCCGATTCCGAGTTGGAACGACTTTGCGGTGACCCATTCACTCCATATCTTGCCGAAAGAAACTGTTTATAGTTAGGGGATGATGAATGCTGAAAATAATTTTCTTTTACTTGTAAAGTTATGTAATTACCATATAAAAAATGTACCTTATGTGTGGGACTAACAAGCTGATGAAAAGAATCCATTCTCTTAAAACTTAAATGTAACTGTTTATATTCGAAAAGCAAATCAAACTGGAAGGGCAAGAATGCTAAAGGTTGCAAGGCTGCTATCATTGCATCCAGCATGTTTCTCAGATTTGTCCCACCAGTATGGGATAAGACTAGCAACGAGTCGGCTGTATAGTGTTTCTTTAATATACTCTCCCTTGTCCTTAAGTAGCTCGTCCAAGCGTCGAGCGATCGTACATTCAAAAGTCCAAATATAAAAGCATTGAACTTCACCAAACCTTCGCTAATGACATCTTCACTGTTGATTTTCATAACCAAATCATTTAAGGCTTTTGTCAGAGGTCCTTGTTGAGCTGAAGCCTCTACCACTTGCCAAACCGAGTTATTGATTGCTCCAAAGCTCGTTTCTAAGCAGGGTTTCAAGCCATCGCTTAAAACAGCATACAAAGCTGGGCACAGTGTAGTCAGAGTAAGTTTCGCACATGCTGGATTAATAATCGAATCGCCTGAAAAATATATTCCACATTTAAAATAAATTATATTAAACTGAGGTAGCTAATACTTGATGTGACTTTACTCTTCACGCTACGAGAACTACAGGATGCACAAAATAAGGTACACATTATTGAAAAATCAAAACTTTTTAGTTCTTTGTGGTTTTTAATTCTTTCTTTTTTAATCAACAGATAAAAGTTAGATAATTCAAGCATGAAAAGGTACACGATTGCTCAGCAAATCAGTATAGTAACACTGTTTTTTGAAAATAATCCGTGAGTAATTAAAACGCAACGTGGATATAAAATATTTTATAACGTTCGTGAGGCACCGACTAGGGGCGCAATAACCAAAAGGGTTCGGCGTTTTGACGAAAGGGAAAGTCAGGAATGTCAGACTCACGGGAAGATCTTGTAGTGGTTGTTTAATTGAATGAATTTGGGAAAGTATTGCAGATCAACCTCAAACTTCCAGCAGAAGACGTTCTACTCAATTGCAGATCTCCTGCCGTTCTCTACAGGGAATTCTACGGACAGACTTGAAACTCTTTCCCTACAAGTCCGCCTTACCAAAAATTGTAGAATGGCTGACGAAGCATGATCTTCCTTTTGAAAACACTATGTTGAAAAGTGAACTTCAATCCTATAGAATTGATATAGAGGGGGGGGGGGTGATTGATATAGAGGGGGGGTCCACTGATATAGAGGGGGGTTTGGATATGTGGAAAGAAGGTTTGTCAACAGTTACGCTACATATCTGGATGAACAGCAACAGACATACAGAAGAAGAGATTCAAAGATGGTAGAATCGCGAACGAGTGAACGATAGATTAGAAGTTAATCCTTTAATAATTTACTTGAACAGCGATTCAGATACCGAAAGTTGTTTTCGGCATCTGAATGAAACTAAATGAAAAGCCCTTATGCTGACAAGCAGAAATTGGGAATGGAAAATGGAAAGATGTATGCTTGGCATTACAAGACGGGACAGACAGCTCTGCCCATGGATCAGGGAATAAACGAAAGTCTGTGACATCATTGGAATAATAGTAAAGCAATTGAAATAAAGATGGGCAGGCCATATAGCGAGGTCATGGGACGACAGATGGACCAAGGCAATCCTGGAATGGATACCGCTTGATCGCAAACGTCCACAGAGAAGACCGAAAGCACGATGGATTGATGAAGAAGGAAGAGGCCTTCATTCTGCAGTGGATCGACACGGGCTGATGATATATACAGATGATATGATATGATGATATATATATATATATATATATATATATATATATATATATATATATATATATATATGTATATATATATATATATATATATATATATATATATATATATATATATATATATATATATTTTCCCGGAGTACATCCGGTTGCCTAATTGGCCCCTTGTTCCGCCAAAATCTCATTTGGCATCTTCGATACTTACTGTCGCGAAGTTCGTGACTTTCATGCAAGAATCACATATTATGTCAGCACGATGTCATAATGATATCATACAAAATTACATCATATTACGATCATGAAGAGAGTCAGTTTTGTGTCAAATTTACGTAAAATTTTATTACATACATATGACCTACGTGTGATGTCAATTTAAGGTCATGTGTTCACTGGGATAGAAAAAACTTGAGCAATACGCTGAAATGGATGAATCGGAATGGCATAACTATCTAGCGATATTTAGCATTATCAAGGGAAACTGAGCTTTCTGAAAATGATCAAAGCGATTAACAAAATCTTGAGAAACGGTATACTGACCAGGAACAGGATCCAGAGTCAATATTCAATAACAACGGATGATATAGACTGGTGTGACTTAGAAGAGGAATCAAATTTTTTATTTCAGACCAGAAATATCGGATTAAAATATAAATGAAGATTCATTATGTACATAATATCAGAAAAAAACTGTTTTTTTAACAAGTTTTTAAATCTCTTAGTAGAACAGAAAAATCTTTATGCCGTGCAACAAATTCATCGTCTAGTTCGTCTAGAATAGCCAGATGGCAAGAGACTGTATAGCCAATAACCAGGAAGATTTGAATGGTTTTCATCTTTGTTAAATTTATATATTGTGTACCTGGACAATGAAAAAATGAAATTCCTGACTATCATCATTTATGCTATTATTGAGTCGACGGAGCGTTTAGATAATAACTATTTTTCTTACTGTTAGTTTAATATAATTCGTATTTGAAAATGGCACTGTGTATTGAAACAACTGTTTGTTTGTTCGTCAACCGCGGTTTTGTCTTGCGAAATCGCCTAGATTAAATTTTCAATCGAATCATGTAACAGAACGGTCCGTCTTCGTCGCAATCTCGTGCGAACTGCTACTCTAATTTTCCAGGCATGGTTTTATTGCTTTTTTTAGCTTGACGCACGGCCGTTGCTTACGCATTTACATAGGTTGTATATATCATTATTCAAATAAAGTTGGTGATTAGAGAGAATCTTGTCATTTTCGTGAGTTTAATTACGCAGTTATATGTACATGTCCTGATTTTAAAATCTAATGGAGTCCACAAGCCAAGATTTTGTAAAAAGGAAGCGAAATGAAATTACTCTTGATACAAAAATTCAATTGTTAGACTGTCTTGCCCTCATGTGAAATGTATGAGAGTGCCGCGAAAAAGTTTAAAATTAATAAATCCACAGTAAGAACAATAAAAAAGAGTGAGCAACCCATTCGGGCATTCGACATTTCGTGCGGTACTAATACCAGCAATAAAGTTAGGTATTTCTCGGACTCCAGCGATGGAAAAGATTGAAACAACCCTCGACATTTGGATCGAAGATCAAACAAAAAGAAGAGTACCTCTTAGTAGCCGAATTATTCAAGAAATTCGAGAGCTTCTAAGCTAGTAAGGATTGGTTGGAAAATTTTAAAAAGTGCTTTTTGCTACACAACGTAAAAATTACTGGGAAGTCGGTTTCTGCATATCAAGAGGCGGCTAATCCGTATCCGAGTGAATTCAAACGATTGATTGAAAGCAAGGGTTATCAACAACAACAGGTTCATTTTCAAAGAGGATGTTTGCTCGAACATTTATGTCTCAAACCGAAAGATCCGCACCAGGATTTCAAGCTGTAAAGGATAAGGTTACTCTTCTTGTTTGCTCTAACGCGTCAGGTGGACAGATTGCGCTCCAAAATCCTTCCCATTCAAAGCTTTACTTCTTATTGATAATGTTCCTGGTCATTCTGAATCCCTAAACTTTGCTGATCCAAACATAGAAGTTTGCTTCCTACCTTCTAACACTACACCACTGAAACAAGTATTAGATCAGGGAATAATATCTGGATTTAAAAGATATTATGTCAAGCGAACTTTGAGTTATATATTGAATAGCATAGATGTATTGAATAGGATGGTATTAAACAGATATGGAATTCGGGTCTCACTGGTATTATCACCCATTGCATAACATTTGTTAAAGAAGCAGTGGATGAGTTTTGATCATCAACATTGAATTTCTGGGAGAAAGTTATGGTCAGAAGGTGTTGCCGATATGTCAGCAGTTCCTGACAAAGCAACAGAAAGTGAAGGTGGTGCAAGAATCTTACACCAAATTTTTGGCGATGCTTTCGATGAGTTACAACCAAGTGACTTTGAAGAAATTATAGCTTCTGTCGGTGATGACCTATCAGAATCAGAACTGCAAGAAATTCTGGAAAATACATCAAATGTCGAGGGCAATACAGACGATAAGCACCCCGACGAGGCAACCACTGCTAAGATTTACCTTCATAACAAAATTACTATCTACATATTTATAATATAGAATGAATACATACATATACATATATTTTATTATTATTCACGTATGGGCCCTGGTGGACCACGCAGAAGTACAGCTAGAGGCGTTTGTTGTTGTTAGCCTTCCTTCGCGCCTATACCGATTTCATTCTTTCACTATGAGCTTTTTTCCTTTCGTCAGACCAAGTTGTTCCGGTCTTCCCACATTTTTCTCTCTGGTCAACCTCCCAAACGTTAACCTTGTGTCTGAAACAGTTTCTATCCTGAATTTCACTTAGTGTAATATTTGCTGATCTTAGGTCCTCTATAATTGCAGCAATCCATTTAATTGTTTTTATTTTAGCTCTACTCCTATTTTCATAAAATTCAACTATTTGTCTAGTAAGTCTACTCGAATTCATCTGTTTTATGTGTCCGTAAAACTTAAGTCTTCTTTTTCTCATATCGCTATGTTTTGATTTCTTGGTTTTTTTTCGATGTCGGTATGTTGTGCTATTTATTTGTTTGGGGCTTAAGATTTTTCTTATTATTTTTCAATCTTTCATTTCAATCTCTTCGATGTCTTTCTTTCTATTTAAAATGAGCGTTTCTGCCCCATATAGACATTCTGGCTTAATAACTGTGTTGTAATGTCTCAGTTTTGTATTTTTCGATATGCATTTTTGTTATAAATATTTTGTGTAAGTCTCATTGCATTTTCCATTTTTTCACATCTACCCTTATTGGCCGCTTTTTCCAACCCGTTTTCCATGATTATTTGACCTAAATATTTGAATTGTGAGACTCGTCTGATGTTATTATATTTTGTTTTTAGAAATGGCGTTCTTAGTCTGTTGCAGGCCTCAGTCTATTAAAGTCAAAGGAAATTTGGAGTCCTACGTTTTCTGCTGTTTCTTTTAGAATTTCATTGTGTTTTTGTGCTATTAATATATCTTGAGGTAAAATTGCTAGATCATCAGCAAACGCTAGACAATCAATTTTGATATGGGTTCTCCCCAGTTTAATGGGCTGGTCAATATTCAGGGCTGATTTTTTTCACCACTCCTGTATTACTTTTTCTAGAACACAGTTAAATAAGAGTGGCTAGAGTCCATCCTCTTGTCTCATTCCAATTTTAATTTCGATGGGCTCTGAAATCTAACCCATAAATTTAACTTTTGACTTTGTGTTAGATAGTGTTGCTTTAATAATTTTTTTCCAGATCCAATATTTTCAGATCTAGTCCTTGTTCTTTCACGATTTGGAATAAAGATTCACGGTCAATAGAATCATATGCTTTTTTGAAATCCACAAATGTACAGACGAGATTTTTATTGTACAGTTTTTGATGTCTTAGAATCAATTTTAAATTTAGGATCTGCCCGGCGGAAAATCTGTTTGATATTCACCAATTTTAGGTTCTAACTGTCCATGTGCTCTGTCTAGTAGACATTGAGATAGAATCTCGTAACAAACTGAGAGAAGAGATATCCCTCTGTAGTTGTTTACATCCGTTCTATCGCTTTTCTTATGTAATGGATGGATTAGAGCATCTGTCCAATCTTCCGGAATCCGTTCGGTTCGCCAAACTTCTTGTAGAATTTTGATTATTTCCTTGATTTGTACCCGGACCAGCGGCTTTGAAAAGTTCAGCAGTGATTCCATCTTTACCGGAAGCTTTGTTATTTTTGTTATCTTCATTCGGTGGTAATGAATCTGGGTTTGTTTAATGTTGGTAATCCGTTTAAGGGCTCAGGACAGTTTAGTAGTTTTTCAATATAGTTCGTAAGTTCTTTGCAATTGGTTAGTCTTGGTTATATATATATATATATATATATATATATATATATATATATATATATATATATATATATATATATATATATATATATATATATATATATATATGAACATTCGTTAGTTGCTTGACTGGGAGGGAGCCCCATCCATCCCTCACATTGGAGGACACCTGTTTCGTCTGTTGGTGAGGGATGTGAGGAATGGGTGGGGCTTCCTCCCAGTCAAGCAACTAACGAATGTTCATTTTGGCGGAGACGCAGGTTGTTGAGCGTTACTGTTGTCTCAATGGACGCAATCCAAAGAAATAAAAAAATTGCATATATATTATCTAATTATTCATACACTATTGCATACTTATGTACATACATGTGTACATACATACATATGTATGTACATATATTACATTTTTCTGTTTTCAAATGTAACCCCAGAAAATGCCTCACCAACCGCGATTTTGCCAACCGCGGACCTGATATCTGAAACGGAACCCCCGCGACTGACGAAGGATTACTGTACATACAAGTGATAAATATAGTCGAAATTTAGATATAAATGTTAGTTCGTTTATTAAAAAAATCAGTCATAAATGATAAATAATTGATATAAAATATAAATAATTAAAATTCCCTTACCTAAGGTGTTGAGTTCCAGTTGATTTGACGCTGGCGAAAAATGTTGAATTATTTGATCAACCGCTTCCATAACCCCATTTATCAACGATCGTTTTTGAACGTAGTTATCAGAAGGTGTTTTGCACAAATGAATTGGTGTAGTCTGGGGACTTGAATAATTCGGACTATTTTCATTCTCTTCGCAAATTGTCATATCTGCCAAAGTTTTAGGCTGGAAATTTCTCTGTTGAAGAAACGCCGAGACATTGGGGGAGTTATTAGGAGGAATAAAATGTTTGATGTCGAGCTGTTTAGGAGCTACATTGACTTTCTCGGCAAAGCTTACGGTTTTCTTCCCTCCAAAATGTTCCGACCCATCTTGGTTAATTTTTAGTGAGAGAAATTTGCTGACACAGGATCTTAAGTGGGTGAGACTTTCTTCTGTTTTATCTTCGTCCGAGGAAGAAAATCCACTAAGTTTCAGATATTCTTCTAGTTGCATCAGCTCATCCATTGACATATTTTGAAGAACATAGTCCGGTTTGGGTGGGGCAATATTTTCAGCATGTTCGTCTAGACTGCTGCTGGAGGTCCCGGCGTCAACACCTTCGTCTTCAGTTTCGGAAAATCTTTTAGGTCTTGTTACGTAATATGTGTTGGGTAACGATTTTCTTTTGAAACCGACCTAAAATTACAAACTAATAATTACTATATTTGGTATTTACACGTCGGAATCTGAAAGTAGTCTGATTCAACACTTTTTATTGTATAAACACAAGAAAACAACAGCTTGTCATCGTTCTCCTAACGCAATTTTTTAAAACTAACTTGAATATTGTAGTGTGGTTCACGCCGCTCTGTAAATTTAAATAATGTTTTTAAAAGCAGTACTTCCAAGGCTTTCGATTTAGTTTAGTAGAGTTGATCTAAAAGAATCCCCGCAATCCAATGCTTGAAGCAGATAGCACCGATTTAAGGTAACTTCAATTCACGGTTCGACGAAAGTCAAAGAAGGGAGAATATTGCCTGCAAGCAGAAGAGAAGATCACCCAGGGCCATCCAAACGAATATTGGAAAACCCAAAGCGGAGGACAATCCAAACGCACATTGGAACCCCGAGCACCAGGATCATCAAGCGAAAACTGGTAGAATTCGCAAAAAGCCGCTACAAGCGAGAAAAACCACAACAGGATTCAGAAGAAATCCAACATCCCAACAGAGGAACGTCCAACAAACAATGTTTGAAGGATCCATAGCAGAATCAACAACCAGCCGCAAAGAGCAGCAAACCCTCAACAACCCCATCCAAATGAAGATACTATTTTGTAAGTAGTTTTTCGAAATTTCATTTACAAATCAAATCATTCTACAATTTCTGGTCAAAATCTTGATATAAGTTATATAATTTTCGATTTAACTTACATTTAGATATTAAGAGCCCTAACTTGTCTTATATTTTATATATCTCACATATTTGAATATTATATATAAACTTTTAAACTATTGATTTTCAAAGAATACAAAATTGATTCTTCAATTGATAAAATAACAAACAACCTCTCGAATTTAATAATTACAAAAAAGCAAATTAAAATGCCGGAAATTAATTTCAATTTATTGAGATAGCAATCCGATAACATTCCTAAATTGGATAGAAACCAAACAGATTTCTAAATTCATGTGAGATTCAACTTCTTAATTACCAATATAATATAACTAACTGCAAACCGATACATTTCGATATAGATTTTGATATTCACTTAATAGATAAGAACAAATGGATAATAGTAACAAAGAATGAAATTATAGGAACTGAAAGTTGTAAAAACCTAGAAAAGAGGCTTTAATTGAACTCAATCAATACTGTCAATTAAGAATAAAAGATATCTTAAAAAATCTTTTGATTACGAATAGGAAATTCCAAAAAATCCCTTTACCTACTATTATAATGAAAAATATATCTCTACATGTAAAACCATTATACAACAAAGTAAAGTTGTTCAATTTGCGAAACATTCATATTGAAAAATTTAACAATATTCAACACTAATTAAATATAGAAAAGGAATCTTCAAAACTACTTATCAATCCTATTCAGTATAAACGAATCAGTATTTGGACAAATTTGTTCTATGTAATCACAATAATCATACTGACAATTCCCTGTAAAAGGTTATTATGACCAAAGATTAAAAAACTAAAGGTCAAACCAAACAATGACGAAATTCACATCTAGCCCATAAAAACTTTCAATGTCAGTTAAAAGTTATATATAACCTCTCTAAGGATGGATGAGTTATATCTATCATTTAACTGACTATACATGGAAGTGAATCGCCACATTAACACTGGATATGTTGACAAAATTTATGTAGAATGTGTTAAAAATGGAACAAAATTGTATTGCTGCTTCACATTTGTTCACATTTGATCGGGAAAATTTTCAAAAATTAATTAACACAGAATTTAAAAACGAAATAAACATATTATAGACAAAAAACGCGTATGTGTACTTATGTACGCAGCTAAGAAGTTATACTTCTTTGACGTAATTAATTAAAAACCAAGTCTTGACAAATGGCGAAGGTGTCATAATTTTAAAAAGAAAATAAATTATGCGTTACATGGGCGTTAAAAAGAAAATAAGTTATGCGTTACATTATGCCCGCAACTTCGTCCCACGTTAAAAATACATTGTGATCTGTTTCCCCAAATGCGCCAAAAGAAGTATAACTTCAAAACTCAAATTATAATATATTTTTGAAATATTTACCAACTCAACATTCTCAAAATTTAATTATTTATTGATATATAATTTTACTCATAAAAATACTACAATCTGAATGAAGTTGTATAAATATAAACTAACAGTGTAGAATGTTAGCTTCCAGAAATTTGTTTATAAATCAGTCTTGACAAATGGCGAAGGTGAGATAATTTTTAAAAGAAATTAAATTATGTGTTACATCGGCGCGCGCAACTCGGTCCTCCGTTAAAAATTCACTCTGATCTGTTTTCCTAAACGACCCATAAGAACTATAACTTTAAAAATCAGGCTGTATGTACTTATGTACGCACGTAAGAAGTCTTGACAAATGGCGAAGGTGTATTCATTTTAAAAAGAAAATTATGCGTTACATCGGCGCGCGTAACTTCGTCTCACGCTAAAAATATATGATCTGTTTTCCCAGAGCGCCATAAGAAGTATAACTTCAAAAATGAGGCTGTATGTACTTATGTACTCATGTAAGAAGTTATACTTCTTTGGCGTAATTAATAAAAAAAAAAGTCTTGACAAATGGCAAAGGTATAATAATTTTAAAAATAAAATAATATATTATGCGTTACATCGGCGCGCACAACTTCGTCCCACGTTAAAAATATACTCTGATCTGTTTTCCCAAACGCGCCATAAGAAGTATAACTTCAATATAACTTCAAAAGTGATTAATTTATTTTTGAAGTTTAAGGGTAATAAGACACTTGCCCCACTCATTATAAGTTGTTATAAATGTTAATTACTTACATCTTCAGCAGCTAAATCTTCTTCACTAGTTTCGTACATGCTGTATCGTTTATTCATTTCAGCCTTTCTCAAAATACTCTTTGGTAGCGGTGGTCTTGGAGGAATATTTTCAGAGTGGGGTATACTAACACATCGAACAGGACATGGTGGTGTAGTGGTGATGCTTTGCCTTTGTTTTTCACTGTTAATAAGACTGGCTTCCGAACTTGTAACACTGTCGTATCGATAGACGAAAAGGGGGTTAAGATTGTTTTGAGGTACCGGACTATTTTGTGAATCGGTAAGAATTGTGGAGGAGCCTCGATATCCACTAGACGGTTGGGTAGTGGTGCTTGAACTGCTTGATATGTTTGTTTGGTTCATGTCACAACTCACTGGTCTTCGTTTTGATCTCATAAACGAAGGTTTTTCTCTCAAGTTAAGTTTTATATGGTTTGATATTTCAGGCATTTCAGCTAAAATTTTTCTGTATTCTTGCGGTAGAAGAACATTTAGAGAATCCCAATCTTTCACATGTTCGAAACCCTGTTTTTTTAGTATTTCAATATCGTTAAAGCTGAAAGGCCGTCTTCGGCCAGTTGAAATTTGAGGAGCTTTTTGAGGGACGAAAAACATATTGGAAACATCATCTTTTTCATTAAGGAATCCAAGGTCTGGTAGGACGTAGTTTGGATATAGAACGTAAACTGGCTTTTGAACTTCTCCCTCTTTCTTCAGTGTGTTTAAAAATGATGGTTCTATAAGTTTCAGCGATTGTTTCTGAGTAGCTGATTTGGTAACGTTTTTGAGATTGAGTATTTCTGAAAACTGAGAGGTCTGTATACTTCTGTCAAGCAGGTCACTTTTGAGACCTAAAAATGCTTTGGGGCTGGGGGCTTTAGATCTTTTCTGTATTCCGAAACTGTTGTTGTTATTAATGTTCCCGGCTGGTGCGGGATGTTCCTTTTCGAAGCTTTCGTTTACAGATTCGATTTTGCTGATGCTTTCCGAAAGCTGTTCTACCGATTCACTTTTCGAAACCAAATCTTCCGGTTCTTCAGCTATAAGGTCGTATGTTCGTATACTGCTATCGCTAATTTTCTGGTCATTGTTAAATTCGTGGCTCCTTTGCTGGTCGTAATTCTTAGGATCTGAAGATGAGCTTTCTCCTGATTGGGATCCAGGCCAATTTTCTGAGGAGGATAGTTGGTCCATTGTAGTTGACATACCTTAAAGTAATAAAAACGATGTCACTTACGTTTGTGTATTAGCAATTTCACACATTGGAATTTAAAAAAATTGTTTCTTATCAGCTAATTTATAATCCACAAGGTAGCGTAATGGAACCGTGGAGGGAAATATTACAGAAATCTTTCACCCTTTCTCCATGTGGTGTATATATATATATATATATATATATATATATATATATATATATATATATATATATATATATATATATATATATCGAACGTTACTTCAATTCGTTACTTTTTATAAATAAATAATAACTTATTAATAATTATAAAGTTTGTTTTAGTATTATAAATAAAAATTGTGAATTTCTGTAACTATTTTATGTTTTGACTCAATAAATATTGCTCTCACTTCCTTAATATATCAATCGAAAAAGTTATGACTTACCTTCCTGACTCATGCTCTTCTGTTTCATAAACAATTTTACTAAACTAAAGTTGGGTTGTTTGTTGTTTTGACCTTCGCAACTGCTTGCATCTACCGAAGTTGCCATATCTGACAAAGACCCACTACCGCTGCTGCTTTGAATCTGATGATGGATATCAAACACTTTAACAGGTCTTCTTTTAATTGTCGTGTCGGTCTAAAAACGATATCATAAATAGGAATACAAGGTCGGTAGTGATAAATTCAACTTACGGATGAATTGCTATCGCTTTTCATCCCCTTATTGACGAGATTCTTTAATTTTTGTTTGTATAAGTTAGGCATGCTTTGACTTTTCAAGGTAGTATCGCTCAAATGTAAATGACTAACTTCATCTTCAGAATTATTATTATTTCCTGAAGGCCTTCTAATGGGATCTTCGCTATTCTGTTTCTGTAAATAACAAGGTAACATTTTCATTTACTTACATGTAAGGTCTGGCACTAAAAAATAGGGAATCCAATGTTTTTGCGTTATTTTTCGAATTGTGAAAAATGTGTATGTTTCTTTATTGAATAGGGGGCTTAATGTATATACAGCCGCAGCAAAAACGTTTTATATTAACGAAAACTCCGTTGTCTACAGTTAAAGATATTGTGACGAAGCCGTAGTCTCACGAAAAAAAAAGCTCATAGCGAAAGAATGAAATCAGTATGGGTGTAAAAGAAGGTTAACAACAACAAACGCCTCTAACTGTTCTTCGCGTGGTCCACCAGGGCCCATACGTGAATAATAATAAATAGTATACAGAGTGTTAGGTAAACATGCGGCAAAAATGCAAGAAGTTATTCCTTGTCCTATTCTAAGAATATTTTGTCCTATGATGATTTTTGAAAAATCCCTTTGTTTCGAAGATACAGGGCGAACAAAATTTGCGACCACCATATTCGATATTTATTGAAATCATTAATATAAATAAAAGTAGGGTGTACGTCAATGAGTTTATCAAGTACAATTTTTTTTTTCGATCTCGATCACTTGGATCGGCTGTTTTATCTAGTAAGTGGATTTCATCGGTCGCATTTGTTTACATAGATTGAGTGACGTTTGGCTGTTTGATGTGTCTTAAATAGTGAGTGAAGTCATCTATCATAATGTATACAAACGCCGAGATAACTGACATTCATTTCATGTATGATCTTGCTGATGGAAATGCATTATAAGCTAGGCGATTGTACAGTGAACGATTTCCAGCCCGTAATGTCCCCGACCGAAAAATCTTCGAAAACATTCATCTACGTCTTCATGAAATAGGCACATTGAAACGAACTGAAGGATCAGGAAGATCACTGACTGTAAGAACGGTACAATTGGAACAGAATGTGCTGATATGATAGCGGACATGATAGCGGTGACATGATAGCGGAAGAGCCTGGTAGTTCTACGCGAAAAATTGCAAATACTTTGAATGTGAGTCACTGGACAGTTTGGAAAATTCTTAAGGACAATTTGTTGTATCCATACCACATTCAACGCGTTCAGGCACTACTATCTGTTGATTTTCCTCCAAGTATTGCATTATGTCAATGGATATTGCAAACTTTACTTCGCATCCCTCTATTCCTGACACAAATTCTTTTTACCGATGAAGCCACTTTCGCAAGAAACGCAATAAGGAATTTTCATAATAACCATGTGTGGGCAGATAAAAATCCGCATGAGGTATGCGAAGATAGTTTTCAACATCAGTTCTCTTTGAATGTTTGGGTTGGAATTGTAGGTGACTATCTAATTGGACCGCTATTTCTATCAGAAAGACTTACTGGTGAGGTGTATCGCAACTTTTTGGAAGCAACGCTGCCTGAGTTTCTGGAAGATGTACCATTGGCAACAAGGCATGAAATGTGGTTTATGCACGATGGTGCACCACCACATTTCAGTTTGGTTACTTGTGATTTTTTAACAGCAACATACGGATATCGCTGGATCGCTGGTGAGCCATACGCATGGCCTGTTCGATCCACGGACTTAAACCCCCTAGATTATTTCTTCTGGGGATATGTGAAGTCATTAGTTTACGCTACTCAATTGAAGATTTTGGATGATTTGCGAAATCGGATAATTGCTGGGTGTAACTCAATTAGAAACGACCCTGGTGTGTTTGAAAGAGTTCGGCAGTCAATGACGAGAAGATTGAATGCTTGTATCAAGGCTGGAGGAAGTCATTTCGAACATTTATTGTAGATTGAGCAACTTTACATGTACTTTTTGATAATAAAATGTTGTTAATGTCGTAAATTTTGTTCACCCTGTATCTTCGAAACAAAGGGATTTTTCAAAAATCATAAAACAAAATATTCTTAGAATAAGTCAAGGAATAACCCCTTTAATTTTTGCCGCATATTTACCTAACACCCCACATATATATTCGAAATGACTACGGATTCGCCAGTTTTCTAACGTCTAATACCTTCAACCAAGCTCATAATATCATGTTATTATAATAGAAGAGTTCTACGTACCATTTACTAATAATATAGAACCACTTATTATTAATGTAGATCAAAGTTACAGTGAGAGCAAAACCGAATTAAATATATAATTAAATTTAAATTAGGTTAGGTTAGGTTAGGTTAGGTCTCTTCTCCCAGTTTGTTACAAGATTCTATCTCAATGTCTACTAGACAGAGCACAGGGACAGTTAGAACCTAAAATTGGTGAATATCAAGCAGGTTTTCGACTGGGCAGATCCTGCCATGAACAGATCCTGAATTTAAAGTTGATTCTAAGACATCAAAAATTGCACAATAAAAATCTCGTCTTTACATTTGTGGATTTCAAAAAAGCATATGATTCTATTGACCGCGAATCTTTATTCCAAATCTTGAAAGAACAAGGACTAGATCTGAAAACGCTGGCAATTTTTAAAGCAACATTAACTAACACAAGGTCAAAAGTTAAATTCATGGGAGAAATCTCAGAGCCCTTCGAAATTAAAATTGGAGTGAGACAAGGGGATGGACTCGCATAACTCTTATTTAACTGTGTTCTAGAAAAAGTAATACAAGAGTGGCGTGAGAAAGAGTCGGCCCTTAATATTGACCTGAACCAACATCAAAATAGATTGTTTGGCATTTGCTGATGATCTAGCAATTTTTGTTCAAGATATATTAACGGTATATAATAGATAAAGATATATTAGTATTAATATATTAGATTGAAATCCTAACAGAAACAGCAGAAAAGGTAGGACTCCAAATTTCCTTTGAAAATACACAAAACATGAACCGTAACAGACTAAGAACACCATTTCTAAAAACAAAATTTGGTAGCATCAGACGAGTCTCTCAGTTCAAATATTTGGGTGAAATAATCATGGAAAATGGGTTGGAAATAGTGGCCAATAAGGGTAGATGTCAAAAAATGGAAACGGCATTGAGACTTACTCGACTCAAAATATTTACAATAAAAAATACATATCTAAAAACACAAAATTGAGACATTACAACACAGTTATTAAACCAGAATGTCTATATGGGGCAGAAACGCTCATTTTTAATAGAAAGAGAGACATCAAGGAGATTGAAGAGAAAAATCATAAGAAAAAATTAAATTATTACAAATATTAATTATACTGTAGGACAAAAAGATAGGACACTTGTTTATTTTGTAAATACAGCCTTTTTATTTCTCTTCAATTTACAATTTTAATCCAGTTCTCTTTCTTCTATCGAAATGAAAATAGTCCCATTATGGGACGTTCAAAATGTTGAACGTTTTGTGAGAAAAAAAGAATTTTGCAAATGCACAAGCTAAGAATGTCGATTTCGGAAATCTTTCGATGAACAGGTAGGAGTCGACAGGTAATGGCTAATTTCATAAAAGTTCCTGAAGGCTACAGACAGAAAATGATCACTTAAAGTCTCCGCTTCTATACTTGGGCCAGTGAACAGATATAGCAATAAAAACTGAATAGTAAAGAAATGTAATAGAACAGAAAAAATGTAAGAGAAGGTACGGTAATAAAACCGGTAAAAAAGGGTTCTCCTTAATAAGTCACTTTTGGGCCCATCCCCAATTTTGCCACTCTTATTTAACTGTGTTCTAGAAAGAGTAGACTGTCTGGCATTTGCTGATGATCTAGCAATTTTAGCTCAAGATCTATTAACGGCACCGAAATAGATTGAAATCCTAAAAGAAACAGCAGAAAAGGTAGGACTCCAAATTTCCTTTGAAAAGACACAATATATGACCTGCAACAGACTAAGAACACCATTTCTAAAAACAAAATATGGTAACATCAGACGAGTCACTCAATTTAAATATTTGGGTGAAATAATCATGGAAAACGGGTTAGAAAAAGCGGCTAATAAGGGTAGATGTCAAACACTGTCCTATTTCCTAAAACTGTCCTATTTTTTGCAAACATTTCAGATGTAGCCAGGTTAGCAAAATACAAGAAGACATGAATAATAGGGAACAAAGATTTAAAAAAAAAGAAAAAAATAGGGATTTTCCGGACCTTAATTATAAAAGTACAATAACATTTTTACCTTTAGTTTACTCCAAGTAGTAAAACTACTTGAATCCGATTGCGTCATCGATGCTTCCAGTAGCTTTTTATTCGGATTTTGATTTTGAAGTTTCAAGTCCAGATTCACGCTACCTGCTTGATTTGGATTTGAGCTTGCGCTTTTATCTAAACAAAATGAAAAACATTACAATCACGTGATATTTAATTACCCATCTATTGAACTAATTATTTTCCGTTTATGTCACTTACAGATGATTACACTAATATTATTCAGATATTACTTTGCAACCACAGCGACAAAATAGACTTTCTAAGTACACTTAGTGTCAAAATGTTAGGCACGCTTGAACAATTATGTTTTAATACTCTTCAAAATAACATACCAAGGGTGACGGTTAATAATTAATTAATTAATTGTAATATAAAAATTTTTTTTCTTAATTTTATCTAAAAAAATTATCCCATTTAATTTGGGATGACACATTTAATTTTTCCCATCTCTCTGATCTTTTTTTGAATCGTCTAAGCCAACGCCCCCCAGCGGTTTACGTTGGGACATTGTCACCGGAAGTTTCCACAAGTATATGATGGCTTTTACTAGCGTTTTTCGTTTGATTGAACAAGAAAAACAGTACGTGGGGCAAATGGTCTTTGTTTGGACCGAAACTCGACATATTTACCACACGAAAAAATTTTGACGCTAACTCGAACTCGTGTAAACATCAATGGCATTTTGAAAGGTACTGTCAAGGCAACAAAATGATATAAGAGATTAGATTGTGAACCGACCCTTGTTTCTAGTGCCATCTCTCTCAAATTAAGAATTATGAACCACCACACCTGGTATTGGATATAAAAACTACAGTACAATAAATTTTTACTATTTATCATAAAATATATTTAAAAAATTCAATTTATAATACCGGGTGTCCCATTAAGGATGGATCGCGGCCGTATCTTGAAAACTATTTATCCCACAGCTTTGCGGACAAGAATATTATACTAAAACTGACTGAGAAATTCACCAAAAATATTTTTAAGTTTCTAAAACGACCGCAAGAGGGCGTGACGAGCTAAACATTTTTAAAAAAAGTATTAACCGAGTAAGAAAAATTCTCAGTTATAATTAACAAACTGTCTCCTACAACTTTGTTTTATGACATTTTGTCGTAACTTCGCGAATAAAGAAGTGGGGGGAGTTTTACCTATTTAGATAAAAAGTCGCCTAATGTCCGTTTGCCTAAACCGATTTTCCCCAATTTGGATTCATTTAAAAGGCAATTGCTGGGACAATCAGATAATCTGGGAGATAAATTATTTAGTTTATAAATGAAACCGCGAGGTGGCGTTACATTCAACAATAGTTTTTTTGAAGTTTTGTTTAGTTTTTTCAAATCGAATGGTACAGCTTTTATTACATGGCTAGAAAGGTAATTTAAAGAGGAATCATCCAGTGAAAACCCGAAATCGAAATCTCTGACATGTCAAGAGATAATTCTATTTTATAATTATATATTTTATAATTATTAAAAATATTGAATATAAAATATTGAAAAATATTGAAATCTAGTATACCTCGCCTAAGGTACTGGACGGGTCACGGGTGGTGGATAGTGAAAGTTCCATTAGATATTAATGGACAGCTGCGAATATCCCAAAATAAGCAGCCCCGAACCAAGGCAATAAAGAAAACTAAATCCACTTAGCGCCTGACTTGTATCAAGCGGCTGAGTGATCAGCGTCTCTTCACCAGTGGTGCGGCTGATATTTAAATTCTGGAACTAACCCCTCCAGTCTTAACCTCTGAACCGTCATGGTTCAAACCTTTAATTCAAAGTACAAGATGAAGCGTTCTAGTAATTACAAAATTACCCCAGGAGGTAGACAATCCTCTGCCAGCTTTGCTGGTACAACCGGACTTTCGGATTCTGGGGCGTCCGGGCTTAAACGCAAAATCTTTCAGAGGGAGTCGGAGACCTCTGGCCAACGTCTGAAACCGAAAATAAAAACTTTCTTTGGAACGGTAAATATCAATTCTCTCCTGCGTCCAGGAAAACTACACGAATTGGGGCGAACATTAAATCAGCAAAAAATTTGCAAGAAACTTTGCAAGAAACCAGATTGTTAGATGATAACACCTTGGAATTCGGCAACTACAGACTTTTTAAAAGTAAAACAGACAAAAGAATACTCAAAAATACACCACATCTCGGTGTTGCTTTTGCTGTCTCAAGAAACATTCTTGGTTCTATAACTAATGTCCAGCCAGTAAATAATCGACTTATGACACTATCCCTCAAGGGTGCTAACAAAAACTATACATTAATCAATGCACACCTCCCAGTTAACGAAGAAAATAAATCTAATCCTGAAAAAGTAAATAAGTCCTGGGAAATTCTGGAAAAGACTATCTCTAAAATTCCCTCTAACCATGTAAAAATCCTATTGGGTGATTTCAACGCCCAACTAGGGAAAGAAAAAAAGTACAGGAAAACAGTCGGCAGTTTTCCCGCTCATAAATGGACTAACCATAATGGTAGAAGATTGGTTGAACTGTGTTCGCAGTTTAATCTAAAAATAATGTCAACCCATTTTAAGAAGAAAATAACAAACAAAAGACCTGGAGGTGCCCAAACACGTACATGGGTGAATTTCAAATTGAACATGTTGCCATTTCGCACCCCAATTATAAAGAGATTTTGAATGTTCAAGTCAGGAAAGGAGCAAATATAGACACGGATCACTACTTGACTAGAATCAAACTTAGCTTAAAACCTCGAAAACTTATTCAAAAGGGGCTGCTAATACCAAAGTTTGACCCAACGAAAATAAAACCAGCCCTAACAGAAGAGCTTGATAAACAACCTGCACAGAACTGGCAAGAATTAAAACAAAAAATCATTAAAACAGCCTTAAAGTTGGCCCCTTTACAAAAACGTAGAAAACATCCGTGGTGGGATGAAGTTTGCGAGCAAGCAGTATTAAGCCGAAGTAAAGCATTCAAAGATTGGAACAGTCAAAAAACAGCAATAAACTATAACATCTTTTTGGAAGTAAGAAAAGGAACATCGAAGCTAATTAGACAAACTAAAAGAAAATATGAAAACAATCAACTTAATGAAATAGAAAAAGATTTCCAAAAAAATAACACCCGAAACTTTTACAAAACATTTAAAACTAAATTAACAGGCTATCAACCGCAGAGCCTCTGCTTTCAAAAGGAAAACGGACAATTAGCTCTAAATAACCAAGACAATTGCAAAGAACTTGCGAAATATTTTGAACAAATACTAAACTGTCCTGAGCCCTTAAACAAATTACCAACACTAAACCCTAAACAAACAAACCCAGATTCATTACCCTGGGCCCTGGTGGACTACGCGAAGTACAATTAGAGGCGTTTGTTGTTGTTAGCCTTCCTTTGCGCCCATACTAATTTCATTCTTTCGCTATGAGCTTTTTACCTTTTGTCAGACCAAGTTGTTCCAGTCTTCCTACATTTTTCTCTCTGGCCAACCTTCCAAACGTTAACCTTGTGTCTGAAACAACCTCTATCCTGAATTTCACTTTGTGTAATATTTGCTGATCTTAGATCCTCTTTAATTGCAGCAATCCATTTAATTATTTCTACTTTAGCTCTACTCCTATTTTCATAAAATTCGACTATTTATCTAGTTATCCTACTCGGATTCTTCCGTTTGATGTGTCCGTAAAACTTAAGTCTTCTTTTTCTCATATCGCTATGTATATCTGTGTATTGTTTGTTTTCTTGGTTTTCTCGAAGTCGGTATGTTGTGTTATTTATTTGTTTGGGGCCTAGGATTTTTCTTATGACTTTTCTTTCCTTCTTTTCAATGTCCTCGATGTCCCCCTTTCTATTCAAAATGAGCGTTTCTGCAGCATATAGACATTCATGCTTAATAACTGTGTTGTAATGTATCAGTTTTGTGTTTTTAGATAGGCATTTTTTGTTGTAAATATTTTGTGTAAGTCTCAATGCCGTTTCCATTTTTTGACATCTACCCTTATTGGCCGCTTTTTCCAACCCATTTTCCATGATTATTTCACCCAAATATTTGAATTAAGAGACTCGTCTGATGTTACCATATTTTGTTTTCAGAAATGGTGTTCTTAGTCTGTTCTAGGTCATGTATTGTGTCTTTTCAAAGGAAATTTGGAGTCCTACCTTTTCTGCTGTTTCTTTTAGGATTTCAATCTGTTTCTGTGCCGTTAATACATCTTGAGCTAAAATTGCTAGATCATCGGCAAATGCCAGACAATCAATTTTGATGTTGGTTCTCCCCAGTTTAATGAGCTGGTCAATATTCAGTGCCGACTTTTTTTCACGCCACTCCTGTATTACTTTTTCTAGAACACAGTTAAATAAGAGTGGCAAGAGTCCATCCAATTGTCTCACACCAGTTTTAATTTCGAAGGGCTCTGAGATGTCACCCATGAATTTAACTTTTGACCTTGTGTTAGTTAACGTTGCTTTAATAATTGCCAGCGTTTTCAGATCTAGTCCTCGTTCTTTCAAGATTCGTAATAAAGATTCGCGGTCAATAGAATCATATGCTTTTTTGAAATCCACAAATGTACAGACGAGATTTTTATTGTACAGTTTTTGATGTCTTAGAATCAACTTTAGATTCAGGATCTGTTCAGGGCAGGATCTGCCCGGTCGAAAACCTGCTTGATATTCACCAATGTTAGGTTCTAACTGCCCCTGTGCTCTGTCTATTAGATATTGAGATAGAATCTTGTAACAAACTGGGAGAAGAGATATTCCTCTATAGTTGTTTACATCCGTTCTATCTCCTTTCTTATGTAGTGGATGGATTAGAGCATCTTTCCAGTCTTCCGGAATCCGTTCGGTTCGCCAAACTTCTTGTAGAATTTTGGTTATTTCTTTGATTGTACCTGGACCAGCGGATTTCAAAAGTTCAGCAGTGATTCCATCTTCATCAGAAGCTTTGTTATTTTTAAGCCGCTTGATTTGCCTAATTATTTCATCTTCATTCGGTGGTAATGAATCTGGGTTTGTTTGTTCAGGGTTTAGTGTTGCTAATTTGTAAGGGCTCAGGACAGTTTAGTATTTGTTCAAAATATTTCGCAAGTTCTTTGCAATTGTCTTGGTTATTTAGAGCTACTTGTCCGGTTTTCCTTTTGAAAGCATAGACTCTGCGGTTGATAGCCTGTTAATTTAGTTTTAAATGTTTTGGGTGTTATTTTTTTGGAAATTATATATATATATATATATATATATATATATATATATATATATATATATATATATATATATATATATATATATATATATATATATATAGCTAATATATATACAACCTAATAATAATTAGCTAAACCCTAATATATATATATATATATATATATATATATATATATATATATATATATATATATATATATATATATATATATATATATATATATATATTATATACACTACATCCAGTTAAAACCACACTATTGGACCATATTTTTTTGAAGATTATAGTGGAAATGCAGTTACAGTCAACATTGAACTCTCGATTGGAAGAGAAAGAACTAGATAATATGTGGTTTCGGCAAGACGGTGTCACATTTGTTAACATTTTGAAGAACATTTTCCATACTCGTATAATTTTTCGAATAGGAGATTTATTGTGACCATCTGAATCACCTGATTTTGATTTTTGAAGGAAAATGTTTACGTAAATAAACCGCAAACCATACAAGGACCAGATCCGTGCCAAAATCGTTTCATCGACATCAGATATATTGTTCATAAACACAAAATAAACATTTAATAGAAAAAAGTCTTCTTTCTTTTAAAAGATATACATAACTGAAATCGTAGCGTGATACCCCGCCCTCTATTATCTTAAAAAGTAAATTTTTTATGGAAAATAATACCACGTGATTGTGAAGTGATTTTTATTACTTTTAATACTGGGTAAAATTGATGATACTAAATACGTTAATTTTTTAAAAAATATTAATAAAACCGTACCTTATATAAATATTCACAACACATATAGCACAATTCATTCAGTTTAAGTCTATTCCACAAATGCAACTGTCGCTCACAGGCAAATACAGGGTTCTTTATACATGGTTCAAACTGAAATACTTATCGCAACTTTGTTTATTTACTTTTAGATTGGTTAATGATAAAAAGAAAATAGTGGTCATTATAATTGAATCACGTTTCAATGTTTATACTAAAATTCGATTCTATACCCGAAGTGAAGTAATTGTTTGTTAGTGCTCATTAAAAAATAATTAACTTTTGTTAAAAAAATGTTTTAAATCCAAAAAAGTTTCGATATCTACTAGGGTAACTTTGTGTCAATATTTATAAGACTTCATCAGTAAATATTTATTTTATACAGGGTGAATTTTACTAAACTCACAGAGATTTGCCACTAAACACCAAATAAATTTTTTTTAATGTTCTTGACGCACGTTTCGCTAACCATGATAGCATCATGAGGAGATGATTTAATCCATAAAACCGTTTAGTTGGTTTGGTAGATTTTCAAATTCCTTTTTACATTTTGCCAAGTTGTATGTTGGAGAATCAATGGCTGATACAATTGATCTCAGATTAAATCATCTCCTGATGATGTTAACGTGGTTCGAGAACATGATCGAGAACCTTAAAAAAAGTGATTCGGTCTTTAGTGGTAAATCTTTATGAGTTTAATGTTTCACACCGAAAGTTCCAATAGAAGAATTGAGGGAAAATTTCGTTTTATTAAGCTTTTTGATGATGATAATGAGCTTCATCAAAATACATGGTTTGCTTATGTTTATTGGATGAAAAATATTATGTCCTCAACTTAGTTCTCGGCTTTAATCTTTACTTTCTACACACTTGCGCCATGTTTCGGATAACTGTCCAATCACAGATCGAAAAGACATGGTGGTTTTGATGTGGAAGGTCACTGAGGTTGTTTTCGACTTCCACAAGATATGTGAAGCACCAATCAACCAGGTGATGTTGCAGAGATTTGAAAAAATTAAAATCCGAAGGGACCAAGCCTGGTGAATACGGTGGGTTGGGTAGGATGTCCCATTTAACGTTTTTTAAATAGTTTTTTGCACATTTTGCAACATGGGGCCGAGCATTGTCATATTGAACAACGACTTTATCGTGTCTTTGGGCTTATTCTGGTCGTTTTACCTTCAATGCTCGGTTCAATTTTATCAATTGTTGTCGGTATCGATCGCCAGTAATGTTTTCGCCAAGTTTCAGCAGTTCGTTTTTTTTTATTCTCTAATTCTATCATATAGATATAACTTTGAGTATAAAACTAACAGGAGCGAGCCTTGCCTATCGTTATGCAGATATAAATGGGGACAGAAATGGCTATATTGAAATACCAAAGATTGTTTAGGGATATTGGTAGTTGGTGTGATCAACTTAGAAGTTTAATTTGAGATTTGAGCAATTTTAGTTTGTTAAATAAGTTTTTAACGATGTTTTAAAATGTTTAGTTTTCTGAGATACTGGGCCTAAAAAATTTAGATTATTTTTTAGTTTTTGTTTGATACAACAAAACAAATTGATGTTAAAATATGTTACTTAACTCATATAAAGAACCTATAAAATATAACTAATAATACAAAGTGTTAACTTTTTAATTATTGTACTAATAAATGTAAATATTACTTCTATTTTGATATGGATTTCATGTTATTAAACTGGTTTTTTTTCAAGGTTTCCCAAAGATCCAAATAGAAGAAGTTGATTAATTTAATTTAAAAGTCAGACTTTATTCCAAATTGCAAAAGTTTTTTATGTTCCCATCATTTTGCTGAGAATTGTTTTGATAGTACATTTAAGGTAAAAGTGAGACTACTACCAAATGCTGTTCCAACAATTGAAGTGGACCTTTAAAATATGTATTTTTTTTTTATTTTATCATTTTGATACTCATCTTTTATAGCATATATTCTTGAAAGTTCGTTTTTTGGTTGTTGTAGAAAATGAGTTTATACTCGAGTTTATATCTCCCACTTTAGTCTATTTTTTGACTATTTACATACGATTTTGGAAAAATATTTTCGAATACCGAAACAACTTCATAACATTTGCGCAATTTGAAATTTCCTTAGTAATACTAAATTATTATTAGGTTGGAGAAGTTCATTCTTTTTTTTCTCTTAATTTTCAAGATTTTCTGTTTTAAAAGAATATATATATATATATATATATATATATATATATATATATATATATATATATATATATATATATATATATATATGGGTGGCACAGAGGGGAATGGAAAGATCTATGCTTGGCATTACAAGACAAGATAGAAAGTCCTGCGCATGGATCAGGGAACAAACAAAAGTCTGTGACATCATTGGAAGAGTAAAACAGTTGAAATGGAGATGGGCAGGCCATATAGCGAGGCGATGGGACGACAGGTGGACCAAGGCAATCCTGGAGTGGATACCGCTTGATCGCAAACGTCCGCGAAGAAGATCGAAAGCACGATGGATTGATGACATCGTTTTAGTATATTGGACCCGAGTGGCAGAGGAAAGCCCAGGACCGTGAAAGTTGGAAGCATGCTGAAGAGGCCTTCATCCTGCAGTGGATCGATACGGGCTGATGATGATGATGATGATGATGATATATATATATATATATATATATATATATATATATATATATATATATATATATATATATATATATATATATATATATATATATATATATATATATATATATCCCCTTTGTGGATCAGACCTTGACGTGGTAAAGGAGTTTGAGTAGGACAATGAAGTTTTGAGCTATGCCGTCTGGAGTCTATGTTCCTGGTGGGGTCACCCCTAGCGGACAGATCAAGGCAGAGGCCTCAGACTGTCAAAATGCTACAAGCTGGTGGTCGGACGTTACATAAAACAATGGCAAAATTATACTCAAAATGCCTCAAAGAACAAAAAGTACCTGACTTATGGAAAAATGCAGAAGTGATCCTTTTACATAAAAAGGGAGCACAGGAAGATTTAAAGAACTACCGTCCGATAAGCCTCTTATCAGTAATGTACAAAGTTTTCACTAAGATAATTAAAAATAATATTAAGTATATTAAAAAAACTGAATGACGCACAACCAAGAGAACAAGCAGGATTCAGAAGTGGATTCAGTACAATGGATCACATCCAGGTTCTACAGCCGGCCATAGAAAGGCACAACGAATACATCATGACACTATGCTTGGCTTTTATCGACTATGAAGAAGCATTTGACTCCATCTCAAAGCATGCAATAACGGATGCACTGCTTAGCCAAGAGATAGATAAATCATAAGTAAACCTATTAGGATCGATATATGATAAAGCTACAGCCACAATTCACCTTGATGATCTTAAACTGGGAATTAATGTAAAACGAGGTGTACGGCAGGGTGACGCAATATCGCCTATTCT
The DNA here is from genome assembly GCA_031761425.1 of Cosmopolites sordidus. Classification (NCBI taxonomy): domain Eukaryota; kingdom Metazoa; phylum Arthropoda; class Insecta; order Coleoptera; family Curculionidae; genus Cosmopolites; species Cosmopolites sordidus. Next base: position 792,908 of record JARFXV010000067.1, on the reverse strand, counting down.
TTTCTCGGCTGGCCTTGAAGAAGTATACCGTAAACTGGATTGGGAACAGGATGGTGTAAAGATGAATGGTGCAAACTTAAACCACCTTAGTAAGTAACAACTCCATAAAATATTTTACAAGATACAAAATACTCTTGAAAATGGTATTTAAAATTCAAGATACAAAATAAAAATGTCTTGTATCTGATATCTCAAATACATTACTTAAAAGTATCTTGTATCTTGTATTTCAAATACTTTTTATGAGCTTCTTGTACATCTTGTACATCTCTGATATGCACACCTTAATTTGTAGAGGTTTACCACAAATAATTAGAAAAGTTTTAAAATAATATTTGTAAATTTTATCAATATTATTCTATTATTTTTCTATTATTTAAACTAAAAACGTATCTTTATGTTAATCTGTTTGGTAGATACATGTCCAGCGACGTGTTCCACAGCACACTAATAACTTTTTTCATCATACGATTGACAAGCGCACAGACTAAATTCCAGACACCCTTCCCTGTCACTACTCTAATTCAAACGGGGTCGCCTTAGCGGCCGAATAAGTTTGTTGTTGTCGAGTAGCGACATCACATCGACATTTTCATAGCTTTCCTGCCTCTTCTGCTGTCAAAACCCCATTGATCTCATCTTCGACCATAGGCACTTCCAGATCTCGATGGATGTCTTCATTTCGGATGTACCATGGGGCATTGACGATACTGCAAGGTACTTTATTTTGGAACGTCTGAATTACTTTTTTCTATGCATCCCCAAAGTTGGATGCTCTAAATCCACATATCCTTCAGGATTTCTTTATTAAGAAGCAGTTTATTGCGTATTGCCAATACAGAGTCGCGCCCTAGTAGCCAACACGTTTTTCTGAATTTGAGACCCAGTTGCTAACGTTTCTTCTTCACATGTGTTTTCCATCTTAGTTTGGCATCCAGAGTTATGTCACGTTCTTAGAAAGATTAACAAAGTATTTATTAAAACAAGTAGCAATTTTATACTTGTCTTTCAAAGCAATTCCATCTTCATCCCCCCAGTTCTTGCATTGCGGTTTTTTTGAATGTTATTGTTTATTATTTTCCAAGCACTTTTTGGCTTGTTCTCCGATTCAAAATATTGTTTCACATTGTAAAGCAGTTTAGCCCTTCTTATAACCTTTCTATAAATTCTTTTATTCACCCAGTAATGTGTAGCATCTTGTTCAGCTTCGGATAATAGTTTCGTTCGATACAATTCTTTTAAAGTAATAGATGACATTCTGATACCTCTTGTCAACCAAGGTTTAAAATGACCCTCATTGTACATTCTTACTTTTCTAAGGGGAAAGCACATATCAATGTAAAACTCCAAACAATGTGAAAATGCCTCAAATCCCCGATCCAGACTCTCAGCCTGAAATACGTCATACCAATCTTCCCCGCTCACATACAGTTGAAATAGTTTCATATTAGTTTCACTATAATGTCTTTAAAATTTTGTTATTTCATGCAGACTTGATGTAATTGGAATCTCTATCAATTGAGCCGAATGATCAGACATACAATTACTCCAAACAATACAAGACGGATCATCTAATTCATAATTCGTACATATCATTTATAAAAGTAGCCGATCTTTCTGTGGTACGAGTTGGTTCTTTTACTGTATTACATAACCCATAACTAAATAGTACATCCTTAAAGTTACTAACAATATTAGTATTTTCCTTGTAATCGATATTTAAATCCCCACATAAAACACTTTGCTTTTTACAATGTTTATGGAAAGATGATCATAAGTTTTAGTTGATATACCAATATCCTGCATCTCACATGTCAGTGAATACCAACACCAACATAAATGGCTAACCCACCCGATCTACTCTCAGAGTTGCAGTAGAAAAAACGCTGAAAACCCTCAATGCTATACAAATATACCTCATCATATATCCACGTTTCAGTTGAAAGTATTATATCCGGCTTTTTGTAAGATAATTAAGGTACAGTACCAGGGAATCAAAGTTCCTTCTTAGACTCCTACAATAAAAACTGATAAACGAAATACCATCGAACGGCATACCGCCGAAACGCTGTCAATAATGATATGATCTAATACATTACGTACTAAGGTAAGTCCAACATAACACTTACCGGTCTCATGAAAATCGCTATCTTCACTATACATCGTCACTGATCCTTCAAAAGCGATCGTATAATTTTCTTTGTTAGCCTGACATGTAAGCATCATATCGTGCAGGTCACAGTCCAGAGAATCGACCGAAAAGTTAGCTCCAGGCATAGGAGATTCCTTAACTGGACTGAATAGAAGTTCCGATTTGCAGATCGACATGGAGTTTGAATTGGCCGAACAATCTTCTCCCTGAAATGTTGCGAGTTAAATCAATGATTATTAAATTACCGAGTAAGTGTAAATTTTTACCTGAGAACTACTGTGTGGGCTGATAAAACTATCCAAATCGAATTTCCCCATCATCGAACCTGATACTTCTGCAAACGATTCACCTTGCCTGTTCGTCTAAAACAAATACGAAAATTATACATTTTATCTACTGTTGTGTAAAAAAACTTGCATGCAAACATAGAATTATATACTGCATCAAAAAGTTTGTGAACAATTGCAGTTTAAAGATTTCAGTACTATTTAATTTATTTAAAGAAATTCTCGGGATAACATTTTTTTTAAGAAACTATAAACTGAAATTTTCAATTTTCATAAGTAAAAGTTTCCTTGAAATGACAGTAACAAATAATCGTTTTAATAAAACCCACAGGCCGGTCGCGTTGGTGCGGACGGTAAGAGCAGCGACTGCCGCTGTTGTGCCCGATACCGCACTGGAGCGGTAGTTAGTTCGATTCCAGCGCTCGGATGGTGGTTTTTCTTTCTTTCTTCTGTCTCTTTACTTCCTAAACGTTTGTGATTGTTTCTAGGCAAGAGTGTAAAATCCGACTATGAATTACCTCTCAGTCATGCCAGTTAAAGGCTGGATAAGGCCGGATGCCTTTTGAGAAGTGTTCTACGTTGGTCACTTGCCAGTCTGTAGGTTTCCTGACTTATGGGTAGGCACATAACCAAGGGTTTATAGCACGAGAGGGTGCTGGCCTGAGTTTGTCGGAAGCTGATGATCGTGGTTCGGAACCCACCTTAAGCTGTAGCCTAGTTGCTGATGCGCCTCTAACCCTAACACTTTACCTTTTACCCGGGTTCAAATCCTGGTTCGGCTATAGAATTTTTATATAGTCTACAACTTAACCAACATAACTTGCCATTCGAGGTTTGGATACGCAGTAGACTAATGCGCGAGAGCTCATTCGAAGCAGTGTATTCGTGATGTTAACATCGGTTAAGTACTCTTTGCTCAGAAAATTTAAAACAGAGATTTGGGCCCTACATTTATTTATTTTATTTATTCATTCATCCCAAACGCACAAATCGTGTAATTACATGAGATGCATAACTAAGACTAATAATGTAATATATTAAAGAAAAAGAAACAATTATATTCTTAACTAACTAACTAAATAAACAAACTAAGAAAATAATGATAACAGAAAATTAGTAACAAACAAACAAAACCGCAGGGGGTGTCCAACTGGACAGCATAACTAGAACACCGAACGTGAGCAAGACAATAACTGCAACAATATGTTCAGTGCGAGTGCTCTAAACACGAAGAAAATATCTGAGTCTGTTCGGAAAGTTACCCGTTTTGTCATATATATCAAGGCTGTAAACCGATAAAATATTATTGACAACTATCAGTATTTAGGACAACGGAGGACATCTGCTCGTAGGGGAAAATAGCACATCAAACAATCGAACCGGCCTCAGTCGGCGAGATGGAGCATTTATGCCACATTGTGATAGCAATCTGGGCTCATAAATAAAGTTGTTAAGGATTTTAAAAATAAACATTATAGCGTAATAGTCCCGCCTGACTTGCAATGTATTAATATTAAATTCAGTTCTCAAACTAGACGTATGAACGGAATGGCAATCCGGAAATCGCGAGAATTTTTTGAAATACAGAAATCTTAAGAATCTGTTTTGTATTTTCTCCAGATAGTTGATTTGCGTTATTCACCCAGGATTCCAAACTACGGAAGCAAATTCCAGTTTCGGACGGACCAACGTAAAATACAGAATTTTAAATGTTTGCAGGTTTCTAAAGTGGCCCGCCTGTCTAATCAAAAATCCAAGGGATCTCAGCGCCTCAGCTCTTTTATTTTCAATATGCGATGAATAATTCAATCTGGAATCATATTCCAGTCCCAGGTCTTTGATCGAATCGACTCTGACTATCTATAACATAATTAAATACAAAAGTATTTCGCGTAACACTCAACGACATTATATTAGATTTAGAGAAGTTAAATTCAAACATGTTGCTCTTACACCAGTGTACCGCTCTGTTAATATCTGATTGAAGTTTAGTACAATCAGCATAACCCTTGATGGGCAAATAGAACTTCATATCATCAGCGAACAGAAGAACTGAAGAATAGTGAAATTCAGCTGCAAAACTGTTTATGACAACAACGGGCCACACGTAAATACATAAAAGACAGTTCGTAAAAAAATTGTAGATGATATTGGCAACCAAGACTGTTCAGAATCTTTAGGTAAAGAAATTCACAAGATTTATTTTCGATGGAGAAAGTTAAGGAATAATCGACGGATACTAATGGAACGTCAGTCCATCACACTGCTTAGAATTGAATTTCTTAGAATAAGGAGTCAGCACCGGGAAGACGCTCGCCCTATAACAGTATATATGAACGAGGCTTACATTCATTCATCACACACCCACGAAAAGGGATGGAGCGATGAAACTTTAGAAGACTTACAAAAACCAATAGGAAAGGGACCGCGTCTGATCATAGTACGCGCAGGTGGTGAAAATGGGTTTGCTCCTAATGACTATATTAGATGAAAATCAATCCGCACAAGTGACGATCATGACATGAATTACGACAATTACAAAAAGTGGATTTCGGAGAAACTTATTCCGAATTTGCAACCGAAAAGTGGCTTACAGGTATATCTTTTGACAATAAGATGTTAAAACAACAACTTTACATCTTCACAAAACCTCATAAACCAAGGCACAAGAGATATGAAATAGACGAAATTTTTAATGCAAAAGGTCACGACGTATTGCGACTGCCACCATATCATCCAAATATGAATCCCCTTGAGTTGGTTTGGGCTGAAATGAAAGAATATATCGCCATAAAAAATGTGAATTTTAATTTAAATCAGGTGATTAAACATTGTGACGATTTCTTTGATGAATTCTCAGCCGAGAAATGGAAATCTCGGTGTGAGCGAGCAAAACGGTTGGATCAACAGTATATTTTGATGAAACCAACAATAGATTCGGTTGGGAAGAAACCATTATTAATTTGGATGAAAACGATTCAGAAAGCGATAAAAGTGATGGGTCAGACCTAGAGGAAAGCGATCAGGAATAGGGGAATTGAATGATGCTAGATAGATAGAAACAGATAAGAGCCAGAAAGGCTAACCTAAAACCCTGGTAAATAAGAGTGATAAAGGTCTTCCCCTAATGGTCTCACCAGCTTATTCCATGTGATCAATAAGTTCTTCCCTTGCATTAACTTATGCTTCAGAAACGATGCTTTTCATGTAACCCCATAACAAAAATTACAAGGGTTAAGATCTTGTGACCTAATCGACCACGTAACTGGCCCTCCACAACCTACCCACTTATTAGGAAAAATTATGTCTAAGAACACACCAACACCCATTTATATATATATATATATATATATATATATATATATATATATATATATATATATATATATATATATATATATATACTAGACCATTAGTCCGGGAGTACATCCGATGGTTTGTGTCCCGTTTGTTGGGAACGTGCAGACGTTTCGTCAAGGTCACACTTGGCATTCTCAATGCTTGTCTGAAGACCGAAAAGATATATATATATATATATATATATATATATATATATATATATATATATATATATATATATATATCATCATCATCATATATATCACATATATAACCATCATCTGATAATGATGATTCATCAGCAGCCTGTATCGATCCACTGCAGGATGAAGGCCTCTTCAGCATGCTTCCAACATTTACGGCCCTGGGCTTTCCTCTGCCACTCGGGTCCAATGTACTTAACGATGTCATCAATCCATCGTGCTTTCGGTCTTCTTCGCGGACGTTTGCGATCAAGCGGTATCCACTCCAGGATTGCTTTGGTCCATCTGTCGCCCCATCGCCTCGCTATATGACCTGCCCATCTCCATTTCAATTGCTTTACTCTTCCAATAATGGCACAGACTTTTGTTTGTTCCCTGATCCATGCGCAGGACTTTCTGTCTCGTCTTGTAATGCCAAGCATACATCTTTCCATACCCCTCTGTGCCACCCGAAGTTTTTGAATTGATTGCGATGTGAGTGTCCGGGTTTCACTTCCGTATGTCATAACGGGTAGAACGCACTGATCGAAGACTTTTCTTTTCAGGCAAAGTGGGAGTCTGCTCTTAAACACTATGTTGAGTCTACCAAATGCCTGCCAGCCACATTTAACACGCCGTTCCACCTCCCGGGCGGTACTCCCCTCCATTGAAATCCTTTGCCCAAGATATATAAAGCTGTCCACAATCCCCTTTCTAAAACTGAAATTCTTCTGTCCTGAGCGAAGTTATTGAACATAACCTGACTCTTTTTCAGGTTTATTTTCAAGCCAAATGGTTCGCCAGCCCTTTGCAGTTCTTGTATGCGTCTTTGCAGCTCCTCTGGGTCTTGTGAAATGAGAATAATATCATCAGCAAATCAAAAATGGTTTAAGTTTGCACCATTGATCTTTACACCATCCTGTTCCCAATCCAGTTTACGGAATACTTCTTCAAGGCCAGCCGAGAAAAGAATAGGCGATATTGCGTCACCCTGCCGTACACCTCGTTCTACATTAATTCCCACTTCAAGATCATCAAGGTGAATTGTGGCTGTAGCTCCATCATATATCGATTTTAATAGGTTTACATAGGCTCTCTCTACACCTTGGTTAAGCAGTGCATCCATTATCTTGTGCTTTGAGATGGAATCAAATGCTTTTTCGTAGTCGATAAAAGCCAAGCACAGTGGCATGATATATTCGTTGTGCCTTTCTATGATCTGCTGTACAACCTGGATGTGATCCATTGTACTGAATCCACTTCCGAATCCTGCTTGTTCTCTTTGGTTGTGCGTCATTCAGTTTTTTAATATTCTTTTAGAAATTAACTTAATGAAAACTTTGTTCATTACTGATAGGAGGCTTATTGGATATATATATATATATATATATATATATATATATATATATATATATATATATATATATATATATATATATAAATATATATATATATATATATATATATATATATATATATATATATATATATATATATATATATATATATATGTAATACAAATTTTACCTGTTTGGATGTCAACAAATCGCAATGGTTAAATCTAATCCAGACCCAATTTAAAATACAGTGAATTTGATACATTTGATCATTATTGATACTTAATTTTGAAATTGGCGAATACGCTTCTTTTAAACATGCGCCGTGAATTATTAACTTACTTAACTGAAAAGTTATTGTGAAAAATTGTTGCATGGACTGTACATTCGAGGAACTCTCCGTTCTCCCTCTCTGTTAGACAGTGGCCTTCTCACTCTTTCTTTTGCGCATCTCAGAGGCCAAGCTATGTTGGTTGAGCTGTACCTGACGTTAATGGGGCATTAGTAAATATTGAGAAAGATAGACGCTAAATGACCATAGTAGCCGATGAGTCTATAATCATAAAAAAAAGCAACTGGAGTTTCACATCAGAAAAACCATGAAAACGGTGAAATACAGCGGGGGGTGGAATCATGGTCTGGGCCTGCACGAGTGGCGCGGGAGTGGATAAATCAGAAATAATCAACGGCATAATGAACAAATTGATGACACTGATGTTTAAAAAAAGAAATAAAAAAAAGTGTTAAACAATTGTGGTTGGTAAGCTCTTTCCTATTCCAACAGGACAAGAACTTCAAGTAAACTTCTCTGAACAGATATTTAATATTCGATAAATAATCGAAAAGGCAAGAGAATTTAACCATTCTACAAGGTGGGTCTCATGGAAACAGGACTTTTTAAAAATAGCTTTTTCTAGTGGCACCATCTTTTGACGGGGAAGCGTTGGAAAGGTACATCTTTCACTGACATTCTGACAAAATTTCATGACATTCGGATCATTAGAAGTCAAGTTATCGCGCTTAAAGTACCACTCCATTGGTCCAAACATTAACATCGAACAAAGAGCGAATAATAAGTTTTGTTTTAAACTTAGTAAAATACGCACTAAAAGTCACCCTATCGATATATCCATAAATTGAAGTGACGGCTCACGGCATTGCATGAAACTATTTATTTACTTATCTTACTTAGTCCGGTTTCCACTAAACAAAAGATGAAAAAGCAATTTTCTGTTTTAAAATCAAAATAATTTAAACAAAAAACATGTGCCCAGCAAAGAATGTGATGCTATTTTTAAACAGCAAGTAATATTTTTTAACGTTTCTACGTCAGATTTTTGTGCCTACACATCAAAACAGAGAGGATGTTCAGTTGCGTTATTCATAAAATTTTCGGTGGGCAGATTTTGGAAAAATATTTTCGAATACCGAAACAACTTCATAACATTTGCGCAATTTGAAATTTCCTTAGTAATAATAAATTATTATTAGGTTGGAGAAGTTCGTCCTTTTTTTCTCTTAATTTTCAAGATTTTCTGTTTTAAAAGAATATATATTTAAAATATATATAATATATATATATAAAATAATATATATATATATATATATATATATATATATATATATATATATATATATATATATATATATATATATATATATATATATATATATATATCCCCTTTGTGGATCAGACCTTGACGTGATAAAGGAGTTTGAGTAGGGCAATGAAGTTTTGAGCTATGCCTTCTGGAGTCTATGCTCCTGGTAGGGTCACCCCTGGCGGAGAGATCAAGGCAGAGGCCTCAGACTAACATGATCCAAAATCTGCCAACCCGCATTGGACCAGCGTGGCAGATTACGGTCCATACCTTCAACATGGTATTTCAATATGTTTCAATATGACAGTACAACCTCAAACATGGCCCTTTATCCTCGGAGCGAGAAGACCTGCCCCAAGGCAGAGGGTGCTAAGAATCACCGGGTTAGATCATGCTGCCATTGGACTTTTAACATTGCTACGCTTAATATACGGACTATGAAAACGGAGACCCGACTGCAAGAACTGTTAATAGAACTTGACAACATACATCGGGATATTATTGGGCTCTGTGAAACATGAAGAAAGGGCGAAGAGTTAATCAAACTGAAACCAACTGGACAAGTACTTTACACTCGAGGTACGGAAAATGGCCGATGTGGCGGAATTGGATTCCTCATTAATCGAAAGTGGAAGGACAGTGTAGTAAAATTTGAAAGTACATCTAACCGACTAGCCCAATGCGTCATTCAGCTGAATAAAAAGTTTAGGCTTCAAATCAAATCGCCCGATGAGGAAATTGAGGAATTTTATGATGATGTCGCCCAGCTTTTATACAACGAGAAATGTAGGTATAAAATCCTGATGGGTGATTTTAATGCCCGAATTGGAACCACAAGAACTGACTAAAATGCAAGTGGCCCATATGGATCTGGTGAGCGAGAAACTAGAGGTGACAAATTGGTTGATTTTGCCGAAGTACAAGAACTATATATTATGAATTCATTCTATAAGAAAAATATCAGCAGAAAATGGACATGGAAAAGTCCATCTGGGCTCACAAGGGAAATGATTACATCATGACCAACGATAAAACAATATTTACCAATTGTACTGTCCTTAACAATGTTAATGTTGGAAGTGACCACCGAATGGTACGAGCAAAAGTTAGGATTAACTGTTAAAGAGAACGCGAAAGAATTGTAAGATCAAAGAAGGGTAAAGTGGATTCTGGGAAACTGCTGGAGAGAGGAAGCGATTTTGAGATTGCTTTGTCAAACCGGTTTGCTGTGTTACAAGGTCCGGAGGAAGTGGAACAGTTCTTAGAACAGAACTTAGTTCAATATAAAGAAATCGCCAACAATATGCTTCAAACGGCTGCTTCAATAGCACCAGAAGAAAAATGTCGCAAACAGACAAAAATCTCCAATGAAACCATTGATTTAATGAACAAACGGCGGGCAATGAGAAATGCAGAGAGTCCTTTTGGCAGGGTCGAGTACACTGAGCTCTGTAAAGCTATAAGAAAACGTATCAGAGAGAATACGCGCCGATTCAGCATGCAGCTAGTGCAAAAAACCCTGGAAGAAAACAAAGGAAAACCTAAAAAAAAAACACATTCTCAACAGAAGCTGAGAAACAAAAGAACGCAAATATATGCCTTAAAGCGTGAGGATGGCACAGCGTGCAGGGCGCATACGCAAATGTTAGAGGTTGTCAGAAAATTTTATTCCCAGTTATACGAAGATCTGAACCAATCAAAGACAACAATACCCACGGAAGAACAAATGCCAGATATTCTAGTGGAGGAAATAACAAATGCTATAGAATCGATGAAAAACGGCAAGGCTCCAGGAAAGGGCAGTGTAACTGTCGAAATGCTAAAAGCTGGTGGTCGGACGTTACATAAAACACAGGCAAAATTATACTCAAAATGCCTCAAAGAACAAAAAGTACCTGACTTATGGAAAAATGCAGAAGTGATCCTTTTATATAAAAAGGGAGCAGAGGAAGATTTAAAGAACTACCGTCCAATAAGCCTCCTATTAGTAATGTACAAAGTTTTCACTAAGATAATTTCTAAAAGAATATTAAAAAAACTGAATGACGCACAACCAAGAGAACAAGCAGGATTCAGAAGTGGATTCAGTACAATGGATCACATCCAGGTTGTATAGCAGGTTATAGAAAGGCACAACGAATACACCATGCCACTGCTTGGCTTTTATCGAGTACGAAAAAGCATTTGATTCCATCTCAAAGTATGCGTTAATGGATGCACTGCTTAGCCAAGGGGTAGATAAGGTATGTGTAAACCTATTAGGATCGATATATGATGGAGCTACAGCCACAATTTTCAGAAAAGTCTTCCATCAGTGGTTCTATCCGTTATGACATACGGAAGTGAAATCTGGACGCTCATATCGTAATCAATTCAAAAACTTCGGATAGCACAGAGGGGAATGGAAAGATGTATGCTTGATATTACCAGACGAGACCGAAAGTCCTGCGCATGGACAAGGGAACAAAAGAAAGTCGGTGATATCATTGGAAGAGTAAAGCAATTGAAATGGAGATGGGTAGGCCATATAGCGAGGCGATGAGATGACAGATGGACCAAGGCAATCCTGGAGTGGATACCGCTTGATCGCAAACGTCCGCGAAGAAGACCGAAAGCACGATGGATTGTTGATATCGTTAAGTATATTGGACCAGAGTGGCAGGGGAAACCCAGGACCGTAATGATGATGATAATGATGATGATGATGATGATAATGATGATGATGATGATGATGATGAAAATTTTTGTTAGGTGCCTGACTGGGGATGAGCCCTACCCATCCGTTCAATTGGAGGGCATATGTTTCGTCTCTCGATGTTCAGGCTCTTCAGGGTTCATATGCCCTTCAATTGAATGGATGGGTGGGGCTCGTCCCCAGTCAGGCACCTAACAAAATGTTTATTTGGGCGGAGGTACAGGTTGTTGTGTGTTCCGCATGAGATTGTGGAACCCATCAGTTGGGTGTATGTGACACTCAATTACTGTTGTCTCCTTGGACGCTGTCCAAAGAAGTCTTACATTACATTATATATATATATATATATATATATATATATATATATATATATATATATATATATATATATATATATATATATATATATATATATACACTAGGAACTCTCATTTTTGAGTTACTTCTGATCTTCTACACCTCCCTTATCCTTTCTCCGCGGAGTCTCTTTCTCTACTCATATCCTCGCAAAACGGGGAAAACCTTTCACCGATGGAGAAATTGTCAAAGAATACGTAATTGCAGTAGCCGAAGAAATGTGCTCCGAAAAGGTAAATTTATTTAAAACTGTCAGTTTGTCAGCAAACACCGTGGCTCGGAGGGTACAAGACAAGGCAGAAAATACATCATCTTGTGTGACAAAAATGGACATCTCGAGTGGTTTTCCAGGCCTTGGATGAGCCAACGGATGTGCAGATACTGCTCAGGTGTTGATTTTTATTTGAAGAGTAAATAAAAGAAGCTATGAAGCTATGAACTTCTTGATAGTATTCATAGCACGATTACTGGAGAAGATATTTTTAAGGGAGTTGAAAATGCCATTAATATAAATAATTTTCGATGGAAAAACTTGAAATCTATTACAACTGATGGAGGAAAAAACATGTATGGTTACAATAAAGGAGTGGTTGCACTTATGTCAAAGGCTGTAGAAAATAATGGTGGTTTAAAACCATTAGTCTTACATTGTATCGTTCATCAATAGTCCTTGTGTAGAAAATGTTTGGATATGTCTCAAGTTTTAAAACCAGTCATATCAATCGATAATTTCATCAGATCCACTGGGCTACATCACCAACAGTTCCGCGAGTTTATTGAAGCGATAGGCGAAAATGACTTACCATATCATATTGCCGTACGCTGGCTTAGTTGCGGGAAAGTCTTTCCGCGCTTTTTTGAACTTTGAGCAGAGATCGAAATTTTTTTTAATGAAAAACATCGCCCTTTTACTATGTCGATTTGACAAAACATATGAACGAACTGAATTTGAGATTGCAAGTTCAAAGCCAGCTTCTCTCTGATTTATACACTAATATCAAATCGTTCCGGCAGAAAATAATACCGTTTCAATCAAAATTACGTAAAAAATGTAACACACATTTTAAAACATGTGAAATATTCAGCCACACTACTGAGACTGAGTTTCCCGTCGATTTTGCAATCGAAGCTTTGAGTGCTTTGAAGATAAATTTTGATATTCGTTTATCGGACTTTGATGTAGACTAGCACCGGAATTTCAAATAGAAATTATTGATTTAATAATTATTTATTATTATTTTTAATTGTTAATTTAAGTGCAGTGAAGTAAGCAGAATTTTATAAGGGTCTTCCGCTGGTATAATTTGAAAATTTGCATAAATTTTCTCGTGGGCTTTTTTCTGTTTTTGGTATTACTTACCGAGTGTGAGAAAACATTCTCCAAAATGAAGTACACAACGAATGTTTATCTAAGTTAACCGATGAGTATCTTAAATCTCTTTTAATAATTGGTCTAAAACTACAAAATATTGTCTGTGAAAAAATCACATAATTACATAAATCTGATTAGTATTTTTTACAAGTGGACACCCCATAATTTCATTCGCGTTAATTTAGCTTTTCAGTCTGTGAGGGATTTTCAGGATATAAATCATGTGTGATTCAGGATATATACATTCCAAACATGGATATACATTCACATACGATACTCCCCAACATAACTACCGAGGGTGAAACCGTGTGATGTTGACTAGTTTATAATTTAGTGGGATTCCTTTCAATTATTTGTTAGTTATTATTCTTAAGTTAAATTTTCTGCATATTATACTTGTTAACGTACTACGTATTATACTTGTTAAGCTTTATCCAGCAAGTAAATAAAATCGAGTTATTATCATTCTGTGTTTATTTATTCAACTTATCACAGCAACAATAACAACAATAAGCCATTAGCTGTCGCGGTCCGGATTGATGACACTGGCGGGCCGGATCTGGCCTGCTGGTCGTAGTTTGGAGACCTTTATTATAGAGGAACCTAATACGGTAATACAGAGTCTCTAGTGTCGAATTGTGTCTCTCTGTATAGAGTCCAGAGTGAGAGCAAGCACTAAAGATATGCATGAGAGTATATTTTTTCCGATATAGTTTTATATTTTTGAGCGAGTTTTTTTTATTTCCACTGCGTTGTGTAACGATCTCTGTTCTACGCCAAGGTAGGTATAGGTTTCATTATCACTTAAGTGATTAAGAACGGATCCATCTGTAAGAATCATATATTGTCGATTCTGCTTCGGCTTTCTTCTCTGGATATGGTAAACCGAACACTGTTCATATTAAATTATACTAATTTAAGTTAAATTAAACATCAAATTTGTTTTGTAGAAAATAAATAAACATATAAAAACCGTTTTGATGAATTGATCGATAAAAATGGATTGATTTGTTTTTATGGTTGCCTAACACTTACTTCTTGACTAAGATGATCAGTGCACATTGGAGGCAAGTTAGTCAACAAAGCATGGATATCTTCAGTTTTAAAACTTTCCATGTCGGCTTCAGCAAGATTGGCGTCCATGTTTTTGGCAAGGGCGTCGTAGTAGTTGTCACCTGCCTCGTAAGTTTCTGGTAGCGATAAGATGCTGGTGTGGTGGTTGGTGCCTCCATCTCGATAACTAGAAACATATGTTTTGTTATAATAATAAAATTGTATTTAATAAAATATATTTGATATATTTTTTAAATAAATGTAATTATATTATTGTGTTATTAAATTATAATTAATAAACATTATATTTAATAATATTTAATAAAATTTGTATACCATAATTATAAATAAATAAGCAAATATTAATAATTGTTTCGATACACAGTTCTTTTTTCAAATACAAACTATACTAAACTAACAGTGAGAAAAGTAATTACAACCTAAAATGTCCATCGACTTAATAATACCATAAAACATGATAGAGGGGAAATCCATTTTTGTCAACGTCTAGGAGGACAATATAAGTTTAATAATGTTGAACGATTCAAGTGTAGTTGGTCCTTTATCAAAATATCCAATTTTGTTCTTTTATTAATTCTTAAGCTCTCTAAAAGATTTAATTTTTTGGATTTATTCTCATTATGTAACATAAAATTAGCTTTGAAAGTATGTTTTTCTAACATTAATTGGTTAGCATAATGATAATTATTTAGTATAACTTCTTTTATGTTCGTTGAGTCGTTGAGAAAAATCTTCCTGTTTGTCCAACATAGACTTTTGAACATGACCCGCACTCAATTAAATAAACTCCTGATTTATAGAGTTCATTTGTTTGACTTTTATTGTTTTTAATGATCCGTCTAAGATTATTGTTTGTTATAAAAGCAATATTTATATTGTTTGTTTTGGATAAATGACTCGGCACTAATTTGGTAACTTTTCCCGGATATATTAAATTAATGGTTTTATTATAACATTTTTGTTAATCATTTTATTTATAATGTATGGGTCATATCCGTTATTTACTGCGATCTGTTTAATGACATTCAATTCTTTATTATAATTATCTACTGACATGGGGATATTTAACCCTCAAGAGAAGCACTGGATAAGGGATACCCAGGGGTGAATTAAAAGTGTTTTTCCCTTATAAATGGTCACGTTAAGGGGATGACTGAGTGGAGGAAAAATTTACTATCCCCACTACAGATCCCCCACCATAGCCATCTTAAGATGTAAATACTAACAAAAAAATAAACAACCGTAGTGAGTCAGTGGGTATACACTACCCAGTGCTGTTGTTGCGTCAGTGTTTTGTCAATACATTAAAATCGTTAACTAACATTTTTCCACAAGTAGTGTTTTTTTTCGATCTTGACACAGTTTGTGGTAAGTAAATCATAAATATTATATTTTCTATAGTATTCTTATTGAAAACTTTGATTTTTAATTTTTTTAACATAGAATTATCGGTGACTTTCATTTTCTATTTAGCTCAAAATGAACACGCGTTCTCGTGCTCGCTGTGTGTTTGAAGTAGAAGCGTTATATAAGGCAGCTGATATTTTCGACGATAAAGAGAGTGAAAGCGAGACAGAATCGGTTTTTCAAGAGCATCATACCAGTGAACTTTACCTAATTAAATAAATATATTTTTTAAAATAAAGCTAAATTATGGAATAAGTATTTGAAAGTACATTAAGTCCTCTTTTAAATGCCGCTGGAAGAAAGTTTTTATCTATTAATTTCGTCTAGATATGATAGTTTTAATAGAACACGTAATTTTTTTTTTTTTGTTTTTGCTGATTTTTTCGATGGTATTAGGAATACTATTATTTTTTGGAACATTCTATACATATAGTCTTTTTCTATACTGAAATATTGAATCTATACTGATAGAGGTTTAAATTAAAAAAAAAAAATTAAATTGGATAATTTAATCAAAATATATTAATAATGAAAGATATGTCCTCTTGAATCGGGAAGAAAAGAAGTGCTTCTCTTGAAGGTAATCTATGTAGTTAATAGTAGTCTAAAGAGTTAAATGCTGCCCTCTTTTGTGAATAAGGATGACAAGATTTATTGTGTATAACTAAATCTGTATATGATCGTTTATGAAAAATTGCAAAGTCATGTTTATGGCCTTTTCTAGTAATATTTAAGTCTAAAAAGTTAATATTATTACGTTGCTCTTCTCATGGAAAATGCAGCGTTTGAAACAATTACATATATAGGAAAAGTTACCAAATTAGTGTCGAGATATTTATCCAAAACAAACAATATAAATATTGCTTTTAAAATAAACAATAGTCTAGGACGCTTCATTAAAAACAATAAAAATCCAACAAACAAACTGTATAAATTAGGAGATTATTTAATTGAGTGCGGGTCGTGTCCAAAAGTCTATGTTGGACAAACAGAAAGATCTTTCTTTACTAGGATCAACGAACATAAAAGAAGTTATACTAAACAATAAAATAATTCCCATTATGCTAACCACGTAATGATAGAAAAGCATAATTTCAATGATAATTTTATAAAGTTACATAACGAGAATAAATCCAAAAAATGAAATCTTCTAGAGAGCCTAGAAATTAATAAAAGAAAACATTCGGATATTTTGCTCAATGACCACTTAGTCTTGAATGGTTCACCGTTATTAAATTTATTTTGTCCGAGATTTACCACTAAACATCAAAACACTTTTTTGAAGTTCGAGATACAACCACCACTTCGAGATACATTCCTAACGATTCAAATCACACCTTCCAAAATAAGATGGCTAGTTTAAATTTTATGGTAAATAGATTAATTAATTTTAATAAAATTAAAAATAAAAATAAAATTAATTTCAATAAAGATAATTATAACAAAGAATTAAAATTAATTAGGGAAGTATCTGAAGTGAATGGTTATAATAAGAACATTGTAGATAAACTAATTAGAAAACATAAGTTCAAAAAATTATTAAAAAAATCTTCTACTTCAAAGGATCAGAACACAAAGAAATTCATGGTAATGTCATTTGATGTCCAATTGACAAGAGGACTAGACAAAATTTTGAATAAAGTGGACATTAAGGTTGTGTACAAACCATATAACAAATTAAGAGAAGTTCTGGGCAATCCAAAGGAGAGCAACCGGAAAAGTCGAGGATTTACGAAATTAGTTGTCAAGACTGTGATCGAAGGTATATTGAGCAAACAAAAAGATCCATATTGACAAGATATAAAGAACATATTGCCCACATTAGATATGGGAGAAATGAAAAATTTTGTGTTGCCCAATATGCAATCGAACATGACTAGTATACATATTAGTAATTTAAGACGAATTAAAAGTGTTAATAATAATAGGGCTTTGGATGCATATGAAAGCATTCAAATAGAAAAATGTAAGAAAATTATGAACCAAGATAAAGGACCGATTCCTTTCAATCAACTTTTTCAATTATTAATGTAAGGCTTAGTACACTTCACGGTTCATGATTTTTACACGCTTCGTTAGGTATGGTTTTCATATAAATAGAACATAGTTTAGTTTTAGAATTAGATTAAATCTAATTTTTTTTTAGTGGTAAATCTCTTCAAGTTTAGTGTTTCACACCAGAGGTTCCAATAGAAGAATTGATCTCCTAGACGTTGACAAAAAATGGATTTCCCCACTATCATGTTTTATGGTAATATTAGGTCGATAGATATTTTAGGTTGTAATTACTTTTCTCACTGTTAGTTTAGTATAGTTTGTATTTGAAAAAGGCACTGTGTGTCGAAACAATTGTCATACATACAATTTTAAATATAGTGGACATTTTTAGATATTAATCTTTGATTATTTATTTAAAATGAATTTCCATTAAATATCTATCAGCTACATCCGTTAAATTTATCATAATTATATTGATCTGAATGTGTATAATGTATTTGTAATAATGTAATTGTAATAAAGGGGTCTCAGAATGTTTTTCGTTTTTGATACTTGTGAAATTTTGATTGAAAAAAACGTCAGAATTAATTCAAACAAGTCTGAATTCATTCTGTTGAATTGCTGTTAAATTACAAAGCAGTTTTTGGATTTTTATTTATGAAAAACAACCATCCGTAAATGCGAACCATCCGCTTCATTTAGCCTGGAACTGACATTTTCAATCACTCGCTGGAGCATCGCGTGGATTTCGTCTGTTATTGTTTGCTTTAAAACATTTAAGTTGGGTGGCAATGCGTTGAAAACCATACTTTTTAAGTAGCCCCATAGGAAAAAACCAGCAGGTGTTAAATCTTGACCCTTTAGTGACTAGTTGACGAGCTGTTTTTTAGCAGCTCATTGGTGATGAGGGCTCTATCGAACTTGCTCTATCTCGTTGAAAAAATGCGTTGCAGTTATTGAAAAAATGTGATCATATAGCAATAATGATAGGAATTAACAGTCTGAGTGCGAACACGATTATATTTGCGACCACGGTTAAAGTAGGTGCCGATAATTCCTTCGCTTGTATATAATAGCCCAAACGATAACCTTAGGCGACTGATTACAGTCGTATATCATTAGATATCTGGTGCAGTTCCAGCGGATTATCGGGAGCCCAATATCGGCAATTTTGTATATTCATGTGGCCTTTGATGTGCAAAATTCGATTCATCAGTAAACCATATGTTATTGAAGATCCTAAAACGATTTTTCATTGATCTGCAGAATTCGACTCGTTCAGCTGGATCAACGGGCTTCATCTCTTGCACAATAACAATTTTGTTGGGGTGGAAATGTAAATTTTTGCGAATAATGCGATGAATCGTGGATGTCCAGAAGCTGCGCGGAGTCCTAGAGACTGTCGTGGATCGTCTCTAACAGACTGGCGAATGCAGTGCTCGTTCTTGCCGTCCTTTTGCACTCAGTTGATTTATTCGGCATTGTGTTTCCGGTCTCTTCAAACTTGCGAACCCAATGCTTGTTTAACTTCGCCCATCTGCTTACCAAACTTTGTATTCCAGTGGTGGAAGTAAGTTTCACAAACAACAAAAACAAGAAACAAGACTTAATAATCAGTTTCTTAATCGTGATTTAAGGGATACGATCTGCGTGTATGCACAAGTAAATTACAATAATCGCGCTGCAGTTAGAATGTATGAAGAGCTCTACCCAACCAGAATCATCCCAGATCGACAAATTTTTCAAAGAATGCTCAATCAGTTAGAGACAACAGGTTCGTTTTATTATAACAGTCCTGGTGGACGACCGAAATCTCTAACGGTAGAACACGAAGAGGACATTTTGGTTAGTATCGCGATAAATCCTGAACTAAGCATTAGGCGTTTGGAGGCATCCACAGATCTACCATTTTAAGAATTTCCCAACCATTTCCCTAACATTTTTCGCTTGTTCTAAATTAATTACTGAAAAATATGTTCCTGAAAAAGATATTATTTACTAACGAGGCAACATTTACCAGACGTAAAATTTTTAACTATAGAAATAATGATTATAACGCTCTGGAAAATCCACACCTACCAAGAGAGCGTCATTTCCAGCACGAATTTTCAATTAACATTTGATGCGGCATTAATTTTTTTAATCGGCCTGTTTGAGTTTTCGCAAAGACTGAATGGAGATAAATATGTGCAGTTTTTAGAAAATTATTTATTAGACCTTTTGGACGGTATACCTCTAAACTTAAGACAAGACATGTGGTTCATGCAAGATGGGTCGGGGCGCCTCCGTATTTTATTGTTGCAGTGCAAAATCAATTGAATCAACGTTATCCACATCGATGGATTAGTGGTGACTTTCCTTGGACACCTCGTAGTCCAGACATTAATCCGATAGACTTAGTTGTGGGTTCATGTGATGTCTTTAGTTTACCATGATGAAGTCAATGCACGAGACGAACTTTTACAAAAAAATCAACAAGCGGCCAATGTTATTAGGAATGAAGAAAACATCTTCTCAAATGTGAGGCATCACTTAACAAAGAGCCTGCGAAAGTGTATTGAGGTAAACGGTGGACACTTTCAAAACCTATTGAAGTAAATTTCAAAAAATTGTTATTTTAAATAAAGTCCGCTGTATTTTTGACATCTTAAAGTTTTTTTTCTCGTATTCAAGACACACTTTGTAAATTACAGATTTTTTAGCCATCGACAAGATGTGCAAGGGAATATTTGAACACGAATATCTCGCAAACGGCGTGAGATATCGATATTGACCGAGGGCATTTTTTTTACGTGGGATTTATGACTTTCCTCTATTTTGAAGTCAAAGTATTCCCAACTTTATATGGTAAAAAAGTAGGTAGCAAGCGCCCTCTCTACCACCTCTGAAAATCCAACTACCCCGATTTTGAACCTGATATCTTCAACCGTTTTTAAATTATCTCAATTTTTCAAAAATTAAGTTCCACTTTCAACACCCTGTATATTTTTAATAACTAACATCTGCCAACACATTTATTGACTAAATCCTCTGATTTTTATCTCTACTATCACCACTGGATGCCATAACTCCAGGATTAAATAACTATGAATTTATCAATTGACTTGATGGAAAAATGTAGCTTTTCTTACCCATAGTCCAAAAACCACTGATAGTCCGAGTTGTCTTGAATGAAATCGACGTCTTGAGATGAGGTTGTACTAAGACATGAGCCCCTAAGGTTGCTGTTGCAGTCCGAGTCAGGGCTGGCTCGAACCACTCCCAATTCACTCATACCTCGGCCTGAAAAAAAGATAAAAAAAAAGCATTAAAATAACAAAAAATACAAACAATATACTTTAAATCAAGTTACCGCAGAACAAATGCCATTAATGGACAAGTACAATAATCGGATTATCAAATCTGCAAAACGTTTTTTATTAAAATTAAGAAAACAAGAGAAGAAACCAAAAAGTTTAACTTTATTCTCGATACGTTCTGGTTACGGTACACCATTTTTTTCCTGTTATGGTTTTTAACGCTTTCTATTTTAATAAATCCTATATTTGTTACCAATAAAAAAAATGTTATTGCATTCTGTTAAATAAAACACTGATTCAGGTTTTTTTTTATGCTCAAAACGTTTTCTTTAATTGTACTGATAAAAACAGTATTGAATAGCTCAAAACGTTTTCTTTAATTGTACTGATAAAAACAGTATTGAATAAATTAGCAAAGATTAATATCTAAAATTTCCACTATATTTAAAATTGTATGTATAACAATTGTTTCGAGTATGATAAATTAACAGGAAGAAAAGTAATTACAACATAAACTAAATTGTCTCTTTTATTAATTTCTACCTTTGAATATAATTTGTCTAATTTCATTGCACTTTTGAAAACCAATAAGTATAGAAATGTTTATAGTTCTTTGAAAATCCAGGTTATATTTGTATCTGTTCAATTCACTGCTGACTTCATTATTTACCAAGAAATCAATATCCTTCTGGCAATTGCAAACCACTCCATAAATTTATTCTTTCGGAGTGTTATTTACCGACATGTCACCTATGGCGCTTCACTGTACATTCTTCAAGCCGAGAGTATCACTTTCTAAATAATTATTTTGGCACATTATTTACGCCACTGACATCGGAATGTGGTTGGCGACATTTTTAACATTTCCTTTGCATTATATTGTCCGCTTGATATCTTAATGCATTTCCTACTAGAAAACTGTTATGTATGTTTATTTAGGTTGATGTGATACTTTAGTTAAGTGAAAAACACTCGTTTAAAAACTGATTTAATACATAAATACTTGTTGCAAAATTAATTATATAACCTTTTGCATAATTGTTAAATTCATAATACACTCAAAAATATAGAGGCAGTAAATTAATACGTATTGTTTATTGTACGAACCATTAAATTATAAATATTTGCTATTATTTTCATTCCAAATATTAATTCGAATCTAAGTCATCTGTTAAGGGGGTATTTTAGTCTATTTAATAACCGGTTTTGGGCGGAGCGACTGAAACAATAGGCGACTGAAGGCTGCAGCTACCTGAAGAAGAATAACTCTCTCTCCTATTTTTCATTATACGCTGAAAATCAGCAATATGAAGTAGAAGAAGGCCCGATGTATGGAGCTGGGATGGCTGATTAAGAGAAAGTAAGTTATATGTACGCATCTATCAGTTACACTGCCTGACGTAAAACTTTAAATGGGTTTTTCTCGAAACTACTTTTTTCGATGCGGTTGACATAATATCTCAAGTTCTAGTCGACCGATTTACTTAAAATTTGGCATGAATATTCTTTATTAACATTCCTCTATCGTATGAACCAATAAAAACTTTAATTTTTTTATTTTTTATATTTTTAAAAAATTCGGGAAAGTTAAAAAATTAGTGAGAAAATCTACCTCAATTTTTGAGTAGACACCATTTTGCGAAAAAAACATTTTTTTGACACTTTTTCTGGTTCATACGATACTGGCATTTATACTCATAAAAAATTATTCATAATTTTATTTTTCAAATGACCAGGAGGGTAGATATCATGACGACCGGGACACGGCTTTTTTCCCCCCTCTACTTCAACGACGCATAACTTGCTGAAATTTTTATATTTTTTAATTTTTTTTATGTTTTTATGTACTCTCGAAATATAAATAAATAAGCCATAAAAAATGGATAGTAAAAATATCAATTGCTTTTTTTTATGAATCCTTAAAATCCTTGAAATTCCGGCTTCTAGACTAGAATACTCCCTTAATTTATGTAAACATTTTTCTAGTAGTTCGTTATTGTTGATTTTCAATTAATTCCAGCTACGACTAAAGCGGCCCCTAGACGTTCAATATTATGATCAATATATTGTACACGAATGCACATTGCACAATAATATTGACCATCTGTAGGTTATATTGAAGGATTGCACAATATATTGAGTCAGTCAAAAAGAGTTTGATAGTTATTGTGCAATATGATGTTATCCGATAAATATTGAATCGTCTGTGGGTGATATTGCACAATAATCTTCGCAGTCAAGCAGTGAACATCAGTAAGATATTGGTTTTTTGAACGAGATGGCTACGAAAGATAAAATAAGTAAAGAAAAAGAGAGAAAATTTATTTTGGAGTGTATTGAATTATACCATAGCTTACCAGCTTTGTGGAATATCAAAAGCGCTGATTATAGCAATAAAATTAAGAAAAATGAACAATACGAACAACTGGTTTGCAAATATAAACAGTTGTATCCAGATGATGATAAGTCGCAGGTAGTTAAAAGATTTAATTCGTTGCGCACTAACTTTAGAAATGAATTGAAGCGCATCAAGGATTCTGAAAAAAGTGGTGCAGGAACAAGTGACATAATAGAGCCATCATTGTGGTATTTAGACGAAATGAAGTTTCTAATAAGTGATGAAGTACTTCACAAAATAGCATTCAGACAGAAGATGACAGAGAGAAGAATGAGAATTTCATTGACGATATGGACATTGGGACAAATAATACTTCTAGAATCAATGTAAATAACTATAATTTATTTATTCATATATAAATGTACATATTTATTTATGACTATATTTTATGAAAATTTATGTTGCCATAATGCTTGCCCGTCATTATTAAAGTAATTGCAATAACTATCTCACATTTTTTGCAATTAGAGGTGAATTTCTGGAATAAGGGGACTCAAGTGATGTTGATTGTCCAGTTGTTCTCCAAGTTCCATCTACGATATTACCAGATTCTAAATCTTCTACATCTACAGAGTTGCTATTCGTGTATATTCGTGACTGGTTTCTTCTTAAATAATTGTGCAAATAGCAACATGCTAAGACAATTGTTTTACATTTCTCAGGGGATAATGCAATAGATCGCTGAAATATACCAAACTTTGCAACTAAAATGCCAAATACATTTTCCGCAATGCAATAGTCGATAGTTAAAAACTCGTTTTTCCGTGGTTAATCCTATTTGGCTATAAGATTTCATAAAATTCTCTGTCAATGCAAAAGCGTCCAACCTCCAACAAAGACGAAAGGAATTTCTTTTGCACTATTTGGTAATGGAGCAGGTTCTGGGATTTTAAGGGTTTTATGTGTTAATGCTTTTCCAAATACAGTGTATCCCAAAATACCTCCATCAGATACCCGCCCATTAATTCCAACATCTACCATTATAAATTCATAATTATAATTAACAACTGCCATCAAAACAATACTGAAAAAGTGTTTATAGTTGTAGTAATATGAGGTGGTTCTTTAATTGGCACGTGCTTTCCATCGACTGCTCCCAGACAATTCGGAAAATTCCAATGTTCATTCAATCTATTAGCAATATCTTCCCACTCAGCTTCTGTTTCTGGAAAGTGTAATTACAAACAAACAAAGATATATTAAAAACATGCATTTATTTACAGGGCAAAAATGTTCTTCCAACAAAGAAAGCAAGGAAACTTAATGATGGTGATAAATTAATTTCACTAGCCCGCAAACACCTCGAACAATCTCGGTGTGCTGTAGAGCTTCAGAAAATGACGCCTTAACAACAATTGTTTTTACAAAGAAGGCAAATTAGTGATATACTGTTCGAAGGGCAAATGGGCACTCTACACAGGGATTCTGTGCAAATTAATTATCTAAGTCGCACATCTACGCCATATAGTATGCACCCAAGCCCTATTTTTTATGATATCTCCCAACTTGCTCCATCTGTACAAATTATGTTTACACAACCGGTTAACAGTTCTGGACTCTCTCAACCTTCTTAATATATTGGCCAACCTGCTTAATTTGTACAAAATGTGCATAGGGAACCAGGTAATGAGAATATTTCAGAACATTCTCACATTTCTCAATATTTTAAAAAATTTCAATGTAAAAATGTTGTTTATAAAATAAATGTTAAAATAAATGTTTAATAAATAATGTTATTTTGAATGTTAATTGAATTTTACTTACCTTTATGTAGTCTTTCAAGCAATATATTATGGATTGTGGAGAAACAACACACGTAAATGTAAATTTTAAATTTTAAATCCTCAAAACTGTTTCCAGTAGCTAAATAACGCAACGCTATTGACAAACGTTGGCTTGCTGGTATAGCATCTCGCAATTATAGTGTTCTTTTTTGAATTTCAGGTATAACCATTCTCAAGAGTTCATCAAATAATGTACCGTCCATTCGCAGAAACATTCGGTAATCAGCTGATTCACATATTCTTAGTTCCCCTAACAAATTTTCATGAGTGTATTTATTTCTTTTTTGAACCATTTTTTCATCCATCTGCGTTTTTTTCTCCTTCTTTTTCAAAGCAATGGTGATACAAACTTTACTTTTCGAACTGTTAAGTTGTTAACCGTAGAAGGGTCAGTTATAACCTAAACTCCTAAGAAAACTACTTGCTTAGATAAGTATCGATATGCATGTTTTGTTAAAAACACTCGAAGGTAGAAAAAAAAACAATAAACGGACGCCCGACAGCGTTGCCGAGCGCCGCAAATAGTCCCGAACTACCCCGATATAATCTGCGCAGTCGCCGACCGGCTATAAAAGCGAGCACAACGACCCGTGTACGTCAGTTGGGCTCTTCAGTCGACTTGTATTAACACTTGGCGAGGTAGAAAAATCGATAAACGGACGCCCGACAGCGTTGCCGAGCGCCGCAAATGGTCCCGAACTACCCCGATATAATCTGCGCAGTCGCTTCTGTAGCCGGCTAGCTATAAAAGCGAGCACAGCGATCCGTGCACGTCAGTTGGACTCTTCAGTCGAATCAGACAATACTTGAAAATGTCAAATGAGATTTTGGCGAAACGTCGTGACTTCACGGAATCGACGGATCGAGACCCGGAATGATTTAGGAAAATTATCTACCATCCGTGAAAATATTAGATGTAACAAATATATATCTTTTATCATAGACGCAATTATATCACCGGAATGTTTGACGACGAGTAATGTCACCTTCCTGTTGAGGCTGGCAACTTTTCAGCTTACTCTCGTATTTTAATATCCTTTTAAATGCGTCGTTCCGAGAAGTTAATCATTGAACTACATTATGTGGCGTGAATTTTTACGTAACTTTCAAGCACGTTACCTGTTGATTTGTTCTGTACAAATTAGCCGGGAATGGAAAGAGGAACAATTTAATCGGTACTAATATATATGATGAGTTATTATTTAACTGTCAAATGTTGCAACATGGTGTTGTAACAAATGATAGAAAATTACACAGGAGTGTATTATCTCTTGTTTGAAACATAACAGAAATTACGCGAAAATAAACGAAACGAGAATAGATTAGTTTCTTTTCGGATTGATTACAGCTTGGTAGAATAAAATTCAATATGGGGTTAATGTTGTTTGTGTGTTGTATTGTGTCTTAAGTACATTTATAAGGAGGTGTTCTAGAATGTATATAGTCATCAAACTTTTATTTACACGAACCATATTAGCTGTGGTGTCTAAGGCGTCAGCCTTACGTTCCGCCAGTTAATGTGGAGCGGGTTCGAATCCCGCACCAGGCAAAAAAGTTTTTCTAAAATTCTTGTGAATGTTTCTAGGTAAGAGTATAAAATCTGACAAGGAATAACCCCCCTCAATCATGCCAGTTCGAGGCTGGGTAAGGCCGGATGCCTTCTGAGAGGTTTTCTACGTTGGTCACTCGTCAGTCGATAGGCTTCTCGAGAATATATATATATATATATATATATATATATATATATATATATATATATATATATATATATATATATATATATATATATATATATATATACATACATACATACATATATCATCATCAGCCTCTATCGATCCACTGCAGGATGAAGGCCTCTTCAGCATGTTTCCAACTTTCCCGGTCCTGGGCTTTCCTCTGCCACTCGGGTCCAATATACTTAACGATGTCATCAATCCATCGTGCTTTCGGTCTTCTTCGCGGACGTTTACGATCAAGCGGTATCCACTCCAGGATTGCCATGGTCCATCTGTCGTCCCATCGCCTCGCTATATGGCCTGCCCATCTCCATTTCAATTGCTTTACTCTTCCAATGATGTCACAGACTTTTGTTTGTTCCCTGATCCATGCATATCTATATATATATATATATATATATATATATATATATATATATATATATATATATATATATATATATATATATATATATATATATATATATACTCTTTACTTGTTTTGCCAACCATCATCAGAATACTTCTAAAATAAAAATTATTTAAAAAAAAAAACTACAAACTTACATTTAAAAACCTACCAATATCAATTAAACAATTTTATTTTTTTAAATTAATTGTTTAATTGATATTGGTAGGTTTTTAAATGTAAGTTTGTATTTTTTTTAAGTAATTTTTATTTTAGAAGTATTCTGATGATGGTTCGTTGTAGAATCGAAACGCAAATAAAACAATAAAAAATTAAAACTTAAAACAAATTAAAAATTAAAAAAATGTTTAGCTCGTCACGCCCCCTTGCGGTCGTTTTAGAAGCTTTGAAATATTTTTGGTGAATTTCTCATGATCATTTTTAGTACAATTTTTGTCCCCCAAAGCTCTGGGATAAATAGTTTTCAAGATACGGCCGCGATCCATCCTTAATGGGACATCTGGTATATATATATATATATATATATATATATATATATATATATATATATATATATATATATATATATATATATATATATATATATATATATATATATATCCCTTGCCATTCGGGTCAATATACTTAATAATATCATCAGTCCATCGTGTTTTCGGTCTTCTCCGTGGATGTTTGCGATCAAGTGGTATCCAGTCCAGGACCGCCCTGGTCCATCTTTCGTCCCAACACCTGGCTACATGGCCTGCTCACTTCCATTTCAATTGCTTTATTCTTCCAATGATGTAACTCACTTTCGTTTGTTCTTTGATCCATGTGCAGGTTTTTCTATCCCGTCTAATAATGCCAAGCATACATCTTCCCATTCCCCTCTGTGCTACTCGAAGTTTTTGAACTGACTGTGATGTGAGTGTCCAGGTCTCACTTCCGTATATCGTAATGAGCAAGACACACTGATCAAAGACTTTTCTATTCAGGCAAAGTGGTAGTTTGCTCTTAAACACCATGTTGAGCCTACCAAATGCCTGCCAAGTACATTTAACGCGTCGTTCCACCTCCCGGACAGTACCCCCTTCCATTGAA
Organism: Cosmopolites sordidus; assembly: GCA_031761425.1. NCBI lineage: Eukaryota > Metazoa > Arthropoda > Insecta > Coleoptera > Curculionidae > Cosmopolites > Cosmopolites sordidus. Next base: position 764,398 of record JARFXV010000067.1, on the reverse strand, counting down.
ACCCTCTACCCAAAATATATATAGTGATCCTTTTGCCCTCAGCAAATTTACTGAACATGACCTGACTCTTCTTCTGGTTTATTTTCAAACCAAATGGTTCCACAGCCCTTTGCAGCTCTTGTACGTGTCTTTGCAGCTCCTCTGGGTCTTGTGAAAGATGAACGATATCATCTGCGAATCTAATTTAAGTACGTACCATTAATCCTTATTCCATCTTGTTCCCAGTCCAAATTACGGAACACTTCTTCCAGGCAGGCTGAGGAAAGAAGAGGCGATATTGTGTCACCCTCCCGTACGCCCCGCTCTACATTTATTCCAACTTCAAGATCGTCAAGGTGGACTGTCGCTGTAACTTCATCATATATCGATCCTAGTAGGTTTACATAGGCTTTCTCTACACCTTGATTAAGCAATGCATCCATTATGGCCTGCTTTGAAATTGAATCAAATGCTTTTTCATAATCGATAAAAGCCAAGTACAGTATATATATATATATATATATATATATATATATATATATATATATATATATATATATATATATATATATATATATATATATATATATATATATATATATATATTGTATATAGCAATGATACTTATGTACATTGATTGTAATTTTTTACTGACAGTGACATACTATCAAAATATTATATAGGTGAGGTTTGCTGTGTGATTATTGTTAATAATTAAACGTTATTAATTGTCTTCTTTAGAATCGGGAACCATATTGAATTTAAATCTACCGAAGTCATAGCAATACAGCTATTTTTATTTAAATTAATTATAATTGTTTACCGATTCTTTTAATACCGTTTTGGAATTATTCCAATTAATTTTATGTCCCAATTCCCATGCGTGTTGGCAAATTCTAGATTTACCAAAATCACCCTTTAAAAAGGTTTTTATGTTCTTTTATTCTAACATATAACGGACTAGATGTCTCGCCTATTTATAATTTGCCATATTCGCAGGGAATTTTATAAACCACATTTTTGTATTCTGGTATTCTGTTGTGTGTTGTTTGGTTTGGTTTTTGTCAATATAGATCTAAAGCTGGGTCCATACCAATAAAATTTTGCGTGTGTGTTGAATTTTCTGGAACAATGGATGGTGGATATGAGTGTGAATTATTTGTGCGGCTAGAATATTTCTGTGTGACTTTGTCTATCAGAGCGTCTATATTGCTGCGCAGGCACGCCACATACAACCCATACAGCCCGCATAACGCAAATTTGTACTGATGTGGACCCAGCCTAAAAGTAATTTTTGTTTTAAATGTTCTTATGTTTTATTTATTTCCTACTCTTTACCGCGGAGGTAAGAAATTGTGAGATTTATTGTAAAGGTAATTTATTTCTTTTTGTCGTGTATCACTGTCGGTACAAACAAGTCTTGTTCTGTCATATAAAATTTTAATTACTCCTATTTTGACTGATTTTGAGTGATTGAAAGAGAAATTGAGATACCGATCTATATTTGTAGGTTTTCTATAAACTGTAATTTTTAATGTGTAGTAGTGTCCCTCTCCACCTCTAAAATAAACTTCGATGTAGGCTGTTGAGAATTTATATATTGCAAAAAAATATTTATATCATCAATGATATATTACCATATAGCAATATCATCAACATATCTAAGTCATATTATTGGCTTTTTAAGAGATTACAATAAATCTAATAATAATTAAAATAAAATTTCTTAAAAAGCCAATAATATGGCATAGATATTGATGATATTCTTGCTATATGGCAACATAGCATTGCTGATCCAAATATTTTTTTACAATATAGAGAGCCTACAATTAAGTTTACTTTAGAGATGGAGAGGGAGTATAAATTGCTATTCCTTGACAGTTTAATAATAAAACAAAACTACACATCAGAAACTACAGTTTGCAGTACAGAATGAATTTTCATTGTTCTAGATCTTGTTCGGACTTGGTCTCAGTGACATCTCAGAGCTGGTTTGAGTTATATTAAATTAGTAATGTAATTCAATTCTTCTGTTGGAACCTTTGGTATGAAATACTAAACTTGAAGAGATTTACCAGTAAACACCAAAACGCTTTTTTGAACTGCTCGACGCACCTTTCGCTAACCATGTTAGCATCATCAGGAGATGATTTAATCTAGTTCTAAATCTAAGCTATGTTCTATTTATATGAAAACCATACCTAACGGAGCGTGTAAACATCATGAACCGTGAAGTGTACTAAGCCTTACATTAATAATTGAAAAAGTTGACTGAAAGGAATCGGTCCTTTATCTCGGTTCATGATTTTCTTACATTTTTCTATTTGAATGCTTTATGTATGTATATATATTCTATTTGAATGCTATTCTGATAGCGAAACGTGCGTCGAGCAGTTCAAAAAAGCGTTTTGGTGTTTAGTGGTAAATCTCTTCAAGTTTAGTAATGTAATGTAATATAGGGTAAAGCATAGGTAAAGTAAAAATTATTCAAAAATTGTATAATATTTTTTGGACATGACATCACTCAAATAAGGGGCAGCATACCTGACATATAAGAAGTCATTTTCTAAGGAAAACGAATAGTTCAACGGATTTCTAATTTTGTTATTATAGAAAGTAGAACATGGGAACAACCGCCATGCTCCTACATAGTAGAATATTACTACGTCATTTAAAGGGTCACTTGAAACTATATCCCAATAATCTAGAACCTAATGAAGATCTTATAACCAACAATATATAATAAAAATGGTTATTTGACCGACCATGAGAACGTAAATTTATATTAGAAAATCTGGCGAATGGATTAACAGTTTCCAACTTCCCCCAGGCAATTTCGTACTTAACACAACGAAACGGATATGAGATAGTTGAAGATGTCGTATCGATCATGCAACTCGTCAAAATAAACTAGTTGCAAATTACTCGTACCTGTACGTGATTTGAATAATAATCAGAGAAAATTGCAGCCATGTAACACTTAACAACAAATAATATGCTGTAATATTTCGGTATTAATTTTATTTATTTCTTTCTATTTTTGATACCGTAATGTTAATAATTAAGTGTAGTTTACAATGAATTGTTGTTAAATGTTAAAAAAAAATATTATAGCCAACTTATATCCATGAGAAAGTAACAATCATTTAAAGTTCGAAGCACTCTCTTTTCTTCTTCCTCGAATCGTATTATAATAACGGGTATTCCATTAAGAGGTTTCGAATGTTGGTAACGAATAAAAGAAACATTTCATAACATACCTGAAAGTTATTTATGGCAGTGCGAAGCTGGATAGTGTACAATTATACGTGGAATACAACATCTGTCAAATGACCGCCACGACTTCTCTGGCAGCTCACAATTCTTTTGTTGAAATTCTCGATTACTGCTGAACACATTTGAGGAGTTATGTCACGAATTATTCTCCTAATTTCTTCTTTTTACTGTTGAACGGTTTGCGGATTATTTTCGTAAGCTTTGCTCTTCACATAGCCCTACAAAAAATAGTCCAGCGGCGTCAAGTCGCATGACCTTGGTGGCCAATTTACGTCCCCATTCCGGGAGATCAGCCTCTCTTGTCCTTACAAAATTCAGCTAACACAGGAGCTAAAGCCAGCCGACCATGGGCAACGCCGTGCATTTGCCAATTTGATCCTACAGATGAAGGCAAATGACAATAATTTTTGCGATAAAATCATTTTCAGTGACGAAGCTCATTTTCACTTAAACGGTTACGTAAATAAACAAAATTGTCGCATCTGGGGCAATGAAAATCCTAGAGAAGTCCCGATGCATGCTCAACGTGTCACAGTTTGGTGCGGTTTTTGGGCTGAGGGTATCATTGGACCGTATTTTTTTGAAGATGAAGATGAACGAGCTGTTACAGTAAATGGAGAACGATACCGAACGATGATTGATGTTTTTTATGGGATCAAATAATGGACATGGATTTAGAGAATATGTGGTTCCAACAAGATGGTGCGACATGTCATACAGCACGCGAAACATTGACTTTATTGCGTACACAGTTCGGAGGGAGGCTGATCTCCCGGAATGGGGACGCAAATTGGCCACCAAGGTCATGCGACTTGACGCCGCTAGACTATTTTTTGTGGGGCTATGTGAAGAGCAAAGCTTAAGAAAATAATCCGCAAACCGTTCAACACTTGAAAGAAGAAATTAGGCGAATAATTCGTGACATAACTCCGCAAATGTGTTCAGCAGTAATCGAGAATTTCAACAAAAGAATTGTGAGTTGCCAGAGAAGTCGTGGCGGTCATTTGACAGATGTTATATTCCACGTATAATTGTACACTATCCAGCTTTGCACTGCCATAAATAACTTTGAGGTATGTTGTGAAACGTTTCTTTTATTCGTTACCAACATTCGAAATCTCTTAATGGAATACCCTTTAGAATAAAAATACGGTGAGCCGGTCAAGATAAAATTTTTAGGTTTGTGGTTCTGGACAGCGTTGCAGGTCATTTTCATATTGTGATCATTTTTGAGTTGTGCCTTCAAACGTTTTGAATTATTTTTACTGTAGTCATTGCTGTTTTAGCTATTTTTTGGTTTAGTTTCTGTTTTTGTGAGTTCTCTAGTACAAAATCTGGGATTATAATTGCAAAATCGATTTATTTTATTTATTTACTTATATAGCAAGTCCGGGTTCTAATTATAATTAATCTACTAATATACTACAATTATAATATAATATATATTATAACTAACTAATAAGAATAGAACAACGGAATAAATAATAAGAACAACGGAAAAATAAATGTAAATTTAATGCTCTTAATTCGAAACGACCGCTAAGTAGCGAGCCAATTCCCTTTTGGAATGACTGGTATGAGATCATACTGCATCAGAATGGCCACCAGACTAATTGAATGATTAATATATCAACGGTTTTAATAAGCATTCATCTCGAAAGTGAGACATGAGCGTAAGAAATTGTTGGCGTTTCGATATCACGAAATTTTAATGTTTTTAGGCTTGTACCGTATAGCATCGATTTCTAAAGCTGAGTGCTGGGTCCACATTAATACAAATTTGCGTTGTGCGGGCTAAACGTGTTGTATGTGGTGTGCCTGCTTGGAAATATAGACGCTGTGACACACAAAGTCGTACACAAATATTGTCGCCGTACAACACGCACACGAACCATCTGTTCTTCACCAGATAATTCAAACAAATTGTTCCAGTAAATTCAACACGCACGCAAAATTTTATTGGTGTGGACCCAACTTAATATATAAATAAATCTAGTTTTAGAGTTAACCGAATTAAGTTTATTTATATTTGCTGAATCAATTAAACATTGTCTATGTAATAATTAGATTAAATTGTTATTTCAATGTAAAAAAAAACAACAAACATATGTACGAAGGTGGAGGAAGAAATCAAATACTTCTTAAATTAAATCGAAATCAATTTATTTTATTTATTTACTTATATAGCAAGTCCGGGTTCTAATTATAATTAATCTACTAATATACTATAATTATAATATAATTTATATTATAACTAACTAATAAGAATAGATCGCCATGGCGTAATGTTTATCAACGGAAAAATAAATGTAAATTTAATGCTCTTAATTCGAAACGACCTCTAAGTAGCGAGCCAATTCCCTTTTGGAATGACTGGTATGAGATCATACTGCATCAGAATGGCCACCAGACTAATTGAATGATTAATATATCAACGGTTTTAATAAGCATCCATCTCGATTGTGAGACATCGGCGTAAGAAATTGTTGGTGTTTCGATATGACGAAATTTTAATGTTTTTAGGCTTGTACCGTATAGCATCGATTTCTAAAGCTGAGTGCTGGGTCCACATTAATACAAATTTGCGTTGTGCGGGCTGAATGTGTTGTATGTGGTGTGCCTGCTTGGAAATATAGACGCTGTGACACACAAAGTCGTACACAAATATTGTCGCCGTACAACACGCACACGAACCATCTGTTCTCCATCAGATAATTCAAACAAATTGTTCCAGTAAATTCATCACACACGCAAAATTTAATACTTCTTAAATTAAATCGAAATCGATTTATTTTTCTACGTTCTATGTACCTTTTAGCTCGGTATACTTCGTCTACCGACTTTCTAACTTTTTTATGCCTTAAAAAACGTATGATCCGGAGAATAGGGCGGATGCGGCATTAATTTGTAGCGTAAATTGGTATATGACACTATTGCAACTCGGACAAATGGACCGTTGTATTATCGGGGTGAAACGGTATATTTACTTCGTGAAATCTGACCAATAAAGCGTTACAAATAGTACGTTAATGAAATTGGTTGCAAATGAGGACCGGGGTTTCAGCCCACTGAACATAAATAAACAAAATCGTATTGATAGCAGAACAACACTCACGGATTGCGTTCGAGAATGGAAAGGCCAAACATTGCACGGAAGGTTTCCTAAGTTACTCGACGATGGCACCATTGACGAACAATTGTCTCTGAAGTGGCTGACCGATGGACTCTTGTACCCAGAAACAGAAGGTTTCGCGATATCTATTCAAGATAGGGTAACAAAAACAAAAAAACTATGAAAGCACATACTGCATTTGGACGTAGTCGATAAGTGCAGGAAATGCGGTACTTTGGGGGAAACAATTGAGCACATTATTGGCGGTTGCCCAGTCCTTACTCCTAATGCTTATTTAGGAAGGCATAACCAGCTGGCAAAAATTATACATCAACAAATTGCAAAAAAATACTCGCTATTAGAAAATGCACCTCCTCCATATTATAAGTACTCGCCTTCTCCTGTACTTGAATCATCCGATACCATTCTTTACTGGGACAGACCAATCACTACTGATCGAACGGTTGATTATAACAGGCCGGATATTGTTCTAATCAACAAAAAGGACAAGAGGGCTTTTATAATTGACATCGCAGTGCCACTATCTCACAACATTAGAAAAACTGAGATAGAAAAATCCACAAAGTATGAAAATCTGGCATACAACTTGAAGAACCAGTGGAAACTGAGTAAGGTAGATTTAGTGCCCTTCGTTATATACGCCGAAGGCCTGATAAGTAAGAGATTTTCAAAGAACCCTTTGGTGGAGAACTCATGCCTTGTCCGTCCACTATTCGGATCGTTTTTTCCTTATTCTTTCACAGAGTTCAGCAAGGACGTGAAGGTAGTAATGTTGATTAATAGTTTGACCTTCCGGAAGCCAGTGAAGGTACACAATCCCACGAATAAAGAAAAAAAGATCATCATTGCTTTGATGTTTGTTATAATAGTAGTCTGGTTATATTAGACACACCTGGTGTTTGTTGCAACAAAAAGTTGAAATCGGATAAACCTCTGAGGAGTGAAGTATAATACTTTATAAATAAAGGAAAAAACGTAAATATTTTTGTTACACGTTGGTACATTAATGACATACTTATTTGACTAATAACATGATCAATTTGAAACGGCAGCATTACAGCTACGATGTATCACAGAGTATTGTTCCACGTGAGTGAAAGCGTAAAAAAAGCTGTAAATACTGCTGAAGTGACTCACCAGCAAAATATTTTTACAAATTTAAATCGTCGACTAAAATGCTCTCCTTATGTAAACCCAACGCCACGTTTTCGAAATTCAAAAATAATCACAAATTATACATCACGTGATGCTGAGTTAGTTACCTTTGTTTATGACATACTTAAAAAGAATTATTGGTTGAAATATTTTTTATTTTTCTTAATCATTGTCGACTAAAAGTAGAAATTTGGCAACATTCCCGTTTTTATCTTTGTATTGGTTAAAAAGAAAAGGCAATTAGTAAACATTATTCCTTTAACAACACCATGTTATCAATTACTACGCAAAACGCATATGTTAAACAATTATCTGCAACAGATTTTATTCATTAAATATACCAGGACAGAAAGAAAAGTGATATAATTCCCCGATAGAAGGCAAAGCTGATTGTATTTGTGAAAAGGAGCTTCCATTTCTAATAATGTTTGTAGTAAAACATAAAAAGTGGTGGAAACAAGAACCCTCTACACGATAAACCATTCCTTGTAGAAGAAATATTTGGGAAGTACTACAGTATCCTTCGTATCCACTGTAACCTTCGACGTGGGCACGTGCCGTAACTAAAAAAATTTATGAAATAAAGTAAAAAAAATAAGGTTAGATTTTATATTAATTTATTCTCTGTTCTGTCTATGATCACGCTTCTTGCGACTTCTATAGTCTAACATCCATAATGCCATTCGCGGTAACGAAATAGGTCGTGGGTAGGGATTGCAATCCCGCATTCCCGCGGGATCCCGTTGCTTTTATCAATCTGCTAGATCCCGCACCTTCAAAGCGCGGATCCGCGGGTCCCGCAAATTAAAAATTTGGCGCTAAAACATTCGCGGTGTAAATCACGAGTAGCACGAGCGCGACGTTACCGTTTCGCACAGGTTGACGGGCTGTCCTGTCAGTTGTTTATAAAATATATTGTGCTGCGCAGTCTGCGCACGTCTTCCTGTATAGGTGACGAGCATTTTCGTATTCACCCTCCGGCGTTTAACGTAAGTACCTAAATTTTAATGTTTTTGATTTAGATTTGTTCTGTGCTATTTTAAAATCAGATTGTGTGTGTCGTAAATAACAATATAATGTCGTAATGTTGCGTGTTGTTTTTGTTAATAATGTTTTTTGGATATGGTTATCGATGATAGTGAAGCGGATTACTCGTGTGGGGTGTGAGAATGTAGCAGAGCACTGTGTAAAAATTAAATAAATTAATCTATATCTATATTTACATTAAACTTTATTTATTATTTGTTGGTAACGAGTAAATGAATCATATCTAAGTCCATTGAAACTGAGAATCCCCAGAAAGAGAATAAAGGCGACGGTGATGGCGATATCAGCCAACTTGGAAAAGATCTGAGGCGTTATTTCAAGAAAAATGACAAAGGTGGCAAACGTCTTCTATATATAGCTGAACAAAAAATCAGTCAGCGTACTACTAAAGGCTTGAAAATACATTTGAAGATTAAACACAATATCGATATCGGTTCTCGAAACGATCACACTGGAGAAGAATCCCTACCAGTAGTACCAAAGAAGAAACCCAAAACAATGGACAGTTTTCTTATCAAAGAAAACCCCATGGACAAAATGGTCTCTAGGATGCTATGTAAAGACGATTCACCTTTCAAGTTCCTTTTGCACATCTACGGATTTAAGAAATTTATTTTCTAAAAGCGGTCACCAACTACCCAATTCGCCAAATACAATACGATCTATCGTAACAAATTTTTGTAACACAGTTAAAGCTGACATTATTATTGAATTTGAACGTCTCAAGAAAGGAAAACAGAGATTTTCACTCACATTTGACGAATGGACGTCACAAAAGAATTATCGATACTTAAATATCAACGTCCACCAGAAAGAAAACCATTTTAATCTCGGTTTGGTCCGTATACATGGCTCGGCTACCGCAGGACATTGCATTAGCTTGGTGAAAGAATGCCTCACGAGTTTTGGTCTAGACTTAGACACAGATATTATCGCAATTACAACGGACGGCGCTAGTGTGATGGTGAAGGTTGGCAGACTTTTGAGTTGTTCCCAGCAGGTTTGCTTTACACACGGCTTACAGCTAGTGGTGGTTGATGCACTGTATAAGAAAAGCAATTCTTCAATATCAGAATGCCTAGCAGCCCCATTTACGGAGGAATCTGATAATGATGCTAACGATATGGACGCCAATGAACAGAGTGTGACTGTAAATATAAATTCACTGCCACTTGAGATGATTCCTACAACATATGACGATCTATTGAAGATATTACGGAAAGTGGTCAAGATTTTTAAGCGGTCACCAACTAAAAATGACATCTTACAAAAATATGTGAAAGAACAAGAAGGCCCTAAAAAAGAATTGGCATTGATATTAGACTGTCGTACTCGCTGGAATAGCCTTTTGAATATGTTAGAACGATTCTATAATTTGAAGAATTGTATTGATAACGCATTAATCGATATTGAAATTGAATCTGAGATTAAATTCAGCGATAATGAGTGGTTCATAATTAAAGATCTCATTGCTAACTTGCAGCCTTTTAAATTAAGAGTTGAGGCACTTTGTAGGCGAGAGTCAACGCTTATCACTCGGACACAACCGTTGTATTTATTTTGGATAAATTGCAACAACAAAATACGGTGTTGAGTAACCAGTTGTCACAGTCTCTACATGAACGAATTCAAGAGCGCCGCACTGATTTAATAGGAGTTTTGATCCGAAAAAGTACGACGAAGAAGCCAAAAATACAGATCGTATTTATATATTCTTCATGCCAAGAAAAGTTGCAATACGCCAAGAAATAAAGAAAATAATAGAAAGAGTCGTAGTTCAAGACGATGAAACATATGCAGATGACGTCTTGGAAAATACACCTATAGCTGGAACATCTGCTACTGATACAGATCCTACTCTAACGCTAAAAGAAGAATTAGAAAAACAGCTTCAACAAGAAAAAGAAATATTTGAGAAAAAGCCAGACAACAAGCAAAAGGACTTTGACAAAATTTTGAAGAAAGAAATGACGTTCTTTGAGTCCGATGGTATCAGAAGAGAGTACCTGACGCTCGCCTATGAATATATCCTGACGGTTCAGCCTACTAGCGTAGAAGCCGTGAGAGCATTTTCACCATCCGGATATATTTAGAATTCACTCAGAAACAGACTCGGAGATGATACAATAAATGCCATTTGCTTCTTAAGAGCGTATTTTCAAAAGTTATCACCATAGGTTGATATCATAGTAATTAATAGCATCTAAGAGAAAGTTGTAATTTGATTATTAGTCATTATATGAATAAGACTGAATTAAAAATATAAAACTGTTGTTAGGAGTAAGGGTAAAATTAAACAAAACTATTAAACTATGCCAAACATTTAAAGATGAATCTAAGAAAATAGATTACTAATTACTTATACTTAATTAATAGAAAAGAAATAATTTCTGTTGCTTAATGTAAGAAATGTTTAATAAAAGTTGATTTTTACACAAAAATCTGTAGTTTCAATTTGATTTTATAACATAATTTCAAAGATGCGGGATCCCGCGCGGGATTGAGTAATCCAATCCCGCGGGATTGAATGAGCTGCGGGATTGCAATCCCTAGTCGTGGGTTGTCGAAGCGCACCGGATAAAGAACACGTGCTTTGGGAACAGACACGTTTGTGCCACTACTGTTTTCTTTACTATCACGTGAGAAAAACAAAGACAGCAATGCATCGTTTCTCTAATAACCCGGAGATTAAACGCATTCATCATATCATCAATCATCCATATTCATTCATCCTAAGCGGTGACGTCAGTGATGGGCGGAGCTTATCGAACCTTTCCAAACAAAGAAAATCTATTAAAAGAAAATTTTTGTTAGTCATTTTCTTCTCTTTACATGTTTAAAAAGCAATTTATCTCACAATTTCGTGATCTTCAGTGTACATTTTACATTTAACATATTTGAATTGCTCGTAAAACGTTTTCATTTGGACCTTTTCATCTGTGGAAGTAAATTTAAGGTTATGTTACTTTACTCTTCACGAATGTCAATTTCAGTTTTTTGGGAGGACTTTCAGGTATATTTTGTGGAATTTTTTATCGGTAAGTTGATTTTTTACAAAATCTGTTGAAAATGGTTTATTTTTATCCCAATGTGTTTTGTGTCAGACTGTAAACATTACAGTGAACAAAAAAATTCTTGATCTAATACTTTCCTGTCGATTCAACTGAGCGAAAAAAAGGTTTAAATCTTATGAGGTAACATTAAATATTTATAAAATGGCATGGACGCATAAAAATGATTGCGTAATTTCAGGCGACTAGATCGGACCCTCAAAACATTCACTGGTCTGTAGTTGCCATTTTGTCAATAATGTTAGAAAAAATGGTCCCAAGAATTTGCGTTTAAATCTCCGGGGAAATGGGATCATATTTAAATATATAATAATAATTTATTGAATCCTCAAGACAATGCAAATATGCATGGATCAAGTCAAAACAAGAGCATGCACATTGCCACACTTCTGTGCATACAAAGAATATATAACATTTAAACCTACATATAAATATTTTATTCTTGATAAGGTATATAATTTAATAATTTAATAAAGTATTTATTCAATCCCCACAACAATAAAAATATCCATGATTAAGTCGGATTGACAGAATTGACAGAATGTTCAGTGACACGATCTCAGAAATAATACATGAAATGTATACAAATAAGCATTGAAGCTAATTATTGATACGACATATATTCTTCTAAACTATAAAAACTTTGACTTATAAGAAATTCGCGGACTAATTTTTTAAATTCGTTGTCATTCTGAACATGCTTAAATCGTTGTGGCAACTTATTATTCAGCTTCACACCCCTATAGTAAACATTATGTTCAACTATCTTACATGAATGTATTGGTAAAACAAGTTCATCAGAGCCTCATGTGTCATAGTGATGAAAATCACTATTTTTTACGAATGCTACAAAATTTCGCCTAACAAAGATGATAATCTCCAAAATATATAGTGATGGTAGAGTCAAAATCCTGCATTGTTTAAAAATTGGTCGACATGTTGCCAGTAGTGACAGCCCACCCATCATTCCAATTATCTTTTTTTGTATTTTGAAAACACGCATCAGATGAGGCGACCCAACCCAAAATATCAAAACGTACCTAGCGCGACTGTAAAACTCTTCATAGTAATATGAATGCACAATATCCGTGGTACCAACCTGTTTCAACCTATAAACATACGAGACAGCAGCTAATTTCTTGCATAGTTCAGCTGTGTGTTCATCCCAGCAAAGTCTGTTATCGAGATGAACACCCAGAAATCTAGTACAGGATGTTTGCTGTATAGATTTACCGTTAATTTTTAGTTAATATGACTCCGTTATAGTGTGTGCTCGAGGAGTAAAAGCAATAAAACTGGTTTTGTCCACGTTAAGGGATAACTTATTATTCGTAAACCAACTATAAAATTTATTGAGCATTTCCTGTACCATTTCAATGGCTCCCTGCATGTTTCTATTTCCTGTTAAATAGCTGCTATCATCAGTAAACATTACCATATTTCCGCTACTGCAAACATCTGGCAGATCATTAACAAAAATTAAAAATAATAGTGGACCCAAAACAGATCCTTGGGACACTCCAGAAATAATCCTTAATCTTTCAGATGTTGCTTCATGAATCTGTACAACTTGGTGTCGGTCAAACAAGTAAGTTTGCAACCACTCTCTCACCCGACCCCTCAAGCCATAGTGCTGAAGTTTGTCCAGCAGTATTGCGTGATCCACCAGACCGAAAGCTTTACTTAGATCCATAAACAGACCAACACATTTGCAATTATCGTTTATGTTTTCATATATCTTGTTTAAAAATTCACAGATTGGTGAATGTGTAGATCGACCACTTCGAAACCCGTGCTGTGATGATTTCAATATATTAAAGCGCACAAGAAAGGACATGATCTGCTCATACACTATACGCTCCAACAGTTTAGATAACGTAGGTAGAATAGCTATTGGTCTATAGTTGGAGAGGGAGAGCCGGTCACCTCTCTTGAAGACAGGAATTACTTTTGATGTTTTTAATGCCCTCGGAAAAATATTAGTTTCCAGACACCAATTCACTAGATATGTTAACGGTATTATTAATGAGTTGATAGACTTCTTCAGTACAACTGAAGGAATATTATCTAGCCCCACAGAATTTGTATTTTTTAGTTTCCTTACTGCTTTAATTATGTCATATTGGTTAACTGGCCGTAATATCATAGAGTTTTGAATGGGAGTCACTTGTCTAACCCTAGTAGCAGCCATTGAACTCACCAACACGTTCTTAGGAAGATTAACAAAGTATTTATTAAAACAACTAGCAATTTCATACTTGTCTTTCAAAGAAATTCCATCCTCATCCCTTATGGCGCTTATGTTAGTTCTTCTATTGCGGTTTTTTTGAGTGTTATTGTTTATTATTTTCCAAGCTGTTTTTGACTTGTTCTCCGATTCAAAATATTGTTTCACATTGTATATGGCATATATATATATATATATATATATATATATATATATATATATATATATATATATATATAAATGATAAGTTTTCAGAAAAATTGAAAGATAACACTAGTTATATTATTTATTACAATGACAGTAATGAAGTTGTAACGGTTCTTATTAAATATGATCAATCACGGGCAGAAAATTTAGAACTATTGGACAATTTTTATGTAAAATATTACTTACCTAAATTATTGAACATGTAAATATATATGAACGATCATAGAGAAACGCAGAAAGAAACAAAAATTTACTGACAAGGAGGACCCCAATCCGAATGTCAGGATATGCAAGGAAATTTGTGATACCTTAAGCATACAGATTGATGAACGTTTGTATACCTAACTGTTAAACTTGAAGAGATTTACCACTAAACACCAAAACACTTTACTGAACTGCTCGACGCACGTTTCGCTAACCATGTTAGCATCATCAGAAGATGAGATTAGATTAAATCATCTCCTGATGATGCTAACATGGTTAGCGAAACGTGCGTCGAGCAGTTCAAAAAAGTGTTTTGGTGTTTAGTGGTAAATCTCTTCAAGTTTAGTGTTTCACACCAAAGGTTCCAACAGAAGAATTGATCTACCTAACTGTTGCAAATTTACTTGAAACTGAAAAATTTGGTGAATATCGAGTCGTCTTTCCAAATGAAGACATTAAAACTGTGTGTAACCTGTTTCTTAAAACTAAAAAACGAACTTTCGGCAATGCACGCATAGGACGATTGTATAAAAACACAGTGAAGCTGTGCCATTGTTACAAATGTTTATCCAAAACAATTTAACATGAACATTTAGTGAATCTGTAGAATTGCTGACTGTTTTGTGTACCGTCCCTATGACGACTGTGGAAAGCGAAAGATGTTTCTCTACCCTCAAACGAATCAAAACATTTCTAAGAAACACTATGAGCCAGGAACGGCTGTGCGCGTTAGCAATGCTATCTATTGAAAAAAACTTCATATAGTGAAGTCAATTTCAAGTTTTAATGATCAAGTCATCGACCACTTTGCTGCTCAGAAATTTAGGAGGATGGACTTCAACTGCAAACAGATTTAATGGTCATGGTCCCATGGTGAGTTTAGCAAAATTTTATTATCTAGGTACCTATTTGATGTCTGACAGTTACACAAGAAATGTAAAATTTTTGGTTGCAATGCATTTTCCTATCCCCATTCCAAAAATTAGTTATACGTGCCCCACCTGTTTTTACCCCACGAACCGCCGCTGTCGGATTATATTCCAGAGACAGAAACAAAGTAAAACTTAATTCGAAGATGAGTAATATGCTCCCGAAAATGGGGTACTTATAGAAAACGTACTCTCACTTTTTTACGTTTGTTTTATCAGAAGTAGTCCGTTTCTTAAGATATGTTTGTTTTTGCTATGTTTTGTATTTTTTCCACAAATATACGCCAAATGGCAAAATGACGAGTTAAGGGGAGAAACTCCTTTAGATACCTCAAAATGAGCCATTTTTCAGAACTGTTTCTAAAGATGATAAAATAATTGTATCATTTTAAAGTTTAACATCATTTTATTTCATCTTTGAAGAGTATAAAATTAATATTATGAATATTATTTTTTATAAAATAGCGGCTCGGTAATTTTTTTTTCGGCCGTCTCTGGCGGGAGGTCCAAAAGTGCTGCACTCGTCACTCTTTTTCGATTTATCTGAAACAAAAAAAATCCTTCGAAGTTATTTCGACATTTTTATCCCAAAAGTAGTTTATTTACACGAAATCTTTAGTAGTCCGGTCAAATTAGACAAAAAAATGAGAGTGAAGGTACATAAATTCACATCAAGTTGGAAGTGAGTAAAATTGTTCAAAACATAATTAAAAATAACATTTCAAAATTCCCCATCGTTCCGGTACGTGAAAAAAAATTGACTCAAGGTCAAAGGTCAAAAAAATGGGTTTTCGCGATCAACTTTTGCAAAGTGTCAAAATCATGTACTATTTTACTCACTTGCAGCTTGATGTGAATTTATGTACCTTTGAATGTCTAGATTGACCGGACTATAGGTACATCCTTCCGATAATGATACAGAGAAAAGCCTCCCAAAATTTCAGCCAAATCGATCAGTAACTTTTTGAGTTACAGAGCAAGCAGTTTTTGAAAACGCAGTTTCGAGATAATCGGATTTAAAGTTTCAGTACGATAAAATGATTAGTTTTAGTGACTTACCGATGAATCAGCGATCCCAGGGGCATATAATAGACCTTCAGCCTCTTCGAAAAGCTCGTTTTCTTCAAACTGCTACTGTTTTCAGGTTGTACGAGCTGCTTTTATCACGGAAAGACTCGGTTATCTCGTTACTCGCGCCTCATCGGTAGTTTCGGCGAAAACTTTGATACAGGAGCCAATAATTATACTTGCACTATACACACAAATACACTTGCATTATCACTTGTACTCGGCCAGAAACTTTCTCCGTGTTTATCAGTAAATTGATTATCTTAATAATGTCTTTTTGTAGAATTGTTCGAGCGACATTATATAAGAACATACAAAAGATATCGTAAATAATATAAAAAGCACTGGAATGTCTACACATTGAATTAAAAACAATAATTTTATAGATATAAACAATGATAAATTATTTTATTTAGAAAAGAAAAGTAAAACATTATACCTACCTAAAATATTAGAAATAAAAATAAAAAATATCTTTAAGAAATGGTTATATAATAACCACAAATGACCAACTAAATTTTCAAAATACCCCGGTAATAGATAAGATCACATTATAATGAATAGCCCGGTTTTTACCAGCCGATATTTACAGCTCTGCATCTAATGTTTGGATCCACAGTAGCCTAACGTCCCAGAACTCATTCGGAGCAGTGTATTCGTCGTGCTAACATCGGTTAAGTACTGTACATTCACAGAACTCTTTGTTCTCTGTCTCTGTTAGACAGTGATCCACTCACACTTTCGTTTGCGCAAATCAGAGGCCAAGATGCTGATTAAGCTGTCTGTGTCGCGATATGCATAACGTTTTACATGGGTGTATTAATTAAATATTAGATTGTAAAAATATGTCGCCTTTTTTGTTTTCCACACCACTGACCCCCTGTAACAAATTTTTTTATATTTTATTATTTTTAATAATTTATTATACAAAATACTTTATTTACATATGAACAGATATTTGTGATATTTTTTGAGTTTTGGATCGTGGCGAAAACCCCAGAAAAATGAAAAAAATATATATAAAATACTTAAGTATTGTCTGAATGATTGTGGCGTGTTCATATTTTTATTTTGGGTTTTTCGCCACGATCTAAAACTCAAAAAATATCAAAAATATCTGTTCTTATGTAAATATAAAATCACTAGGTAAAACAATAAAGAAACAAAAAGTTTTGTTTTTTACTCAGTGATTCTTTATTTACATAAGAACAGATACCTTTGATATTTTTTAGTTAGGTTTAGATCGTGGCGAAAAACCCAAAAAAAAGAAAAAAAATACAAAATACTTCACTACTGTTACTTCAAAAAAGTTTAAATTTGTTGACCTGTGTTATTCAACATTTTTATTAAAAAAATGCAGTTGATAGTTGAATCGAGAATATTTCTCCAAATAAAATTTAAATCTTTTTATTGTGTCGCCGTCTAAACAGATACAATATCAAGAAACGAAAACATCTGTCCGATAACTGATAACATATGTTTAGGAGCTTTAAAAAAATCGAATACTTGAGATAAAGAGTTTAATTGAATACACAAAATTATTGCGGTCGCAGTTGCGGCCCAAATGACAACAAACCAACCAAGTCTTTATCAATGTCTTTAGATAAAGGATCCCTTATACTGAAATTTGTTTACGCACTATATACAGCTTCTAAACGTTTCTTTTAATAAGCCTTTTGTTATACCAATACAACGGAAGACAGTTTAATGCCTCGTTTAAAATGCATTGAACTCATGATTGATATTCAGGAAGTGATAGTATGTGACTATATATAATTAATGCTAAATTAAAAATAGGTATATCAACATTTTAGATTTTAAATAGATGATGTGTTAGTGATAATTGGATGAATCTATGTTATAAAAATATTTCTCCTTGAAGATAGAAGACTAAATTTCATAGCTTTATCGTATAAGGGTACAGGGAAAAGACAGATAACACGGGCTTATAAGAATTTTCTTTTTGAAGTGAAAAGTTCTTGAGCGATATTCGGTAGGGGTAAAACTTATGGGCTCGCATCACCGACATGCTAGTGACGTGTTGCGCCAGACTGGCGACGCCAGTTGTGTTTTTAATGTGTTTTAATGCATTTTAAATTAAATTATATTTTAGATAATCATTATTTTAACTGTTTAATTTTAAAATCACTGTGCAGTACAAGAGTGAGTACTTAATATGCTAATATTTTTATGTAGAAAAATGAATAACAAAAACAAAGCATTTCTTTTTGAATATTTCCAATGTTGGTATCAATATATTTTTACAGATTTCTAGTTATTCGATAGTATTTTTGTCGCGGATTTTAAAATTAAAAATTCTATAAAATTTTATAATAATTTTAATTTCTCAAAATTATTGTTTATTGGTTTAAATTGTCAGAAATAAAATATGTGTTTTGTTATTTTTTTGCAAAATGATTATTTATAAACTTATATTTTGGATGATTTGTGACTCATTTACTGGCTATGTGTTGAAAATACAAGCGTAAAAAGAAAAAAAAACGGGGGCACAACGAGAAGTAGCTCAGGTCCTCTTTGTGAAAGATATGGTGCGAGAAACCATAAACAGTTGTTTATAGGTTTAAAAAGTTAGAAATAAAATACGTGATTTGTTATTTTTTGCAAAATGATTATTTATAAACTTATATCATTCAATTTCACCAACAGAACAAAAAAGAATTGCAATATAATTCGTTTTTCTAAATGTCTATTTTGTATATTTGTTTAGATCCTCGATCCTACGTGAAAAAAAAAAATAAACTATACATTTCAAGAATAATTAATTTAAAAATTCAAAAAATATATAAAAAGTTTCAAGTTTTCACTTCTGTCGACAGTCCCCATGGCCTTATTTTTTGATGCCTAGGATTTTAGAACTGATTTTACCTATATTTAGGGGGCTAAATCTAAATACAAAATAAGTTTTTCGCTATCTGCTCTACTTTTTTAGATACATTCACTTATCTATCAATGTTTTTTTTCAATTCAATTCATTCAACTATGGGTGATCTAAAATTATTTTACAAGGATTAGTTCCTGTATGTTTGCCCTATAGTTAGTTTGCTTATGTTTCTGGGTGGGAATGGACCGTTGTCCATTTCGACAGTATATTCTCTCAAAACCTGGGAAGTATGGGATCATGTTTTGAATGATTTGTGACTCATTTACTGGCTATGTGTGGAAAATACAAGCGCAAAAAGAAAAAAAAACGGAGGAACAACGAGAAGTAGCTCAGGGAGAGAGAGTTGTGAAGGATATAGTGCAAGAAATCATAAAAAGTGGGAGAAATATTACGTGTGACAATTTTTTCACCAGTTTCTCGTTAGTTCAAGAATTTTTCAAAATGAACCTAACATTAGAAAAAATAAACCAGAACTCCCACTAGAATTTATCGCGACAAAAGGCCGTACAGTTCCTTTCTCACTTTTTGGCTTCCAATATAACACAATGATTGCTTCATACTGCCCAACAAGAAACAAACATTCCTCTGAGTACCTTGCACGACAAGGATGGGGTTGATGTAAACAATAAAAATAAACTAGATATAATTACCACCTCTAATGAAACAAAGGCAGGAGTGGACAAAGCAAACAAAATGGTTCGGCATTATTCTGTGAAAAGAAAAAGTCGCCGGCGCCAATACGACTGATATAAGTGCACTAAATGTTTTTATATAATACAAGAATACAAATGACAAGTTTAAAAAAAAAGCGGAAGAAGAAAGTTTTTGATAGCCCTTTGCAAGGAACTAGGGAGTATCTACAGAAGAAGAATCAGTTGAAGAGTTATCAACAAATGTAAAAAGCGGCCCCTCAAGTGAATCAAAAGGAAGATGTTACATTTGTCCAAGCAAAAAAGACAGAAAATCAAAAGGTGTGTGCTCAAAATGTGACAAAAACGTAGTTTTAGAACATAGGAATTTAGTAGATGATACATGTAGGTAACTATATCGATAAATAATGTATTGTTTTTGATTAAATTAATTAATTCCTTACCTATTTATATAAATAGAGAGGTTTTTTGATTGATTTTTATTTTATCCTAAAATCTCGTTTAAATACGGATCGGGCTTGTGTTAAAATATTTACAAGAGTATAAAACTTACCTTTAATTTGCCTCATATGTTTACGATTCTGATTATCAGCAAAGCATTTTAAACCAGATGCTGCATCCTCAACAGCACGAGGTCTTCTCATAACCAAAATCATGATTAGATTTGCACAATTTACACTTTGTTATTTTAATTGTTTATTTATAACAAATTGTTATTTTATCAAACATAAATTAGAGTTCGCACAACGACCTGACACTTATCACAAACTGTGTTACTACCGAATATCATTCTTACATAATTCTCCTACAACGCACACAGTTTTTAGTAACAACTAAAACGGTTAGAAAAATACTTGGTTAACACCCAACTTTCTTTAAATTGTGCGTTTCTCATCGCAACATTTTACTCCGAACATCAAATAAACCCACAATATCTTAATCATCAGTTCCATAAAAGATTTTTCAAGTACGTATACGTGAAACTGTTATCACAAAACCTACTAAAGAGATAACGATTATTTTAGTTTCATTTTATTTCGTATGCACCTTAAACAATGAACATAACGATAAAATTTTCCGAAAACTCTGTTGATAATAATGTTTTTTTGATTTTTAACAATTTTAGAATATATACAGGGTGTATATGCATTCTCACCACGATTTTAACGAACATAGTTTCTTGCAACAAAGGTCAAAAATCTAAGGTTCTCTTCTAAAAATCTATGATAAAAATTAACTTTTCAAGCAAATATGTGTAAAGCGTATTTAGCAAATATTAATTTGTTACTACTTAACTTTAACTACAAATAAACTAAAAAATACTTCAATAATGCATTCTGTACGGAAATATCACGATATACTTCTTATTGACGGAGAAGCTTCTATCACGAAGAACGTATGTATGCTGTTGCCGACTAGATTAGACTACTAGGCTTGCAATACCAATTAAACAAAAAACTGAATTTGGAACAAATGGCAACATCGCCAGTTTGTTTCCCACGAAAATGTTTGCAGTTTGGATACCTGTTTTAATGAGACTTTTTGTTCGTTATGGCGCATTATCGTTGTACATTCCGTCAAAAAAATAGGCCCCTTCTAAACTAATACACTTTTGCCAATGAATAATTCAATTGTCAAAACATTTTTTAAAAGCATTTTGCCGAATCGACTTCAGTTTTCGCCGTAAATTCTCTATGTCTTCTATAGACTGAAAGCGGGTGCTTTGAAGTGGTAATTTGAGTTTTGGAAATAAAAATAAGTCGGCCGGCGCCATATCAGGTAAATACGGTGGTTGTTCGATGGTGTTTGCTGAGTTTTTAGCCAGAAATTCGTTTACGATGATAGCCTTGTGAGATGGTGCGTTGTTGTGATGCAAAATCCAAGAGTTTTCACAAATCTGGCCTTTTCCGACAAAATTGCTCTCTCGCTCAGATAATATTCTTTATTTACCGTCTGATCTTCTGGTAAGAATTCCGAGTGCACAACACCGCGATAATAAAAGCAAACAGTCAACATCACCTTAACTTTTGATCGACTTTGATGTGGTTTTTTTCGGTTTCGACTCAGTTGGAAGGCGTTATTCCGGAGCTTGTTGACTGGGTTGCATATTAAACTCGTATGCCCATGCCTCATCACCACTTACAATGCATGTTATGAATGTGGAATCGGAATTGACTCGTTCTAGCATGTCTTCAGCGACCTTTACGCCATTGATTTTCTGAAGAAAATTCAGATTTTTCGGGACTAGTCGAACGGTAACGCGTTTCAAGCCCAAGCAATCGCTTAAAATGGTACGAATTAATTCGTGAGGCACAGAAAGATCAGCGGCTATCTCTCTCAAACATAAATGAAGATTTTCAATCACTATTTCCTTTATCACCTAACACTTTAGCGATGTTAACTTCAGTTGAAGACGTTGATGGCCGACTAGTAAATCCTCCACCATATCTCGACCGCTTCTGAATACACTGTATCACTCATATGCACGTATTTTTGATAAAGTCGATTGACCATAAGCCTTGTGCAACACCTACAGCCATTCGGCACAAAATTCATTTGCAATGGAAAATTTAACTTCTTTGTTCGATGTTTTTATCCATTGTAAAAATTGCATTACAGATAAACTGTCAAAATCGAGCAATGTAAACAAACTAAATGATTAATGACGTTCAAACTCCGCGTCAGTATAGAGGACAGTTGTGCCAATTTAGCGATAAAAGGATTTTGACAATCCCTTTAAGCGAGCTTTTCAAATGATCGATTCCCGGTACTTTTTTGACAGAATGTATAGATATTTGTCTATACGTATATGTGTGTATGTATATATGTATGTATCTATTATATATATATATATATATATATATATATATATATATATATATATATATATATATATATATATATATATATATATATATATATATATATATATGTTACATCTAATATTTTCACAGATGGTAGATAATTTTTCTAAATCATTCCGTGTGTCGATCCGTTGATCCTGTGAAGAGTCACGACGTTTCGCCAAAATCGCATTTGTCATTTTCAAGTGTTGTCCGCTTCGACTGACCAGTCAGTTAGTTGGACTCTTTACTCGAACCGGACAACACTTGAAAATGCCAAATGCGAAACGACGTGACTTTCTTTTGGCGAAACGACGTGACTCTTCACAGGGTCAACGGATCGACACCCGGAATGATTTAGAAACATATGACAGTACAACCTCAAACACGGCTCTCATTTTCCGGAGGCCAAGGGGCAACTACCTACGGGAGCGGGAAGACCTGCCCCAAGGCAGAGGGTGCTAAAAATCACCGGGTTAAATCAGGCTGCCATTGGACTTTTGACATTGCAACGCTAAATATACGGACTATGAAAACAGAGGCCCGATTGCAAAAACTGTTAATCGAACTTGACAATATACATTGGGATATTATTCGGCACTGTGAAACAAGACGAAAGGGCGAAGAGTTAATCAAACTGGAATCAACTGGACACATACTCTACACTCGAGGTACGGAAAATGGCCGATGTGGCGGAATTGGATTCCTCATCAAGCGACAGTGTATTAAAATTTGAAAGTACATCTGACCGACTAGTCCAATGTGTCATTTAGCTGAATAACAAGTTTAGGCTTCAAATCGTCCAAGCTTATGCACCAACTATAAGCCATAGGGATGAGGAAATTGATGAATTTTATGATGACGTAGCCCTGCTTTTATACAAGGAGAAATGTAGGTACAAAATCCTGATGGGTGATTTTAATGCCAGAATTGGAACAACAAGAATTGACGAAAATGCAACTGGCCCATATGGAACTGGTGAGCGAGAAAATAGAGGTGACAGATTGGTTGATTCTGCTGAAGGACAAGAACTATATATTATGAATTCGTTCTATAAGAAAAATATCATCAGAAAATTGACATGGAAAAGTTCATCTGGGCTTACAAGGGAAATTGACTACATCATGACCAACGATAAAATAATATTTACCAATTGTACTGTCCTTAATAATTTTAATATTGAAAGTGACCACCGAATGGTACGAGCAAAAGTTAGGATTAACTGTCGAAGAGAACGCGAAAGAATGGTAAGATCAAAGAAGGGTAAAGTGGATTCTGGGAAACTGCTGGACAGAGAAAGCGATGTTGAGATTGCTTTAAACGGCTGCTTCAATAGCACCAGGAGAAAAATGTCTCAAACGGACAAAAATCTCCAGCGAGACCATTGATTTAATGAAGAAACGGCCGGCAATGAGAATTGCAGGTAGTCCTTTTGGCAGGAGCCTGGCTCTGAGCTCTGCAAAACTATAAGAAAACGTATCAGAGAGGACACGCGCCGATTCAACATGCAGCTAGTGTAAAAAAACCCTGGAAGAAAACAAATGAACTAACAAGGCTGAACAGAAGCTGATAAACAAAAGAACGCAAATATATGCCTTAAGGCGTGAGGATGGCACAGTATGCAGGGCGCGTACGCAAATGTTAGAGGTGGTCAGAAAATTTTATTCCCAGTTATATGAAGATAAGAACCAATCAAAGACAACAATACTCAGGGAAGAACAAATGCCAGATATCCGAAAGGAATCCGGAGGAAGTAACAAATGCCATAGAATCGATGAAAAACGGCAAGGCTCCAGGAAAAGACAGTGTAACTGTCGAAATGCTAAAAGCTGGTGGTCGGACGGAACATAAAATACTGGCAAAATTATACTCAAAATGCCTCAAAGAATAAAAAGTACCTGATTTATGGAAAAATACAGACGTAATCCTACGTCTATACAGACTATAATCGTACGATATATATATATATATATATATATATATATATATATATATATATATATATATATATATATATATATATATCATCGCCTTCAAAAAAATAAGGTCATATTAATCCTTCACTCAAACAGTGACTAGGTTTAACTTAATTATTTAACGTGTAATATACATTGACGTTGTATTTTGAGCTTCAAGAATAAAGATTTACTGTGAATGGATTGCCAACTGATCATGATCTAGTTTAAATGTCATGGCCGACTATTACTAAATGAAATTTGGCTCTCAATATCATCTCGCATTTTAGCATTTAAACCATTGTAGGAGGACAGAACTTTTGATACATTTAAATAGTAAATATTATTAAATTGGCAGATTGGCAAAAATTTACCACAATGTTAACAAATACAGGTGACTTTTTAAATAAAACACAATGACTTATTTATTCCTGCAAATTTATTCTATCTCTTTCAAAGTAATTCACTCCAACTCTAACTAAACATTTATTTACAAATTCAATACACTTCTGGTATTTTCTTCCAAACGACCAGTGAACTCTCTTGAGGACTTCTATCAGCTGGAAACGGTATCCACTTTTTCAATCGAGAGAACATACCTGGTAAATATGTTGCTTGTGGAATGGGATTTGTTTTTGTTATTTCTATTCGTTAAATCTATTCGCTAATCGTATCGATTCATGTTAGTAATTACATGAAGAGTTTGAAAGAAATTACATTAGAGTTCCTTAAAGGTTTATATATTCACTTTTTGTCAGTCGTTGTCGATATTACTACAACAAAGGCATATTAATTTGATTTTATTTCATGTGGTAAAAAACAGAAAAATGGAAACAAGTAATAGCTAACGATGGCAATACTTATTTTTATATGTGCTCTTAAGAATATTCCCATAAAATCCCCAGCGTCTCCTCACTATGTTTAAACCTCTAGTCATTTTTACTTTTGAAAACATCGGATATTATTGAAATAATTATGACAGAAAATCTCTATCTACTTTGGATTGACAAGAAACTAACCGGTACATGACATGATCTAAGCGTGATTCGTAAGAACACGGGGATATAGTTCTTTTTTATCACCTGCGAAATAATATAAATTTTCTCAGATATCACGGGCACTCATACCAACTTAAACAACAAATGGTTGAATCGATTCGCAAATCGTATCGATACATGTTAGTAATTACATCAGAGTTCCTTAAAGGTTTATGTTTTCACTTTTCGCCAGTCGTTATCGACATTACTACAACAAAGGCATATTAATTTAATTTCACTTCATGTCGTAAATCATTAATCAAATTAGAGAGCGTGCTCTTATCAGTCAGTTATATTCTATGTGGAAATATTCTAAACGAATATATAACTGACTACACGGGGTGTAAGGGTGTGTAATTTTCATAAATTTAACTAACAATTATTTACAGTTTTTTGAAGAAAAAGTTTCTTTAAAACATGTATCCAAAATGTAACGATTTCCGCGGAAAACAGGTCAGAAAAATATTTAATTTTCTTAACTATGGCAACGTCTATTTCCGTATTGTTTATTTCGTTCTATTGGAATTCAGTTTATGTTCCATTGGCTTCAGGTATTATTTTTCCATATGCTTCAACATAAATTTGGTTTGTTTGTTAACAAAAAAAGCGGAAAGTTTACACAATATACAGGTCGACATGATCTTAATAACCATTGATGAGAATACTGTTTTTGCGTTTCATTTATAGTAGTTATTGAAACACCTTGTCACAGAAATGGCCTAGTACGACCCATTTTCAATCATCTCCTTCTCCTTTATATCATGGGATCATTGAAATTATTTGTACCTAACTTTAGACTGGACGATGCAGTAATTACCACAAGACCGTAGATGGGGTATTTTCACACTAAGCTTTCCTTTAAGGGCATTTTTATTGTTTTTTATATTTTAGTTTGTCTATGTCTCGTTTACAGTACACTCAAATATTTAAGTTGATTTTACATAAAATGACAAGTTCTAGTAGTCGATTTTGCAAAAATCCAGCGGATAAGTTTTGTTATATATATGAGAACAATTTATTTTAAAGTCACAAGCTAGATCTATATTCGAGGAAGTCAAAAAAGCCTATCTTTTATATTTTGAGTACCCAATTGGAGATCAAAATAAAAGTTGGGCTCCTCATGTTTGCTGTGTGAGTTGTCACGTAAATCTAGTGCAGTGGATGCGTGTAGTGCAAGAAAAATTCTATGCCGTTTGCTTTTCCTATGGTGTGGAGAGACCCTACCGACCAGGTAAATGATTGCTACTTTGTATCATTAAAACAGAAGGGATTTCAAAAAACCTAAGGGAAAACATTGAATATCCATTCATCTCATTGCCAGGAACTATCGGTACCGCCTTTAAACCTGGAAAACATGTTTCCCAGGGATTCAAATTCTTCCTGAGAACACCAGTTGTGACCCAATATTTTTAACAACTACCATTGAACCTCATTTAATAACTCAGAATGAATTAAATGATTTGGTACGCGACCTGGGATTAGCAAAACAAAAATCGGAACTTCTTGGTGCCAGACTTCAACAGTGGAACCTGTCTTCGGTCTTCTTCGCTGACGTTTGCGATCAAGCGGTATCCACTCCAGGATTGCCTTGGTCCATCTGTCGTCCCATCGCCTCGCTATATGGTCTACCCATCTCCATTTCAATTGCTTTACTTTTCCAATGATGTCACATACTTTTGTTTGTTCCTTGATCCATGTGCAGGACCTTCTGTCTCGTCTTGTAATGCCAAGCATACATCTTTCCATTCCCCTCTGTGCCACCCGAAGTTTTTTAATTGATTGCGATGTGAGTGTCCAAGTTTCAATTCCGTATGCCATAACCTGTAGAACGCAGTGATCGAAGACTTTTCTTTTCAGACAAAGTGGGAGTCTGGTCTTAAACACTATGTTGAGCCTGCCAAATGCCCGCCAACCACATTTAACACGACATTCCACCTCCCAGGCGGTATTCCCCTCCATTGAAATCATCTGCCCAAGATATATAAAGCTGTCCACAATCTCCAAATCCCTTCCTAAAACTGAAATTCTTCTGTTCTGAGCGAAGTTATTGGACATAACCTGACTCTTTTTCAGGTTTATTTTCAAGCCAAATGGTTCCTCAGCCCTTTGCAGTTCTTGTACGCGTCTTTGCAGCTCTTCTGGGTCTTGTAAAAGGAGAACAATATCATCTGCAAATCTGAGATGGTTTACGTTTGCATCATTGATCTTTACATCATCCTGTTCCCAATCCAGTTTACAGAATACTTCTTCAAGGCCAGCCGAGAAAAGAATAGGCGATATTGCGTCACCCTGCAGTACATCTCGTTCTACATTAATTCCCACTTCAAGATCATCAAGGTGAATTGTGGCCAGAATTCACCTTGATTGACTTTTTTCACGCCACTCCTGTATTACTATAGTTTAATGGGGTGGTCAATATTCAGGGCCGACTTTTTTCACGCCACTCCTGTATTACTTTTTCTAGAACACAGTTAAATAAGAGTGGCGAGAGTCCATACCCTTGTCTCACTCCAGTTTTAATTTCGAAGAGCTCTGAGATGTCATCCATGAATTTAACTTTTGACCTTGTGTTAGTTAATGTTGCTTTAATAATTGCCAGCGTTTTCAGATCTAGTCCTTGTTCTTTCAAGATTTGGAATAAAGATTCGCGTTCAATAGAATCATATGCTTTTTTGAAATCCACAAATGTACAAACGAGATTATTATTATACCATTTTTGATGTCTTAGGATCAACTTTAGATTCAGGATCTGTTCATGGCAGGATCTGCCCGGTCGAAAACCTGCTTGATATTCACCAATTTTAGATTGAGATAGAATCTTGTAACAAACTGGGAGAAGAGATATCCCTCTGTAGTTGTTTATATCCGTTCTATATCCTTTTTAGTGCAGTGGATAGATTAGAGCATCTTTCCAATCTTCCGGAATCCGTTCGGTTCGCCAAACTTCTTGTAGAATTTTGGTTATTTCCTTGATTGTACTTAGACCAGCGGATTTCAAAAGTTCAGCAGTGATTCCATCTTCACCAGAAGCTTTGTTATTTTTAAGTCGCTTGATTTGCCTAATTATTTCATCTTCATTCGGTGGTAATGAATCTGGGTTTGTTTGTTTAGGGTTTAGTGTTGGTAATTTGTTTAAGGGCTCAGGACAGTTTAGAAGTTTTTTTCGCAAGGTCTTTGCAATTGTCTTGGTTATTTAGAGCTAATTGTCCGTTTTCATTTTGGAAGCAAATACCTTCGGGTTGATAGCCTGTTAATTTAGTTTTAAATGTTTTGTAAAAGTTTAGGGTGTTATTGTTTTGGAAATCTTTTTCTATTTCATTAAGTTGATTGTTTTCATATTTTCTTTTAGTTTGTCTAATTAGCTTCGATGTTTCTTTTCTTACTTCCAAAAAGATGTTATAATTGCTGTTTTTTGACTGTTCCAATCTTTGAATGCTTTACTTCGGCTTAATACTGCTTGTTCGCACACTTCATCCTACCACGGATGTTTGCTACGTTTTGGTAAAGAGACCAACTTTAAGGCTGTTTTTATAATTTTTTGGTTCAATTCTTGCCAATTCTGGGCCGTATATATATATATATATATATATATATGTATATATATATATATATATATATATATATATATATATATATATATATATATATATATATATATATATATATATATATATATATATATATACGGCGCAGAATTGGCAAGAATTGAATGTTTATATATATATAAATAATATATATATATATATATATATATATATATATATATATATATATATATATATATATATATATATATATACATTTGTTTTTTTATTATTTTTTTATTTATTGGGATTTTCGGTCTGTAATCAATCTTTAATTTTTAATTTTTTTACTAACGTTTCGGTTCAAACAAAGAACCATCCTCAGAATAATTCTACAATACAAATAGCTTTTATAAAAAACACAAACTTACATTTAAAAACATACCAATATGAAATTAAACAATTAATTTTTAAATTTTTTTAAATAACGTGATAATTTTTTTAAAATTTTGTAAATGACATCTTTGACTTTGACATATTTAACAATTCTTTCATCTTTAAATTTTTGTTTTTTATTATAACATAACTAAAGTAAAGTGTTTGGGTTAGAGGCGCATCAGCAACTAGGCTATTTAGCGACTGGACCTACAGCTAAACGTGGGTTCCGAACCACAGTCATCAGCTTCCGACAAACCCAGGCCAGCACCCCCCTCGGGCTATAAACCCTTGGTTATGTGCGTACCCATAAGTCTATCAGGAAACCTACCGACTGGCGAGTGACCAACGTAGAACACTTCTCAGAAGGCATCCGGCCTTACCACCCAGCCTTTAACTGGCGTGACTGAGGGGTAATTCGTAGTCGGATTTTACACTCTTGCCTAGAAACAATCACAAACATTTAGGAAAGATAAATGGACAGAAGAAAGAAAAATAACCATCCGAGCGCTGGAATCGAACCAGCTATCGCTCCATCGGATTCGGCAAAGCAGGCGCTCTTACCGCCGCACCAACGCGACCGGTATAACCTAACTGTTTTGAATTTGTTATGTGGAATATTATTTATATATATATATATATATATATATATATATATATATATATATATATATATAAATATATCTATATATATATATATATATATATATATATATATATATATATATATATATATATATATTTATTTTTGCATCTAATATTCCACATAACAAATTCAAAACAATTAGGTTATAATAAAAAACAAAAATGTGAGGGTGAAAGAATTGTTAAATATGTCAAAGTCAAACATGTCATTTAAAAAAACAAAAAAATGTAAAAAAAAATTATCACATATTAAAAAAAAAAATTAAAAATTAATTGTTTAATTTAATAGTGGTATGTTTTTAAATGTAACTTTGTGTTTTTTATAAAAGTTATATGTATTGTAGAATTATTCTGAGGATGGTTCTTTGTTTGAACCGAAACGTTAATAAAAATTAATTACTGACCGAAAATCCCAATAAATAAAATTATAATAATAATAATAAACGGTCAAGAATATATATATATATATATATATATATATATATATATATATATATATATATATATATATATATATATATATATATATATATATATATATATATAGGGAAATAGGGTGATATATGAAGTTATGTATTGTACGTTCTCGAGATTTCAGATCCTGAACGTTTTTTTCTAATGAACATATTGTTGCCATTGTTACGTCCTGCATCTGTCTTTGAAAAATAAAAATAAAGTTCTGGTTTAATATTCAAGTCATGTACCGATGATATATTAACCGTTGTCAAAACCAAACAATAAGATTGACGTTAAGTTATAAATCACTTTTATTCCAATAAGGCAAGCAAACAACCGAATACTGTAAATCTATAGACGTTAAGGCTATAACGAATATATAAAACAATTAAAATGCGGTTATGCAAACGTCATTACTCGTTGTCGCTGAGGATTTAATTTTGAGTATGTGTATCAAGATTTTGGGCGCGCATAAGTTTTTTTTTCTATTGTTTTCTATTGTGTTCAATATACATAATTTAATGAAATACTTTCTATTTTTTCGAAACAATTGTTATACACTTTGTCAAAAAAGTAGAGGGAATTGGTCTATAAAACACGAAATGATTATTATTTATCCAAATTTATTGTATCGCCTTCAAAGTAAACCCTTTTCGAAATAATACACTTATTCCAATGAATAATCCAATTGTCAAAACATTTTTTAAACGTATTTTCCGGAATCGACTTCAGTTCTCGCCGCGAATTCTCTTTTACGTCTTCTATCGATGGAAAACTGGTGCCTCGACGTGGTAATTTGAGTTTTGGAAAGAGAAAGAAGTCGGCCGGAGCCATATCAGGTGAATACGGTGGTTGTTCGAAGGTGTTTGTTAAGTTTTTAGCCAAAAATTTGTTCACAATGACAGCCTGATAGATGGTGCGTTGTCGTGATGCAAAATTCAAGAGTTTTCGTTTCCACAAATTTGGCCTTTTTCGACGAAATTGTTCTCTCAAACACCGCATAACGATCAGATAATTCTTTACCTTCTGGCAGGAATTTCGAGTGCACAGCATCTCGATAATCAAGGATAACAGTCAACATCACCTTAACTTTTGATCGACTTTGACGTGCTTTTTATGGTTTCGGCTCAGTTGGAAGGCGCCATTCCGAAGCTTGTTGACTGGTAAGCATGTCAAACTCGTATACCCATTATTGATTAATTTGTCCGTTACTTTGTGATAGTTCATTTTTTAAAAAAGGAATAAAACAATGTTTTACTTTGTTAACTATCACTTTTATTTTTAAACAAAATTGGTGTGACTATAGTTTCGTAAAACGACTTTACATTCTCAAACACTACTTTAAAACTAAGGTTTTACAGCTGTTTATATATTCTATGTAACTAATTTTATACTTTTATTGGGGTTAATTTTTTTACAATATTTTAAATAGTGGGGAATTTCGGAGATCCGTCTGATCGTTTAATAGCTGTCTAGATGGATCTGTATTATATTTATAAATTTCAATAGCTTCTAAAATGTTTAATTTTTTGCTTTTGGGCGCTGTATGTAAAATTTTCAAATTTGTAATCTCGGAAAATATATGTCCGGTATCTATGAAATGGTTCGCAAAATTAGAGTGTTGTTTCTTTAATATGTATGCGGATTTATGTTCTTTGTATCTGGTCTGAAAATTTCTGCCGGTTTGTCCAACATCATTATCAAATCCATTAATTCTAAAATCAAAAATAATAATTTAATTATGACTAAAGCAGATAAAGGAAGTTTTGGAAAGCAAATTTTGTTTAAAAATAAAAGTGATAGATAACAAAGTAAAACATTGTTTTATTCCTTTTTCATATAACCATGTCTAATCACCAGTTACAATGCGTTTTATGAATGTGCGATCGGATTTGACTTGTTCTAGCCTGTCTTCAGCGACCTCTCCGTGATTGATTTCTGAAGAAAATCCAGGTCTTTCGGCAATAGTCGAGTGGCAACGCGTTTCATGTCCAAACAATCGCTTAAAATGATACGAACTGATTCGCGAGACACAGAAAGATCAGCGGATTTCTCTCTCAAATTAAAATGAAGAGTTTCAGTCACCATTTCCTTCACTTTAACGATGTTAATTTCAGTTGAAGACGATGATGGTTGGCCAGAGAGAGGCAAATCTTCCACCACATCTTAACCGTTCTTGAATGCACTCATATGCATGTGTTGTTGATAAAGTCGATTCACCGTAACAAAATTCCATTTACAATGCAAAATTTAAGAACAAATTCTTTGTTCGAAGTTTTTATGCATTGTACTGTACAACTTCGCGTCAGTATAGACGACAGTTGCGCAAACTTAGCGATAAAAAAAATTTTCCCTTTAACCGGGCTTTTCAAATAATCAATTCTCGGTACTTTTTTGACAGAATGTGCATACAATTTTAATTATAGCGGAAATTTTAGATATTAATATTTGCTCAAATAAAATAATTTTTCTTTGGTTTATATAACAAATGCGAAGTAACTTTTAAATGTAATTAACAATGGATTAACTGTGTTTGTTTGCGATTGTTTTATTTGTTTTTAACGCAATTGTACCGTGACCGCTATTTTCGGTGCGCATTTCGATTTCTTACCTTATTCAGAACGTCCTTTGTGTTGTAGGTGTCGAAAACGTGTTTTGCGTTTTGTTTATACAGTTTAGCTCATGCGGCTTTCAAGATACCAAATTTGTATGTAACGATTAAAATATAACTCTAACGTTGTTTAACGAATACAATGGATATTTCTCTTTCATTATATATATATATATATATATATATATATATATATATATATATATATATATATATATATATATATATATATGTACTGTTAGATTTTCTTGGACTGCATCCAATGAGGCAGCAGTAGCTGAGTGTCATCACACACCCAACCGTTGGGTTCCACAATCTCATGTGGAACACATAACAACCTGCGTCTCCCCCTAAATGAAAACTTTTGTTAGTTGCTTGACTGGAACGGAGCCCCACCTATCCCTTCAACTGGAAGACATATGTTTCGTCTCTCGAGATTCAGACTCTTCAGGGCGCCGACATATACCATACCATCAAGTATAGTATATGTCGGGACCCTGAAGAGTCTGAACTTCGAGAAACGAAACATATGTCATCCAGTTCAAGGGATAGGTAGGACGGATTGGGACGTTCCTGATAGCTTTGTATTTCAGTATAGTTTTTAGGTTAAATATTTGTTCAGAGCATAAGTAACCAGGGCGAAAAAGCCTGCCTGGTACTCGCCAATTTTGTGTTCTCTGGGGAAGGCATGCTGAGAGGATTTTGTAAGTGACTTGTAGTAAGGAGATTCCTCTGTAGTTGTTCACATCTGTTCTGTCTTTCTTCTTATGCAGCGGGTGGATAAGAGCACATTTCCATTCATCTGGTAATTTTTCTGTTTGCCAAATGTTAGTGATAGTTTGCGTAAGTTCCTGCAGTGAATTTAATCCGAGGTCTTTCAATAGTTCCGCGGTGATACCATCTTCACCGGATGACTTGTTATTCTTTAGTTTGCGTATGTGCCTGTGGATTTCTTCCTATGTTAGTGGTGGTGATTCTGTGGATATGGATACAATTTTCCTTGGGGAATCTTGCGTCGCGTTCAGGGCAATTGAGGAGATCAGAGAAATAGTGTGCCAGCTCCTGACAATTCTCCTGATTGGTTAGCGCTAATCTCCTATTCCGCTTTCTGAAGCAAATATTTTGTGGCGTGTATCCACGGCTTTCTCTTACAAAAGTCCTATAAAATTCTCCTCTATAGAGTCTTTATAGTTGTTCCTTCATGTATTTCCTCTTAGTTTGCCTGATAACCTTTGCGGTCTGTTTTCTAGTCACGTCAAAAAGCTGTTGACTTTCTGGAGACTTTTTAGTGTTGTACTCCTGAAATGATCGTTTGCGTCACCGCAATGCACTTTCGCATTCCGAGTCCCACCAAGGGTGTTTTGTGTTCTTTTTTAATGGAATCAGTTCCTGTGCTTTTTGTGTAATTTTTTTGTTGAATTTTTTCCATCTATCTGCCTGTTTCTTTTCCCATTCCTCTGTTATGCTGGATTCCCTGAACTTTTTTGTGTCGAATTTCTGTAGATGTGCTTTCTTGTAATGAATTCTCCTTGGGGTGAACTTGACTTTGATTCGTGTTAGGTAGTGGTCTGAGTTAATGTCCCTGCGGACTTGGACATCTTGGATCTCTCTTTGTTATGGGTATGAGATCGCAACGTGGTCTATCTGGAATTCTCCAATCTGTTGAATAGGCGATCTCCATGTCTTCTGTTTTCGTGGAGATTTTCTTAGGGATGTTAGGAGATTTTCTTAGGGACATAATCTTAAGGTTATTCTGTTGGCATAGTTAGATGAGTCTTGTGTCGTTTTTATCCTATTTGCCTACTGTTTTCTGATGGATTTTTTCTCTACCGATTTATGCGTTAGAGTCGCCCAGTAAAATTTTGACGTCATCTTTTGGGACCTTTGCCATTATCTTCTCTAGTGTTGCCCAGAATTTCTCTGTAGGCTTGGGGTTTTTCTTGTTGTCTCCATTTGTGGGGGCATGTACATTGATCATGGTGTATATATATATATATATATATATATATATATATATATATATATATATATATATATATATATATATAACTTATATATAAGGGGTTGTCCGGTTTTACTCGTAATTTCTGTCATATTTTCCGGTATGTAAAATGTGCGTCTCACAGAAAACAAGACCTTCTAAAAATGGCTATTTCATCGGTAGAAAAATGAACATCGAACAAAAAGCGAATATTAATTTTTATTTTAAATTTGGAAAAACACTCACCGAAACGGTTTAATTACTGAAACAATTGTATGGTTTGGATTGTGTATCCCGTGGCAGAGTCCGCGACTGGTTTAAACGATTCAAAGAAGGTCGTGAGGACATTAAGGACAACGAACATCGTGGTTCGAAAAATTACGTGGCTGCTCAAAGCAACATTGAAATTGTGTGTGAATTTATCGTGAATTCTATTGTGAAAAATTAGCCAAAATCCTCGTTGCGATACATGGAAATGCAATTGAACATGTCTAAAGATTCAATTCATCGCATTTTCATAGATCATTTGGACTTTGGAAGGTTTGTGCTGGCTTTGTTCCTCACAAATTGCCTGACGATTAAAAATTGCTCCGAATCCACCATTGCAAGAACTTGATTACAAAATTGAAAAAGGACAAACTGTTAAAGTACAGTATTGCTACTAATGACGAGACGTGGGGTTTTCAATATGATCGAGAAAGCAATCGTCAAAGTACCGAACGGATTTAACAATTAACATTCAATTCTTCCATTGGAACCTTTGGTGTGAAACACTAAACTTGAGTAGATTTACCACTAAACACCAAAACACTTTTTGAACTGGCCGACGCACGTTTCGCTAACCATGTTAGCATCATCAGGAGATGATTTAATCTAATTCTAAAACTAAACTATGTTCTATTTATATGAAAACCATACCTAACGAAGCGTGTAAAAATCATGAACCGTGAAGTGTACTAAGCATTACATTAATAATTGAAAAAGTTGACTGAAAGGAATCGGTCCTTTATCTCGGTTCATGATTTTCTTACATTTTTCTATTTGAATGCTTTCATATGAATTCAAAGCCCTATTATTATTAACACTTTTAATTAGTCTTAAATTACTAATATTTATACTGTAGTCATGTTCGATTGCATGTTGGGCAACACAAGATTTTTCATTTCTCCCATATCTAATGTGGGCAATATGTTCATTATATCTTGTCAATATGGATCTTTTTGTTTGCCCAATATACCTTTGATCACAGTCTTGACAACTAATTTCGTAAATCCCCGACTTTTCATGCTGTCCTACTTTATCCTTTGGATTACCCAGAACTTCTCTTAATTTATTATATGGTTTGTACACAACCTTAATGTGCACTCTTTTCAAAATTTTGTCTGGTCCTCTTGTCAACTGGGCATCAAATGGTATTACCATTAATTTCTTTGTGTTTTGATCCTTTTGAAAAGTCGAAGATTCTTTCAATAATTTTCTGAATTTATGTTTTCTAATTAGTTTATCCACAACATTAATAATTAACATTGTTAAATGACCAGCTAGGCTTGAATGGTGCACCGGTATTAAGCTTATATTGTTCTAAACGCTGGACAAAAATGGATTTCCGCACTATCATGTTTTATGGTATTATTAGGTCGATGGACACTTTAGGTTGTGGTTACTTTTCTCACTATTAGTTTAGTATAGTTTGTATTTGAAAAAGGCACTGTGTGATGAAACAATTGATTTATTTCTACGATTCGGAGGAAATTGTGCACAAGAAGGTCATTCCACCTGATCAAACGATCAATGCTGTGTTTTATCTTGGTGTTATGAAGCGATTATTGACGCGTATTCGTCGTGTGCGGCCACAATACCGCCAACAAGGCAGCTGGCGCTTCTTGCACGATAATACGCCGGGCCATTGCTCGACGCTCATCATTGATTTTTTTACCAAAAGTGACATTTCATCCATCAATCATTCACCATACTCTCCTGATTTAATTCCCTGCGACTTCTACCTCTTCGAAAAACTTTATTTGCCAATGAAAGTTGCCAAGAAGCCGTTATGTCGACAATGAATCCATTCAAAAAGCGTCGACCGCCATCCTGAAGGACATATCATTAGCCGATCCCAAAGATTCATTCGTCAACCTAATTGACCGCGTAAAACATTGTTTATAGGAGTCTATTTGGAATAAAAATAATGACTTTTGCGGAAAAAATAAATATTTGTTTTTTTTTTAAGTCCTGTTTTCCGTGAGACGCATCTTGTAGGTATAACACTTTAGTTTAGCTATGTAATGCCAACTCCCAAAACGGGAAAAATTTTTGCAATAAAAAATATCGTGAAATAAGATAAGTTTATTTGGTACTTTAAATAAATTCTTTTATTTGGTTTAGTTTACGAATTTAAATTTGACTATACCGGGTGTCCCATTAAGGATGGATCGCGGCCGTATCTTGAAAACTATTTATCCCACAGCTTTGGGGAAAAAAAATTGTACTAAAAATGATCATGAGAAATTCACCAAAACTATTTTTAAGCTTCTAAAACGACCGCAAGATGACGTGACGAGCTAAACATTTTTAAAAATAATTTTTTTGTGTATTTTCAAGTGTTAACCGAGTAAGAAAAATTCTCAGTTATAATTAGCAAACTGTCTCCTACAACTTTGTTTTATGACATTTTGTCGAAATTTCACGAATAGAGGGGGGGGGGGGGGGAGTTTTACCTATTGAGATAAAAAGTCGTCTAATGTCCGTTTGCCTTAACCGATTTTCCTCAATTTGGATTCATTTAAAAGGCAATTGCTGGGCCAATCAGATAACCTGGGAGATAATTTATTTAGTTTATAAATGAAACCGCGAGGTGGCGTTACATTCAACAATAGACTTTTTGAAGTTTTTTTCAGTTTTTTCAAATGGAATGGTACAGCTTTTACTACATGGCAAGAAAGGTAATTTAAAGAGGAATCGTCCAGAGAAAACCCGAAATCGATATCTCTGATATGTCAAGAGATATTTCGATTTATCTGAAAAAAATCAGTTAGTTTTAATTTTTACCGTAATTAAATTAAAAATTGGTCTTAATATTTAGGTCGCAATTGCAACCGCAACAATTTTATTTAAAAAATACAATTATCTATTCAGTATCAATCATCATAAATGTTCTAATCCTGACCTTGATAATATTTTCTAATTTAATTACATAAGCGGAAAAAATGCCTTTCCCCAATTGTTGCATTTTCTCTTTTGTGATGCTTAAATACTACTTGACAGAATATTGAAATCAGTCATTAATAAATATATCTACTCTTTCTTTTAAACTAAATGAATGGATGAATGAAATTATGCGTTTTCGGGTTTCCAAATAAACGCATGCAATCCTTAGGTACATTACACAATGAGTGAAAGAAGGGAACCATGGAAACAAACAAAAACAGTCAAATTAATTTGTCAGTTTTGAAATGCATTACATTTTCAACATTGCATTTATTGATTATTAATAATTATTATAATAATATCTAACAATGCCTTTTACGAATAACGAGGCCTATGACATGTTGGCGGTGTATTTCCCATGTTTTGAAAATGCATGTATTGCAGAGCGGCAATATGCAAGTCAATATCCCGAAAGAAGGCATTATTCGAAGAAGGTGTTTACACGTCTATCAAGACGCTTACGAGAAACAGGAATTGTGCATCCAGATCCAGTCCGCACCAGGTTACGTTCGATTCGTAATGGAGATAATGCCGTAAATGTTCTGGCTTATGTTGAAACCAACCCCCATTTAAGTATCAGACAAATATCTGAAGAATTAGGTGTTAGCAAGACATCCGTTCATCGAATCTTAAGAGATAACAAGCTGCACCCCTATCATGTTGTCTTACACCAAGCCCCTTTGGATAACGATTTCGACAGACGGTTAGACTATTGTCACTGGTTAAAAAATATGTGTAGTGGAAATAAACAATTCTTAAAACGCATACTATGGACTGATGAAGCTACTTTTACACTTGAAAATACACAAAAAAATTATTTTTAAAAATGTTTAGCTCGTCACGTCATCTTGCGGTCGTTTTAGAAGCTTAAAAATATTTTTGGTGAATTTCTCATGATCATTTTTAGTACAATTTTTTTTCCCCAAAGCTGTGGGATAAATAGTTTTCAAGATACGGCCGCGATCCATCCTTAATGGGACACCTGGTATACTGTCGTAACTTCGAAACGAATAAAAATCTAATTAATCCATAATCCAAAACTAAGAATATTTTAGACTCAATGATACGGAACAACCTGTATATTACATCTTTAGCAATTTATAGATTTATACAAAAATTACATTTTTACAGCTACAATATTGTTGTAAAATTTATTTATTTTAGACATGTTGAATAATGAATACATTCCGAGATTTAACTTAGAAGATAATTTATTTCAATTTTTGTCTACAGAAAAACGGCCGGCGCCAAACTTCCATAAACCGAACATTATCGAAATTAAGATGCGGGGCCTTTATAAGGCAACATTGAAATTTATTAAACACCTACGCTAGATAATTTCAAAGCCAAAGTTGGTAATAAATCATTGGAGTCGTTATATATAGGGTGTCCGGAAATAACGTCGAAATATTTTGGGAGGTGACTTTAGGGATTACAACATAAACAAAAGTCCCTATAAATATACCCCAAAAATTGCTCCTTAAATTGGCTAAAGCCCCTTAAAGGGAGAACGCTGAAGATGTTTTTTTCGCAATATTTTCCAAGCGGTTTATGCAAAACTTGTGAAATTCGATATGCTTCAATAAGTTGGAATGGAAACATATATAAACAACGATTTTGAATATATAAACAACGATTAATATCTGAAAATTTCCACTATATTTAAAATTGTAAGTATGTCACACATACTATTTTAAAAATAATGGAAATTTTTAGATATTAATCCTTGTTTGTTTATTGAAAATGAATTTCCATCAAGTTTCTTTGTATTGATAATTGAATATAGTATAGACCAATGCCTTCAAGTATCCCCATAGAAGGTAATCGAGATAATTTAAATCTGGGGAACGTGGTGCGGTCCAATCAAAAAATTCCCAAGTATCCCTTGCCCTTTGATAGAAAAGTGTTGTCCTGTTGCCCTTTATGAAAAATTCATGTGGATTTTCTTCCGCCCACACATGAGTATTGTGAGAATTAAAAATTCCATTGCGTGTGAACATAGCTTCATCTGTAAAGAAAATGTTCTGTAGAAAATTTTCATATCCATTGGCTCCCTTAACGATTGGCAAAACTGAATTCTTTGTGGCAGGTCATCAGGTTTTAAGACTTGACCTTTTTGCAAATGATATGGATAGAGCGCTTGCTCTCTAACAAGTTCCCACACGGTACTTTTAGGAATGCCCTCTTGAATAGCAATTTATCTGACACTTATTCCTGTGTTTTCTGCTACAGTTTCTAAAACTCGTCCTTCATTTTCTACAGTTCTGGTGCTCCGGCTTTTTCCTTTTTTGTTTGGAAGGCATGAAAGATCCCTTTTCGCATAATCTTCTATGCAGGTTTGTAAATGTTTCTGTATAAAGAAGTACTCTTCTGGGAAAAGTTTCTGCATACAATCTTCTATCTTCACACGCGTTCACATTCGCCTTCCCGTACATAAAATGTATATTCGTCATTTCTTCGAAGGAATAATGGGCTATTTTGCAGTTTAATAATAAAAAATCTACACTTTATTGCGTAAATGGACCCGTTTTAAGAAACGTCAAAGATGAAGATTAACAATGATAGCTGGCTACTCAATTATGCATTTCTATACTCAAGATGCATTTCTATATCCATGTAATAGAGTATCGATTTAGAAAAAGTTAGTTTTCTAAAAAACGGTCTATCCTAACGAGATGAAATAAGAGGGCGTTTTTTACCTAAACGTATTTGCGATTCAATAATTTCATTTAAAAAATTTAAAAATATTATCAACACAAAGTTATGGCAACGTTTACCAAGGAGACGCCCCTGACTCTAATATTCAATTTTTAATACAAAACGCATTTTTCCATTCCAACTTATTGAAGTATACCGAATTTCACGGCTTTAGCTGAAATCGTTTCGAAAATATTGCGAAAAAACCATTTTCAGAGTTCCTCAGAGTCCCCCCCAGAGTAAGGGCTTCTAGCCTCTTTAATAACCATTATTTGGGGCAAATTTATAGAAACTTGTTTTATGTTTTAATTCCTATTGTCACGTTTCAAAATATTTCCACGTTATTTCCGGACAGCCTGTATGTAATCCCGATGGTTCTGAAGATTGAATTATTTTATGGAATACATATATATATATATATATATATATATATATATATATATATATATATATATATATATATATATATATATATATATATATATATATATATATATATATATATATATATATATATATATATATATATATATATATATATATATATATATATATTTGTCATATCATATCATCAACCCGTATCTATCCACTACAGGATGAAGGCATCTTCAGCATGCTTCCAACTCTCCCTGAGCGCCCGGTCCTGAGCTTTCCTCTGCCATTCGGATCCAATATACTTAATAATGTCATCAGTCCATCGTGTTTTCGGTCTTCTTCGCGGACGTTTACGATCAAGCGGTATCCAGTCCAGGACCACCCTGGTCCAGCTTTCGTCCCATCGCCTCGCTACATGGCCTGCCCACTTCCATTTGAATTGCTTTATTCTCCCAATGATGTTACTCACTTTCGTTTGTTCTCTGATTCATGTGCAGTTCTTTCTATCCCGTCTAGTAATGCCAAGCATACCTTTCCATTCTCCTCTGTACTACTCGAAGTCTTCGAAAAGTTTTCTTTTCAGGCAAAGTGGTAGTTTGCTCTTAAACACTATGTTGAGCCTGCCAAAAGCCTGCCAGCCACATTTAACGCGACGTTTCACCTTCCATTGAAAGCCTGCGACTTCCTGACCTGACTCTTCTTCTGGTTTATTTTCAACCCATATGGTTCCCCAGCCCTTTGCAGCTCTTGTATGTGTCTTTGCAGCTCCTCTGGGTCTTGCGAAAGAAGAACGATATCATCTGCTAATCTAAGATGATTTAAGTAGCACCATTAACCTTTATTCCATCGTGTTCCCAATCCAGATTACGGAACACTTCTTCCAGACAGGCTGAGAAAAGAAGAGGCGATATTGCGCCACCCTGCCGTACGCCCCACTGTACATTTATTCCCGTCTCAAGATCGTCAAGGGGGACTGTCGCTGTAGCTTCATCATACATTGATCCTAGTAGATTTACATAGGCTTTCTCTACACGCTGATTAAGAAATGCATCTATTATGGCCAGCTTTGAGATTGAATCAAACGGTTTTTCATGATCGATAAAAGCTAAGCACAGTGGCATAGTGAATTCGTTGTATCTTTATATGACCTGCTGTAGAACCTGGATGTGATGCATTGTACTGAATCCACTTCTGAAATCTGCTTGCTCCCTTGGTTGTGCATCATTAAATTTTCTTAGTATTCTTTTGGATCTTATCTTGGTGAAAACTTTGTAGACCACTGCTGGGAGGCTTATTGGACGGCAGTTCTTTATATCTTCCCATGCTCCTTTCTTATGTAAAATAATCACTTCTGCATTTTTCCATAAGCTGGGTACTTCTTGTTGTTTGGGACATTTTGATTATAATTTTGCTAGTGTTTTATGAAAAATACGACCACAAGCTTTTAACATCTCCACAGTTATATTATCCTTTCCTGGAGCCTTGCCATTTTTCATCGAAACTATAGCCTTTGTCAGTTCCTTCACCAGGATATCCGGCACTTGTTCTTCAGTGGACACTGCTGTTCTTACCTGATTCTGATCCTCATATAACTTAATGAATAAAATCTTCGGACAACCTCTAACATTTCCGTCCTTTCCCTGTATATTGTACCATCCTCACGCATTATGGAAAATATTTGTGTCCTTTTCTTTCTTAGCATCTGCTTAGCTTTGTTAATTTTCCTGTTTTCTTCCAGAGTTTTTTGCACAAGCTGCATGTTGAATCGGCGCGTTTCCTCTCGAATTCGTTTTCTTATAGTTTTGCAAAGCTTAACGTACTCGACACTGCCAAAAGGACTGTTTGCATTCTTCATTGTCCTTGATTTTTTCATTAAATTAATGGTCTCATTGGAAATTTTTGACTCTTTGAAACATTTATCTTCTGGTGCTATTGAAGCCACCGTTTTAAGCATATTGTTGGCAATTTTTTCATACTGGTTTGTAATTTCTATCTACTTCAGCAAAGCGATTCGATAAAGCAATTTCAAAATCTCTGCCCCTCTCCAGCAGCTTCCCAGAATCCACTTTGTCCCTTTTTGATCTTATCATTCTTTCTTCCATTCGGTGGTCACTTCCCACATTAAAATGGTTAAGGACAGTATAATTGCAAAATATTGCTTTTTCGTTTGACTTGATGTAATTAATTTTACTTGTGAGTCCAGATGGACTTTTCCATGTCCA
The DNA here is from genome assembly GCA_031761425.1 of Cosmopolites sordidus. NCBI lineage: Eukaryota > Metazoa > Arthropoda > Insecta > Coleoptera > Curculionidae > Cosmopolites > Cosmopolites sordidus. The sequence goes on along the minus strand of JARFXV010000067.1, from coordinate 720,562 downwards.
TTTTCTGTTGATCTTTTTCTTGAAAAACGAATTCATAATGTAGAGTTCTTGTCCTTCAGCAAAGTCAACCAGCCTGTCATCTCTATTGTCCCGCTCACCATTTCCATATGGACCAGTTACATTTTTACCAGTTCTTGCTTCTCCGATTCTGCCAATAAAGTCGCCCATGAGGATTTTATACCTACACTTCTCTTTGTCTAAAAGTTGGACTACATCATCATAAAATCCCTCAATTATAGTTATGTATATATATATATATATATATATATATATATATATATATATATATATATATATATATATATATACATACATACATACATATATATATATATATATATATATATATATATATATATATATATATATATATATATATATATATATATATATATATATATATATATATATATATATATATATATATATATATTACGAGTTAATCTTTCTCCCAACATAATATTTCAACTTCAAGAAGCACGAACGAACCGAAAAGATATCAGATAAAATACCAATTTACATTTTCTCCATTACGGTAATCGAAAAAGATATATACAAAACGTCCAACCCCGAATATATTGCGGAATCATTAGCGTCATTTTCTTAAATGTCATCATTAAACAACCGTATGAACATTTTAAACTGACCGTTCTAATAATTAAAATAAATGCTATCAATTAATTTAAATGGAAGTCACTTATAGGCCTTTTAGTACAGTTTATTTACAATTTTTTGTTGTCGTTATTCTCTGTTTGTTTTATAATATCAGGCGAAACTTGTTTTTGATCAGGCGAAGTGTTAGTGTTTTGCGCTGCATAAGACGTAATTGTTTTGAGTCCAGTAAGAAATAATGTACGACAATAATACTTATGAACTCGAAGTTAAATAAATGATTTTGTGTCTAGTGGTAAACCTTTTCAAGTTTAGAATTTCACACTGCAGGTTCCAACAGAAGAATTGAATATTTAGGTGTAACGAACGATTGTAACATCTTCACGTAACGATCACATTAACAGTTACGGTCATTCCCTGTTCATTTTCAAAAAAATAAGGTAAACCATACTGTCACCTTACTAGATGTAAATGACGCTCATGAACTTCATTGTTATTTGTGTCTGTCCAGTAAGGGTCGTTCTATTTATTAACGTAAGTTGCGATATGAAAATGGGCGTCATCTGACATCCACAACTTGCTTAGAAGTTAATCGTCATTGTTTATGTTTATTATCATTTGTTGTCAGAATTCAAATCGCAATTGGTAATCGTTTTCCTTCAGTTGCTGCATTATCTGCAGCTGTATGGATGAAATTTCAAATTTAAATGAAGAATTCTGCGAACACTTTCCCGGGACATTTCATCCGCAGCTGTTTGCTTACGAATTGAACGCCGTGGGCTCCGTAAGACAGACTCGCATACAACTGTTGGTTTGTTCTTTAAGGCAGATCCAGTCTCTTCAAAATTATTAATCGAATTTTTTATCGCCTGTTTTCATGGGACCATGACGTCCTAAGTTGTAAAAACGTCCCTCTACGCAGCTTCCAAACTATCACTGTTTTTATAAAACATTTGTATGGCAACACACGCTGTTGCCTGTTCCACTGATCCATGGTTACTAAAGTGTTTACTTGCTATTATAATCAAAAGTAACATGATGCCTTGATATATATTTAGATTTGATATATAGTTAGAGTCTCTTGGACTGCGTCCAATGAGACAACAGTAGCTGAGTGTCATCATGCACCCAACAGTTGGGTTCCACAATCCCATGTGGAACACACACCTGCCCCTCCGCCCAAATGAACATTTTTCCTGGGTGCCAGACCGGGCCTGGGTTGTGCCGATCTGGGTTTTCCGATCGAGCACCCAGGAAAAATGTTCATTTGGGAGGAGGCACAGGTGTTGTGTGTTCCACATGAGATTGTGGAACCCAACGGTTGGCTACATGATGACACTCAGCTACTGTTGTCCCATTGGACGCAGTCCAAAAGGCTTTATCGGTGCATATATGGGCCATCCGATGGGAAGTTGGCGAAGAGCGTGGGTGGTTGGATGTGGATAAGGTCTCCCTATTTTTTATGGTGTGGTGTATGTCGGCGCGCTGAAGGGTCTGTACATCGAGAGATAAAGCGTGTGCCGTCAAGTTGATGGGATGGGTGGGCCTCGTTCGAAGAAATGTTCATATATATATATATATATATATATATATATATATATATATATATATATATATATATATATATATATATATATATATATTCATATATATATATATATATATCATATATATATATATATATATATATATATATATATATATATATATATATATATATATATATATATATATATCTATATATATATATATATCTGCCTATACTAGCACATATATATATATATATATATATATATATATATATATATATATATATATATATATATATATATATATATATATATATATATATATATATATATATACGCCCTCTTGCGGTCGTTTTAGAAGCTTAAAAATATTTTTGGTGAATTTCTCATGATCATTTTTAGTACAATTATTTTTTCCCCAAAGCTGTGGGATAAATAGTTTTCAAGATACGGCCGCGATCCATCCTTAATTGGACACCTGGTATATATATATATATATATATATATATATATATATATATATATATATATATATATATATATTGCATCTAATATTTTCATGGATGGTAGAATATGTTTCTAAATCATTCCGGGTGTCGATTCTGTGAAGAGTCACGACGTTTCGCGAAAATCTATATATCAAGCCATTATGTTACTTTTTGATTAAAATAGTATATTATCCGAATTGGAGCCTGGTAGCCGCTACATTCATAATGACCATTCTTTATATTTTAATACAAAAGGTAAAATATTTTTCCGAAAAATATTTTTATTTATTTTCATCCAGTATTTAAACATTTTTGTAACATGATCTACAATTTAAGAGCTGTCGTCTTTTGTAAGAGGATTTTTCAATTAACGCTCTAGATATAAAACGTCAACTATGAAAACTTTGTTCAAGAACATTGTCATCTATCATCATTAATCGACTGTTGGCTGGACTTTGTAAGATAAAGCATTTCTGTGATGCATATCAAGAACTTTTGGCAAATATCAATTGACATTGTTTTCAATATTTTTTAATTATGTAGGTTTAATTAGCTTTAAAAGACGGGAATAACACTTTTCTTTATTACCCAATACCTTTCGTTCTGTAACTGGTTGTAGCTCTAGTAAGTAACTCAACGCGGATCTCTTTCTGAGTCGTCCTTTCCTCTTTTGATTTTCAATGTGGCTAGGTCCTTCATGGTTGTTCACTATATAATGTGTCATAGATAAATTAATTTGCTGTATTTTCTTACCTTTTCTTTCCTTTCAAATTCACTATTTCCACACGTGTCTCCAAAAGTAGCTATCAAATTTTTCTAATTCACTTTATAAATCGTTAAAATGGATTCAATTTGTTTATTTTTGTGGATTAAAGTCATTTATTATCTCTGAAATGAATGCCATGATCAAAAATAACAAAAAAAACCACATTCAACCGGTAATTCCTACAATAATTCTAACTGTATGGCGAAAAGTTATTAAAAATTTCAATTTTCTATGGGGTCATTTTAATGACATTCTATCCCACGTATAATTATAATGAATCATACTTTCAATAAAAAGAATAGCGTAAAAGTCCAAATGGTTTGTATTTCATTACAAAAAAAAATATGTAGGCGTCACATTTGAATGAACCATTAGTAAAACCGATTTCAACATAGATTGAAAGTCAAGTTTAGTGAATCCTTCTGAAATGTTAACAGATTTTTTTCAGAACACCGATCATTTATTGAGATATTATTTCTTAAGTAACAAAATAATGTAAAACAAGGCTAAATAATATATTTATTGTGAAATAAATTATTTTTATTAATTTTCACCACTTAAAAAACATAATTTTTCATAGCTCTGAATATATCGAATAGTGTAGCAGAAAAAGACGTTTGTCCGTACAATTTTAACCTACAATATTCTTCGATCGATTTATGACATAAAACTTTACAATTTTAGGAACACCCACTCGAAGTTTTTCGTTAAAATGTTGATTTATAACAAGACGTTTTATAAGTTCATGTTATAAATATATACAAATAAATGTACCATCGATTTTAATGATAAACATAAGTGTTCGTGTTTTGAAACACCAACCCAGTCCATTATAAAAGTTAGCACTAATTTGACCAATAACTATTGATTTGATTCATATGGATAAAATTTGATGAGGCACGGGTAATCTTTCGGAGTTTCAACTGTGCATAAGACAGAAAGTAAAGTTATTAAAAAATTACGTTTCAAATACATTTTCCTCTTCTAACGCCTGCCAAAAAAAATTTATTTATTCTGCTTCCAAAACCAGTTGATTCAGACCTTGAAAACATATTCAAAACTCATATATTGAGTAGTAGAAAGGAATTCGAATTATTATAAACGCTTATATAACTTATTTAGTTGAATTAACATCCGTTGATAGTTTATGTAATGGTGTTTGAACATTTTGAAACACTTAAGATGTGTTAACCATGTCGGGTTAAACAAAGTTGGGTTTTTTCTCAATCAATTAATGTTCGCTTAAGAGCCCAAATTGATATGTGTTTCTAATTAAAAATAAGAACAACGTTTACAGTAGTAATATTTGATAATATATATTATCTTATATAAAAAACGATAGCAAATCAGCATCATCATCATCATTAGCCCGTATCGATCCACTGCAGAATACAGGCCTTTTCAGCATGCTTCCAACTTTCACGGTCTTCGTCTTTCTTCCTTCCACTCGGGTCCTATATACTTAACGATGTCATCAGTCCATCGAGCTTTCGGCCTTCTTCGCGGACGTTTGCGATCAAGCGGTATCTACTCCAGGATTGCCCTGGCCCATTTGTCGTTCCATTGCCTCGATATATCATCTGCCTATCACCATTTCAAATGCTTCACTCTTCCAATGATGTCGCACATTTTCGTTTGTTCTCTGATCCATGCACAGGGCTTTCTGTTTCGTCTTGTAATGTCAAACATACATCTTTCCATTCCCCTCTGTGCTATCCGAAGTTTTTGAATTTATTGCGATGTGAGTGTCCAGGTCTCACTTCAGTATGTCATAACGGGTAAGACGCACTGATTGAAGACTTTTTTTCAGGTAAAGTGGGAGTCTGGTCTTAAACACTATGTTGAGCCTGCCAAATGCCACATTTAACATGCCGTTCCACCTTCTGGACGGTATCCTCCTTCATTGAAATCCCTGTCCTCAGCGAATTTATTGAACATAACCTGACTGTTTTTCATGTTTGTTTTTAAGCCAAATGGTTCGTCAGCCCTTTGCAGTTCTTGTATGAGTAGTTGCAGCTCCTCTGGGTCTTGTGAAAGGAGAACGATATCATCTGCAAATTTAAGAGGGTTTAAGTTTTGATCTTTATACCATCCTGTTACCAATCCAGTTTACGGAATACTTTTTTTTTTAAGACAAGCCGAGAAAAGAATAGGCGATATTGCGCCACCCTGCCTTATACCCCGTTCTACATTAATTCCCACTTGAAGATCATCAAGGTAAATTGTCGCGGTAGCTCCATTATATATATATATATATATATATATATATATATATATATATATATATATATATATATATATATATATATATATAGGTGCTTGACTGGGGACGAGCTACACCTATCCCTTCAATTGAAGGCCATATGTTTCGCCTCTTGATGTTCAGATTCGTCAGGGTTTTGATACACGATCTCTCGTCAAGAATAGGGAGACCCTATCCACAGTCAACAATCCATACTTTCGCCGACTTCCCGACGAATGGCGTATATATGCAATGTTAGATTTCCTTGAACATCAGTAGCTGACTATAACATACATTCAACTGCTGGGTTCCACACTCTCATGTGGAACACACAACAGCCTGCGTCTCCGCCTAAATGAGCATGCTCATATATATATATATATATATATATATATATATATATATATATATATATATATATATATATATGCAGTTTATTATTTCCGCTAAAATGAATATTTTGTTAGTTGCTTGACCGGGCTGGAGCCCCACCCATCCCCCACATTGCAGGGCACATGTTTCGTCTGTTGGTGGATTAACTCAGCAGGGCGCCGACATATGTTCTCTCGTCAAGAATAGAAAGACCCCATCAAACAACCCATACTTTCGCCGAGTTCACGTCGGATGGCTTATGCATGCAGTTTTTTGCCTTATATACCCCCAACCGCTGGGTTCCACAACCTCATGTGGAATCCATTATCCTGGATATAACCGATCGGATCGCCCCTGTATCTGATGCCCCTGTCTAAATATTCATTTATTAACACGAAAAACGTTTGTCCATTCCAACTTATTGAAGTATACTGAATTTTAAAACTTTAACATAAACTGTTTCGAAAATATTAAAAAACTTAAGAGAGCCATCTTAATTTTTTATCAATAATGCTCCGTATCATAACATGTTATCAAACAAGGCACCAAACAGCTTATGGACTAAAGCTGACTTTGAATATTGGTTAGCTAATAATAATAATATAGCATTTTCGTACGCACCACACCCAAATGTATTATTTTGATATATTTCCTAAGTGAACTTAGAAGAACAATATGGGCACAAAGTTTTACCTATTCCCCCATACCACTGCATTTTCAATCCAATTGAACTTATATGGGAAATTGTAAACAAAAACTACTAAAATAAATACATGGGTAGAAATGGAAATACACAGCAAGACTATATAAACATGTGGCGTAAGGCACTTCACTCTATTAGTTCGAAGATACGGAAGAATACGATCAATCATATAGAAAGTTAAATAATGAAATGGTACGACAGAGAACAGCATATACTTGATCGAAAAGAAGTTTTGCGATTAATTATAAATATTGCAGATGATAGCAGTGATTCCAGACAGTACTTTTCAGATTATGATTAATGAAAATAAGTGAATAAAGATATTTTATTGTTTTTTCTGTTTAGTACTTGTAAGGGGAGTTGCCTATATTGAACCATTTTTCGAAAATCTGGCTGCAATATCCAAGTACGAACGAATATTTTATTTAATAAGCTGTAGCGAATCTTTCAATGATTACAAAAATATTTAATCATGTCATGTTAAGTGTCAACTTTGTTTTTTTTAAAACCCTGCTATCGGTTCAATTTACGAGACCGGTGCAGTGGCGGCTCGTCAGGGGACGCGGGTGAAGCACCGCTTCACCCACAATTTCCGAAACAAAAACTTACATTTTATTTTTTATATAAAACATAATTGGTATAATAATTTATTTAATTACGTATACATTAATACATCAGCATTATAATAATTAATGCCAAATTAATACAATACTAACAATTATATGAATTATACAATATACAAACGTAGCGTATTTTTAAAGAATAGAGCGACGACTGCGGCGAGCGGCGAGCGCCGTTGTTCAGTTAACTAAACAGTCAGCAAACTCTATCTCGTATGAGATGCCTGGGAAGCGCAACCAGCACGATCGATAATACCGCTGCCAAATTCCAGATTTGTTTACGGAGGTTGCCATAGTAACGCACGAAGCCGTCTTCTAAATACGTGAGCTAAAAATAGAAAACGGCGCGGCGCGTGGATGCTGCTGCAGCAGGCTTTATTGTACGCGTTTCGTTTCCTTAAGAATAAAATTCAGTGAATTTACATCGTATCGCGCCGTGCGGGTGGCTGTTAAAGTTTTTGAAAATGTTTCCATTGTACGATCCGGTGTGCATTTTGTTGGAAACACCATTTTCCAGATGGAAAAACGATGACAAAAAATACTTTCTGCATACAGAGGGACCTAACACCAAACCTTTTCTTGAAATAGAAAAACAAGGAAAAATCAAAAGACAGAGTTTTCGTTCGAAAGTTTCGCAATCAGTGGTATGCTGATTATAAGTGGTTGTGTGGAAGTGTTTATTTGAAGAAACTGTTTTGTATGCCCTGTTTGACAGTAGGTGTAAAATCAAGTGTGTGGAATAAAGAGGGTTTTAACAATTTTGGAAACGTAACAAGGGGTTTTAGTAGACATGAAGCTTCTTCAGATCACATTCACTGTGCATTATCGTTTGCCAAATTAAAGAAAAACCTCAGCACAATTGAAGACGCGTTGAAGGAAAATTCCTGGTTGTATTTAAAAATGTTCAATGACAATGTGCTTTTAAACAGAATATTCATGCAGTTACCTATTCGCGCCACTGTTTATTTAGGAAAACAAGAGTTAGCATTTCGAGGGCACAACGAATCTGATTCCTCGGATAATCGGGGGAATTTCAAAGAACTTTTGGACTCCTATATATCAGTGAGCAGTGTGGACATTCAAGAATACTATAAGAAGATATCCCCCATTTTTTCTGCAAATTCAAAAACAATCCAGAACGAATTGATAGACTGTATTTCGGATTACATCGATGAACATGTGGATCGTGAAATAAAAGACAGTGATTTTTTCTCTATTCAAGTCAACGACTCAACGGACATTCTTCAGAAATCTCAGTGCAGCATTATACTTCGATACGTCAATAGTGCGGGAAAGTTAGTTGAGCGGTTTTTGGGCTTCTTTGATGTTAGTATCGACCGAACAGCGGATGCTCTTTTTGATTTGGTGACTAAACATATTGAAAAATACGATTTCCGTTCAAAATTAGTAGGACAATGCTACGACGGCGCTAGTGTCATGTCAGGGCATATAAATGGTCTCCAAACAAAAATAAAAACCGAAGCTCGACAAGCCATTTTTGTACATTGTGCAGCTCACCGTTTCAATTTAGTGCTTCAGCAGAGTTGCAGTACTATACCACAGTGCCGTATTTTTTTCGCAAACGTGAATAGTACAAAGAGAACTCAAGTAGCTGACACAATAATGAAAAAAAGGGTACCCCCATCTGTTTCAACCCGTTGGACATCGAATTCTAAGATAGTGAATGTGATTGATAATGAATGGGACGGTTTAAAAACCATTTTTACTGAAATTAGAGACGACAAAACTTCGGATCAAAGTTCAATAACTCAAAGTGTGGGCTTCTTAAATCATCTCAATAATTTTGAATTTGCTCTACTCAGTGCTATTTTTAGTGACATTTTCAAAATGACTGATATTCTGTTTGATGTGTTACAGAAACGTTCACTTAACATTAATCTTTGTATAACACAAGTTAGGAATACTCAACGTCTTTTAAATGGAAAAAGAAATGAGGAAAATTTCCAAAAACTTTTTAATTCAGTCAGTGTAAAAGTGTCAGTACCAACTAATTATCGTGAGGGACGAAAAACTTTAACGACTGAGGAAATCTTTGAAAAATACAAAGTGTTGTATTACGAAATTTTAGATACTATCTCTGGATAAATTGACACACGATTTCAAGACATGGATAAACTTATTTTCGTTACACTCATGGACACAGCACGGTTTGCAGAGTATGCAAAAACCTTTCCTTTAGAGTCAGTGAATAATTTAAAAGCATTTTTTCCCGACCTATTTCCCGATATATCAAGGCTGAAAAATGAATTATCCTTCATTTATAATGATGAAAATTTCCACAAAATTCAATTGGATCGAATGTTGGAACTTTTACACGAGAATAGAGATATCTTCAAGGAAGCTTCCAGATTATTATGCCTGATTGTGACGATTCCCTCGACTAGTGTCTCAGTTGAACGTAGTTTTTCCTGTTTGAAAAGAATCAAAACATTTTTACGAAATTCAATGAAAACAGACTAAGTAATTTGGCGAAAATTTCTATTGAAAAAGGACTTTTGAACGAACTTTTAAGTGTGGAACCATTTTATGAGGACATTATTGAAAGATTTGCAGCTTTAAAAGACCGAAGAATTGACCTTACATTTAAAAAATAGAAATATTATGTGCGGTTGCAGATTTTGCAGTGCCCCTACGTTAGTCGCTGTTGAAGTGCGGGTGAGTAAGCTATTTTTTTTTATGTTATTGTTATGTTTTTATACATTTTTGGATTTGCTGCTTATGATATACCTATTATTTTTCGTGCTGCGCTTCACCTCCTATTTAGACCACGAGCCGCCACTGAACTATTGCATCGGTAAGTAGGTACCTAACTGAAATAAAATGCAGTTAAATATACATGTTTTATTTTAACTAAACGTCGCTTCGGTAGTATAAAAAAATAAACAAATAAAATATAAACTCTAACAAGTAAAAAAAACAAAAAATCAATTAAGGAAGATTAGTTTAAAATTGCCAGAAAATAAATTCATAGTTGCTTTTTCTACTGGCGTCTTTCTTCGCTTTATTGTTTCTGGTGTTTGCTTGATTGTTCTCTGTATTTTTTTCTTTAAGATCTTTTTTGTATGGGATACTAGTAAGCAATACTGCAGAAGCTGTTGTTTTATTCTTACGAATCTTTTGAACAATTTTACTTGTCTCAGGAACAGATGCTAGCTCATTTAGACTTTGATTAAGTTTCTCTGGAGTGATTTCTCCAAATACTTTTCTGAAATAAACCGTGACTAAAGACGAATAAACAGAATCAACTTGCTGTGAAGCACCATTAGAAGAACTGGTAGGTTTATTGTGAAGTGAGATATCAACTGTGTCAGCCTCAGGTTCGGCAGGTGGCTCTGAAGAGATATTACTAATCTCTGGGTTTTCATGAACCTGAGGTGTTACGACAGTTGATGGAACAAATAAGTGATCCCCGAACCTATTACGGTTGGCTCGCCAAATTCCAGCTCCTTTAAAGGTGTTTTCCGCAATATCGACAGTAGCAGCTTTTCCATATGCCCTACTCAATAATTCGGACACGTTATAAACTGTTATCGGTGGTCCAATGTGTGCTCGTAGCCACGAATCTTGCTCCTGGGCGTAATAGTTTTGCATGGGTTTAAAAAAAGAACATCTAATGGCTGTAAACGGTGAGTAGTATGACCAGGTAGTTGAAAAAGATGAATGGAACGCAGACGAGCAAAATCTAGAGCTACAAGATTTTTGCTGTGTGTGGAATGGCCATCTATATGCCATGAATCCATCTATATGGAATATATCTAAGTGTAGTGGTATTTTTTCTATATATGTCAAACTCTAGACAATTATCCTTATTTTTAATAATCAATACATCGAGAAATAGTAATCTGTCATTGTTTTCAATTTCAAATGTAAATTTGATGAAAGGAAATCGATTCCTTCCATCCATATTCCTAACGATTCTTATCATTGTATTGGTCATAAAATGGCTAGTTTCAATTTCTTAATACATAGACTACTCATAACGAAACTAATAACGAAATATATGAAATAGAGAGGAATTATATTAGGAATGTAGCCGAGTGTAATGGATTTGCTCCCTCGTTAGTTGATAAGATAATTAGAAAACAGAGATATAAGATTTTAGTTCGCGAAAACTCGACTTTTCAATTGGAAAGAGACACCTCAAGATTTGTTTTATTACCTTTTCACGGTAATTTAACGCGTGGCTTAAAAAATGTTTTTAAGAATGTCAATCTAAAACTGGTATACAGTGCTGGTTTAAACTTACGACATTTATTAGGTAATTCTAAAGATAAAACTCCTCCAATGGAAAGGTCGGGTATTTATGACATTTCTTGTAAGGATTGCGATCAAAGGTATGTTGGGCAAAGGAGAAGATCAATCGGAACGAGGTTCAAAGAACACATAGCTCAATTAAGATACAATAGGCCCGATAAATCTTGTGTTGCTCAACATATTTTTGAGAATGATCATTGCATAGATATCAATAATTTAAGATTAATAAAACATGTAACAAACAATAGACAATTAGACGCTTATGAGAGTATAAAAATCAGTAAATGTACCAGTAGTATGAACAGATACAACGGTCCTATTCCTTCGAATTCTCTGTTCCTACTGGTCTAGGTCCTCACTTGCTATTGGTCGCTTGATTAGCATTGTCGCCCCGCCCACAATGCTAAGCGGGCATTACATAAAGTAAAGAGTTTTTAATAACAAGAATTTAGTTTTAATCATCTGCTGATGATGCTAACATGGTTAGCGAAACGTGCGTCCAGAATATAAAAATAGTGTTTTGGTGTATTGTGAAAAAAAATTTGTAATAAAAGTTTGTTAGGCTTTGTACTCTCATTGCAAGATGGCTCCAGGTTGCAAAATGTAGAAAATACCTGGGTGGTTCAATTTAGGTTAGGTTAGGTTTGGTCTGACAATAAATGTCATTGGTAATTATATAATCTTTATATTTTAATAACCATTCAAATATTTAAAAATGTTATCGATGGTTTTTGAACGAAGCATTTTACGTGTGCTGAATCTAATTACAGTTACTAAATCGGCGACACTTGCAAGACTTTCAACATTTATTATAATTTTGATAGTTACTTTGTAATTTGCATTTAATTTAGAGTTGATTTTTTGAAATTGTTATTAAAGTTTCAATTTAAAAAATTATTCTCTAAAGTAAGGTTATGATGTTTAATCACAATCTGGCAACAGGACAGTTAAAATGTTGATCACGTGCGTAATGACGTGCAACTAATTTAATTTTGTACGAGCTATATATCTATTGCCTAATATTTACTTTTTATTCGGTAATTGTGACCATAATAGATAGGGGTGCCCTTATGATTATCAACTTATCGATGGTGTAAATACCAGAACATGTTCACAGTGTTATATAGGATAATCTATTTAAAGAATAACACATCGGTCAATAAGTTCCCGGTCTGTCAAATGAAACATACTTTTTTTTGAAAATTTCGAGATTATTCATCAATATATTCTCCTTCAAGAGCAATACAACCATTCCAACGTTTTTCTAACATTTCTACACTTTATTTATAGAATGATTTCCCTTTACCATCAAAATATTCTTCAGCTTCGGTAATTACCTCTTCATTGGAGCCAACTTTCTTTCCAGCGGGCATTGTTTTTTGTTTTTTTTTAATGAGTTTATTCTCGATTAGCAGTTCTTGCAGTCGGGTCTCCGTTTTCATTGTCCGTATATTAGGATCTAACTCGGTGATTTTTAGCACGCTCTACCTTGGGACAAATCTTGCCGCTCTGCCGTAGGTAGCTGCCCCTTGGCCTCCGAGGAATGAGGGCTGTGTTTAAAATTGTACTGTCATGTTGAAGGCATGGACCGTAATCTGCCACGCTGGTCCAATGCGGGTTGGCAGATTTTGGATCATGTTAGTCTGAGGAACTTACGCTCCAGGTGGCATAGCTCAAAGCTTCATTGTCCTACTCAAACCCCTTTACCACGTCATGGTCTGATCCACAAAAGGGGCTATATATATATATATATATATATATATATATATATATATATATATATATATATATATATATATATATATATATATATAAAATATATATATATATATATATATATATATATATATATATATATATATATATATATATATATATATATATATATATATAAAATATATATATAAAATATATATATATATATATATATATATATATATATATATATATATATATATATATATATATATCACTGCGGAACTTATGAAATCCGCTGGTCTAGGTACAATCAGGGAAATAAGCAAAATTCTACAAAAAGTTTGGCGAACCGAACGGATTCCGGAAGATTGGAAAGATGCTCTAATCCATCTACATAAGAAAGGAGATAGAACGGATGTAAACAACTATAGAGGGATATCTCTTCTCCCAGTTTGTTACAAGATTTTATCTCAATGTCTATTAGACAGAGCACAGGGACAGTTAGAACCTAACATTGGTGAATATCAAGCAGGTTTTCGACCGGGCAGATCCTACCCTGAACAGATCCTAAATCTGAAGTTGATTCTAAGACATCAAAAACTGTACAATAAAAATCTCGTCTGTACATTTGTGGATTTCAAAAAAGCATATGATTCTATTGACCGCGAATCTTTATTCCGAATCTTGAAAGAACAAGGACTAGATCTGAAAACGCTGGCAATTATTAAAGCAACGTTAACTAACACAAGGTCAAAAGTTAAATTCATGGGTGAGATCTCAGAGCCCTTCGAAATTAAAACTGGAGTGAGACAAGGGGATGGACTCTCGCCACTCTTATTAAACTGTGTTCTAGAAAAAGTAATACAGGAGTGGCGTGAAAAAAAGTCGGCCCTGAATATTGACCAGCCCATTACAGACACAATACATGACCTGCAACAGACTAAGAACGCCATTTCTAAAAACAAAATATGGTAACATCAGACGAGTCTCTCAACTGAAATATTTGGATGAAATAATCATGGAAAATGGGTTGGAAAAAGTGGCCAATAAGATAAGCGGCCGGTAGATGTCAAAAAATGGAAACGGCATTGAAACTTTCACAAAATATTTCAACAAAAAATGCCTATCTAAAAACACAAAACTGAGACATTACAACACAGTTATTAAGCCAGAAAGTCTATATGCTGCGGAAACGCTCATTTTGAATAGAAAGAGGGACATCGAGGACACTGAAAAGAAGGAAAGAAAAATCATAAGAAAAATCCTAGGGTTGGACCTTCGAGAAAACCAAGAAATCAAACAATACACAGATATACATAGCGATATAAGAAAAAGAAGACTTAAGTTTTACGGACACATAAAACGGATGAATCCGAGTAGGTTAACTAGACAAATAGTCGAATTTTATGAAAATAGGAGTAAAGCTAAAGTAGGAATAATTAAATGGATTGCTGCAATTAAAGAGGGCCTAAGATCAGCAAATATTATACAAAGTGAAATTCAGGATAGAGGCTGTGTCAGACACAAGTAGTTAACGTTTGGAAGGTTGGCCAGAGAGACAAATGTAGGAAGAGTGGAACAACTTGGTCTGACGAAAAGAAAAAAGCTCATAGCGAAAGAATGAAATTAGTATGGGCACAAAGGAAGGCTAACAATAACAAACGCCTCTAATTGTACTTCGCGTGGTCCACCAGGGCCCATACGTGAATAATAATATATATATATATATATATATATATATATATATATATATATATATATATATATATATATATATATATATATATACCTAATTTAAATATGAACTCTATGCAAGATGCTATAGATTACCTAACCAATTTTTGGAAGGGAGGGATTCCAATTTTTTAATAATTGTTTGTCGTATTGGCCACATAAAAGACTATCTAAAACTCAAAAAATATTATCAAAAATTGTTGTCAATGTAAGTATCGTTGACGTACACAAAAAAAATATATTTACTTTCACTCGTTACTTTATATATTACAAATTTATATAATTTATTTTTTAGTTTAGTTTTGAAAACGGGGGGAGAGTACCGCCCAAAATGTTAACGTTAAAAGTTTGTAAAATATTTTATAACATTTTTATATCTTTAAAATTTTGTACGTTAGGCAAATTTATTACAAAAAAGAACCACTGAGAAATTTGTCTCCGTTTGGTTTTTTTTGGTTTTTACCCAGTGATTCTTTCTTTACATAAGAACAGGTATTTTTGATATTTTTTGAGTTTTAGATAGTGGCGAAAAACCCAAATAAAGGAAAAAAAATATATGAACACGCCACAATCATTCAAACATCACATAAAAGACACTTTACTCTTTGAAACAATAGATTTTTTAATATTATAATTTAAAATTTATAATTTATATATATATATATATATATATATATATATATATATATATATATATATATATATATATATATATATATATATATATATATATATATATTATAATATTATATATTATTTTATAATATAAATGTTTACATTTCTCTGCCGTATCTAGTAAGTATTCATTAATTTAATACAGTAAAGATAATTATACAATAATTTATTGTATTAAACAACTGTAAACTTTTATCAGTTTCTTGATTTTTGTTCATACTGCCCTACGCCACTGTCAAACCGGAAACAGTAGTCGGCCATATGCAATTACCATTCTGGTCCCCCTTACACAATCATATGCTCTATCCTGTAGTTTTATATTCAAAGGTTACAACCGATAATACACAGCCTTCGTTCAATACTGAAACCCAAGTAATGTATAAACATGGGCAAATGAATAATACGAAATCAGTAAATTTTAACTACCACACATTTTATTGGCTTTTTTCAGTTTTAATAATCGTTTTCTTTGTAAATATACGTAACATTCAGCAGTCGTATATTATTTTGAACCTGAACTAAAAGAAATGTTGAAATATCATGGGAGCAGATGCCATGAAAGGAAAAAAGAAGAAGAGAAGCGCATGTCGTAGATTTTTTATGGAAAAATTATTTCTTATAAATAATCAAATGTGTTTAACAGGCGTGTTTAATTTTTTGTTGCTCAGGAAATATAGAAACTGATAACACAGAGCGCACAAATCTCGATGTCAGATGCATGAGACATTTAAGTAAACATTTCTGGTGATAAATTTTTAAATAATTCAACATAAAAAAATGAAGTTTAAATAAAACACTGGTAACGTGAATTACAGGATTAAATGAAGGCTCTGTATGTTTTGTGTTGAGGGTAAGATAATTATTACTTGTTCCAGATCCGTTAAGTTCGTGGTCGTAACCTTGTGATAATGTCGTTACAGAGTAGGACACTGACTGACCTTTTCGAATTTGTATTCTGAAAATTGATTTTTTAATATTTTTCAAGGGTATTATTTTTTGAATGATTTATTGTATAGTTGTACTGAGAATAATATTAAAATATACCTACTGCATTGATGCAAAAATTCGTTCCATTTTTGGCGATGACACTGCATCGTAAAACGGAAGGATCAAACTTGCAGTGTTGATGTTGTTTAACACAATGCATTTCAGCGAGTACTTGGGAGAAAAAATTATTTAATGTTTGGTTTTTTCATTTTGTAACCAACAGTTGGATCTTTTACGAAATAATAAAATATATTTTAAACGTCATTTTGTAACTTTGGATGAGACTTGGGTTTACCCAAGTAACAATAACAGGACAGTATTACTAAAATCTTTTGGCTCAATTGGATGCAAAAATTCATGAGAAAAGACCTGGTTTAGCAAAGAAAAAATCATTTTTCATTAAGACAATGCACCAGCTCACAGAGGTGTTCTTGCAATGGTCAAATTGAAGGAGCTACACTACGAATCGTTGAAGCATCCACCATATTCACCAGATCTGGCCCTCTGTGACTTTTATCTGTGAAGAGAATCCCACGTGGCAAGCGTTTTTCATCAAATGAAGAAGTTATAGCAACCGTAGATGAGAATTTTGAAAGACTTCAGAAAATTGCAGAACCGAAAAGAAAAGAAAATACGGAAGAGTAAAGTATTTTTTTCAAATATAAACTCGTTTTATCATTTCCGCCCCACTAAATTTTCAGTTAGCCTAGTAAATTAATTTTGGATTGTAGTTAAAACTTGTTTAATATTCTCAGTGTTAAAAAACATTTTAACACTGAGATGATTTAAAAGTAAAAAAAAAACAATTTTGTTAAGTGAGAATTTTTCAAACTGATTTTGTACTTACTACTTTACCAAGCTCTTTTATGACACCGAAAAATCCTGGCGGTTATTTAGACCTTACCTAAAAAAAAATATGATATGTAATAAAAAAAAATCGAGGTTTTTACCATATGTAGAAAAAATAACTAACGAATTTGTCAATCTAATTCCACTTATTATTATACATTAGCTGGTGTTAATATGCGTTTTATAATACGTGTTATGCAGGGTGTAAAGAAAATAACTTTTGTAAAAAGTTCCTTACAAAGAGCGTCGGAAATCTAAAAGTTTTCGCGAAAAATAACTGCAATATTATTTAAACACCAATCGAAAAGCTATGATAAGTATTAACATTTTAGGCAAACATGTGTTGTTAAATATTAATTGGTTATTATGTAACAAATAAACTACAAATAAACTCGTAAACATTGTAAAAACATTAAATGCATGTCATTCTTCTATTGGAACCTTTGGTGTGAAACACTAAACTTGAAGAGATATACCACTAAACACCAAATCACTTTTTTTAAACTTCTCGACGCACATTTCGCTAACCGTAATCGATTTAATCTAATGTAGATTAAATCATCTCCTGATGATGCTAATATGGTTAGCGAAACGTGCGTCGAGAAGTTAAAAAAAAATGATTTGGTGTTTAGTGGTAAATCTCTTCAAGTTTTTGTTGTTAAAGTCTTTTGGATATGGATATTGTGATTCTTAAATTTCAAAAACGTTGGCTGCAGCGAACGTGAATGGTACCAGAAGTACCCGAAGTATTGCGCGGCAAGTTAGTGTGTCCATTGGATGGTACATAAAAAACTAAACCAGCAATTACTTGCTGGTTTAGTTTTTAATTATTATTTAATTATTTTTATTATTTAATTATTAATCCTTAACATGTAAAAGGTATACAACTTTGCGTCATTTTTTTTTAATTCAAGGTTTTATTGTAATAAACTGGTTATAAATTTATGATTCAAAGTATTGCCATCGTTAACCACTACTTTTTCCCATCTTTCAGGCAGCATTCGAACTGGCGTAATCTAGAGCGATCTGTTTCATTTTTGATTTCTTTCACGGTAAGGTTTAGAGAACCACCTTCCCTAATCCTTCCTGTGTCCTGATTTGATGGTTTTATTTTTCCGTTTTTTTTTTAATGTGCTTAGTGTAGTCTTTTTTGAGTGTATTTTTTTTGTGAAATACATGTGTAAAATCTATTAAACAGTTTTATTTAAGTTAGACCCCTTCCCGGTTCCAGGGTCCTTTCTAATTATCAGATAAATTAAAGAACCGGGTGGCGCTTAATTTGGTATCGCAGCTTCCTGTTCTTGACCTGCTTCCCGGTGCTACCGGCGAACAGTTGCTGTCGCTGCGATCTATATTTTCAAATCTTGTGCTCATATGAGAAAATAATCCGTTACAATATATATATATATATATATATATATATATATATATATATATATATATATATATATATATATATATATATATATATATATATATATATATATATATATATATATATATATATATATATATATATATATATATATATATATATATATATATATATATATATATATATATATATATATATATATATATATATATATATATATATATATATATATATATATATATATATATATATATATATATATATATATATATATATATATATATATATATATATATATATATATATATATATATATATATATATATATATATATATATATATATATATATATATATATATATATATATATATATATATATATACTATATATATATATATATATATATATAGACAGACAAACGAGTCACCAGGGGTGCTCCACTTCTGGGCATAGCCTTTGTGGTACACAAAGAAATAGTTAACTCTATTAAGGAAATCACCTCCATAAACAATAAACCAATGACAATGCGCATACAGTTCGCCAATAAAAAATACACCATGATCAACGTACATGCCCCCACAAACGGGGACAACAAGAAAGACCCAAGTTTACAGAGAATTTCTGGGCAACACCAGAAAAGATAATGGCAAAGGCCCCAAGGGATGACATCAAAATTTTATTGGGCGACTTTAACGCACAAATCGGTAGGGAAAAAATCCAACTTTTGACAGAACCAAGTCTGTCCGGGCAGCTAGTCTCAAATAAAATTAAATGTCGTATAGAATTAAAAAAAGACATTAACTATGGGTACGCCTATTACATATTCGTAATAAATAATTGGGAAAGAGTTCACTGAACTTTCTTTATGCATTTTTCAAATCGGGGACTAGTCCGAATCTAAATACTATTCTATTTTTATAACCGCTTAGTTTTTCTGTTAGAAAACATAATAAGTTACGTTTCCTCAAAATAGCACGCGGATGTGTTTATGTGCGATGAAAGGCGTCGGATTTTATTTAGATCATATTTCAAAAACGTTTATTTAATACGCAGGCTGATACAAAACTTTCTAGCCCTGACACATAGATGACGTTATCCGAATCCGAATCCGAAAAACCAGAGTTCAAGAATATTCCATTCATCTTTTGAACTTATGTCAAGCTTCAATTACTTTAACAACACAGATCGACATGGTTTTTGTAACATTGATGAGAATTCTCTCTTTGCGTTTCATTTAGGTAGTTATTAAAACAACTTGTCACAGAAATGGCCTAGTACGTCCCATTTTCAAGTATCTGCTTCTTCTTTACATCACGGGATAATTGAAATTATTTGTACCTGACTTTAGTCTGGATAATGTTGGAATTACCACAAGACCGTAGAGGGGATATTTTCACCGTATTTGACGAACCTTTAACGGCAGTTTTATTTAATTTTTTTATTGGAAAAATTCTTCCTTCCTTTGGTCTGAAACACTAAACTCAAAGAGGTTTTTTTTTAAAGTTCTCGACACACGTTTCGCTGTTCGACGCAACCATGTTAGCGTCAACAGGAGATGATCTAATCTCCTCTTCAATTCTTCTATTGGAACATTTCGTGTGAAACACTAAACTTGAAGAGATTTTCCACTAAACAACAAATCACTTTTTTTTTAACTTCTCGGCGCACGTTTCGCTAACCATGTTAGCATCATCAGGATATAATCTAATTCTAAAACTAAACTATGTTCTATTTATATGAAAACCCTACCTAACAAAGCGTGTAAAAATCATGAATCGTGAAGTTTACTAAGCCTTACATTCATAATTGAAAAAGTTGACTGAAGGGAATAGGTCCTTCATCTCGATTCATTATTTTCTTACATTTTTCCATTTGAATGCTTTTATATGCATCCAAAGCCCTATTATTATTAACACTTTTAATTAGTCTTAATTTTCAATTATTAATGTAAGGCTTAATAAACTTCACGATTCATGATTTTACACGCTTCGTAGGTAGGGTTTTCATAAAAATAGGACAAAGTTTAGTTTTTGAATTAAATCTCCTGATGATGCTAACATAGTTAGCGAAACGTGCGTAGAGAAGTTCAAAAAAAGTGATTTGGTGTTTAGTGGTAAATCTCTTCAAGTTTGGTGTTTCACACCAAAGGTTCCAATAGAAGAATTGATCTACGATGGCTACACGGTCAGGGGAACTAAAGCTTTATCGTAAGTATACTACTAAAATTAGGCTTATTGGAACAGAAATTTGGTTTCTTAAGTCATGCCAGACTAATAAAATATTTCCCAATTTTATTAAAGTTAATATTTAAAAATTTTCCAAAACAACTAATTTTGCAAAACAGAAATGGATTGACTTAGAAATGAGTATGCTTGAAATTCAAGCGTACAATCTTTACAAGAAATTAACTTTTAAATTAACTAATGTAGAACAAATGTTGCAATTTTCAAAGGAATATGTTCACAACAGTAAATAGTAGATTTATCTCAGGCGTTTGACAATCCAGAACTAGAGCCTTTAAATAAAGGCCTCAATTTTGCTTTACCGGCATCCCGCAGTGCTTTGGAGGATATGGTGGCCGGTATTGAAACTGGTATTAAACTCTTACTGGGGTCTTCCAAAGCTTTCGTCAGAGAGTCATGTAAAAGCAAAATAGCAAAAAGTATTTCAAATAAAAGTCAAAAAATGTCAAATATTTCTAAGATTGTCAAGCGTCTGCGAGAGAAGGATTATTTGTATTTAAAAATTTGATAAGGGAAATAAGGTTGTAGTAATGGACAAACCTGATTACTTTGAACGCGTTGAAAACTGAATTCAAGACGGTCCTTATAAACGATTATCTAGGAATCCATTGTCAAAAATGATTAACGAAGTCAGAGATACATTGATATTTTGTAACAGCCTTATTTTTCCTTCTCTAAAAAGCAAAATACATGTTTCTAATCCAAAAGTACCAAGATTGTATGGTCTACCAAAAATTAATAAACGAGGAAAATCAGTGAGACCAATTGTATCAGCCATTGATTCTCCAACATATAACTTGGCAAAGTGGTTAACAAAGGAATTTGAAAATCTACCAAACCAACTACCTTCCTGTTCTGTGATAAACTCAACCAAATTCATAGAAAAAATTAAAAACACACATCTACAGGAAGGTGAGGTTTTGGTTTCCTTTGACGTTTCATCGTTGTTTCCAAGTATCCCGATTCCACATACTTTTAAATACCTGAGGGAGTTACTCGAGTTCGACGATTTTAATAAAAAGATTGTTTCTGAGTACATCTCCTTAACAAGATTATGTATGAAGCAAAATTTGATGGTCCACAGATCCGGGAACTCGTTAAAGATGAAAATTTCACTGAAACAATGACCGAACTTGAAAGGAATGGTTGGTTGGCTTTTAAAAATATTGTTAAAAACTTTCTTGGAAATACTCGAGCACCGAATTACATCGAAATTATTCAACAACTCTTGGAGAGCTTTAAAAAGCTTGGTTGCAACATGAGCATCAAACTGCATTTTTTACATAGTCATCTTGCTAACTTCCCAGAAAATCTAGGGGCTGTTACTGATGAACAGGGCGAGCGATTCCACCAAGATCTAAAGGTTATGGAAGCGCGGTATCAAGGTAGATGGGATGTCAGTATGATGGCTGACTACTGTTGTAGCATCAAGCGAGAATGTCTACAAACTGAACACTCCAGGAAAAGCTATAAGAAGAAATTTTTACCATAATATCTTTTATTTACTTTTTGTATAGACACAATTTAACTTTTAATAATATGTTAACCTCTGTATGAATAAAATATTCTAATCTATTTGGTCAGATCTCACCTTATTTCCTTTCGTATGTACACTTTTAAGGTAAAATGAAGAGTATGCTGTAGCTTAACAACTTGACGTGATAGAGAAAAACTGTGAATATTTTTGAATTCAGAGATGAAAAATTAGTTAAAAACAAGTCACAGATCCAAGTCAACAAAATTGCTGTTCCCCAGTGTAATAGGGCTTTGGATGCATATGAAAACATTTAAATAGAATAATGTAAGAACATCATGAACCGAGATAAAGGACCTATTCCCTTCCACTTTTTCAATTATTAATGTAAGGCTTAGTAAACTTCACGGTTCATGATTTTTACACGCTTCGTTAGGTAGGGTTTTCATATAAATAGAACACAGTTTAGTTTTAGAATTAGATTAAATCATCTCCTGATGATGCTAACATGGTTAGCGAAACGTGCGCCGAGAAGTTAGAAAAAAGTTATTTGGTGTTTACTGGTAAATCTCTTCGAGTTTAATCTCCTCTTGATTAGATTAAATTCTCCATGGAATTTAATCTAATCAGTCGCTATTCTCCCAAAAAAAAGTTGGAGAAACGCTTGGAAAGTGTATAGAGCTAAAAGGAGATTATGTTGAAAAATATCACCTAAATTGAACCACCCAGGTATTTTCTACGTTTTGCAACCTAGAGCCATCTTGCAATGAGAATAAAAAGCCTATCTGAACTTGCACGAGGAGCTCCAACAGGAAGTATCGTTGAAATATCCAACACTGGATACATAAATAGCGACCTCTTCTTAAAATAATTTGTTTTTCTATCTTTTTCTAACGATTTATTGAATGACCCTGGTATTTTGAAAAGCAATAAAAATATTTTCAATGATAAATTTGTTTTTATTTATTACTTCAGATAGATACATTGCAATCCTGGTATTTGAATCATTTTATATTAGTTTTATAAAGTTCTGTCTTATTTTTATTAAGAAAATGTAAAACAATTTAAGTCAAAACACAGTCAAAAATTAATTTAAGGAGCCATGGAAATCTTTACTGACAATCAGTGGCGCCAATTACGTGTATTGCAAACCAATAAATGATGCCGATACTGATCGAGTCACGTGGCAGCTAGTAGGCCTTTTGTAATGTAAATAAACGGGAAGCCGGTAAAACGGACGAGGAAAGAGTCGGTTCGAGTGAAACATCTGAGAAGTTGCCATGACGACCACTGTGGGAGATCGATTTGCACGGTCGCGTTGCATCTGACGATAGTGGTGAGTTCTGGTGGGGGTTGGACATATCAGTGGTGTGGAAATTGACTGTTTTGGACTTCTAAAGTGTTTTTTACATTACACTGTATGCTTTTAACAAATATTTTAATTCACGAAGAAAGTTATAATAAGATAAGTTATCCAGAAAATTTAAATGCGAATTATTGAAGGGATTGTTTTAAATAATGTTGATACAAGCTAAATATTGTTAAACACGGTTAAAAATATAAGATACAAAATCGGGGTAGTTTGGTTTTCAAAGGCGGCAAATCCGAATTTGGTACTAGCTTGAGGAATTAACTTTGTAAGGAATTAACTCGCTCATATTTTATTATCCTATTAGTGCCCCAAGGATCTGTTTTGGGTCCACTATTATTTTTAATTTTTGTTAATGATTTGCCAGATGTTTGGAGTAGCGGAAATATGGTAATGTTTGCTGATGATAGCAGCAATTTAACAGGAAATAGAAACATGCAGGGAGCCATTGAAACGGTACAGGAAATGCTCAATAAATTTTATAGTTGGTTTACGAATAATAAGTTATCCCTTAACGTGGACAAAACCAGTTTTATTGCTTTTACTCCTCGAGCACACACTATAACGGAGTCATATTAACTAAAAATTAACGGTAAATCTATACAGTAAACATCCTGTACTAGATTTCTGGGTGTTCATCTCGATAACAGACTTTGCTGGGATGAACACACAGCTGAACTATGCAAGAAATTAGCTGCTGTCTCGTATGTTTATAGGTTGAAACAGGTTGGTACCACGGATATTGTGCATTCATATTACTATGCAGAGTTTTACAGTCGCGCTAGGAACGGTTTGATATTTTGGGGTGGGTCGCCTCATCTGATGCGTGTTTTCAAAATGCAAAAAAAGATAATTCGAATGATGGATGGGGTGTCACTACTGGCAACATATCGACCAATTTTTAAACAATGCAAGATTTTGACTCTACCATCACTATATATTTTGGAGATTATCATCTTTGTTAGGCGAAATTTTGTAGCATTTGTAAAAAATAGTGATTTTAATCACTATGACACACGAGGCTCTGATGAACTTGTTTTACCAATACATTCATGTAAGATAGTTGAACATAATGTTTACTATAGGGGTGTGAAGCTGTATAATAAGTTGCCACAACGATTTAAGCATGTTCAGAATGACAACGAATTTAAAAAATTAGTCCACGAATTTCTTATAAGTCAAAGTTTTTATAGTTTAGAAGAATATATGTCGTATCAATAATTAGATTCAATGCTTATTTAGGTATACAATGTTTATTTGTGCAAGATTATCATTTCATGTATTATTTCTGAGGTCGTGTCACTGAACATTCTGTCAATTCAGTCAATCCGACTTAATCATGGATATTTTTATTATTGCTGGGATTGAATAAATACTTTATTAAATTATTAAATTATATACCTTATCAAGAATAAAATATTTATATGTAGGTTTAAATATTATATATTCCTTGTATGCACAGAAGTGCGGCAATGTGCATGCTCTTGTTTTGACTTGATCCATGCATATTTGTATTGCCTTGAGGATTCAATAAATTATTATTATTATTATTATTATTATTATTATCCTAAAAAGCTGGGAATATTTTGACTTCAAAATAGAAAAGAGCCATAAAGTCCACATAAAAAAGGTACCCATGGCCAATATGGATATCTCACGCACTCTGCGAGATATTCGTATTCGAATATTCAATTGCACATCTTGTCGATGGCTGAAAAATGTGCAATTCACAAAGTATGCCTTGAATGTTGTGTACAAATTATTACGTCTCGATGATTGAACTGTCATTGTTGTCAAACTCTCCTATTAAATGTAGGCGGAAACAAGTTTCTTCAATTTTAAGTTGGTATTAAATAATTTGTAAAAAATGGCCAGACTTAATAATCAGTTTCTTAATCGTGATTTAAGGAATATGATCTGCGTTTATGTACAAGTAAATTACAATAATCGCGCTGCAGTTAGAATGTATGAAGAGCTCTACCCAACCAGAATCATCCCAGATCGACAAATTTTTCAAAGAATGCTCAATCAGTTAGAGACAACAGGTTCGTTTTATTACAACAATCCTGGTGGACGACCGAAACGTATAACGGTAGAATAAGAAGAGGATATTGGTTAGTATCGAGGAAAATCCTGAACTAAGCATTAGGCGTTTGGAGGCAGGACAACAATTAGCAAATCTAAAGTTTCAAGACTTCTCCATAAAGAAAAATTAACTAGGCTCAAACTAGTACCATATTCGGATTGATCACCGTTGAATATCCAACTACCCCGATTTTGAAACTGATATCTTCAACTGATATCTTCCTCTTATTTTGATCTTTACTATCACCAGTTGCTCTATGGCGGATAAATTTTGGGACACCCTATACAGGGTGCGGAAAAAGTTCCCGTACTTTTTTTAAATATTTCAACTGGCTGTAACTACCAGACAATTCAACAAAATTTAAAAACAAAAATCTTTATTAGACCCGTAAAAATAACAATAAACAAAAAAATTTACAACAATTGCTCAAAATTGCCCCCTTTGGCGTCAATACATTTACGAAGTCGCTTGCGAATGTTTCCGACGATGCTCGCACACTGATCAACTGTAATTTCGCCCCAGGCGCGCGTCAAAGCCACTTTCAGCTGGTTAACCGTAACGTAGCGTCTAGCCGAGATTTTTTGCTCCAGGATGGACCACACCGAGTAGTCCATCGGGTTAAGATCCGGCGAGTTAGGCGGCCAAACATCTTTGCCCCAAAAGCCGGGAAACAGCTCTTCGCAGACGGCAATTGTCGAATTGGCGAATTGCGCCGGCGCCCAGTCTTGCTGAAGCGTGAATCCAGCTGGGCCAAAGTTCTGCGCCGCCCACGGCTCCAGTACGTCGCGGAGGACACGCTGCTGGTAGCTGGCAGCATTGATCTTGACATTCCGCTCGATGAAGACCAGTGGCGTCTTTCCGGTAGCGCAGATCCCGGTAGGGCAGATTCCGGCCCAGACCATGACGGAGGTCGGAAAATGGCTGCGGCCGATGGTTTTTGTAGCCGCAGTCTTCTGCTGACCTTTCCTGAGCAGTTGACGGCGATTCTGACGGTTGTGGAGCCGCTCGACGGTAAAGATCTTCTCGTCGGTGAAGAGCAGTTTCAACAGGCGAGCACCACCGAGGAGACGAAGCATCCGAAGATATTTCTCGAGTCGTTTCGCCTTCATCGCGTCGTTGAGGAAATGAACGCGAGCGATCTTGCAGCTGCGCAGTCCCAGCTGCCTCCTGACGATGTGACGGATGTTTTTCTCATAAACGCCGAGCTCTTTCGCCATCTTCGGCATCGAAAGCTCCGGATTTCGTTGAATTCGGTAACGGACCTTCTGGACGTTGTCCGGAGTGGTCGCGGTGGTTGGACGACCGCTTCGAGGGCGGTCCGCAGTCCCGCCGGTCTCCTCATAACGCTTCACGGCATCGTAGGCGGTTTGCTTCTTGTAACCAGTCGTGCGAACAATGTCAGTCGTCTTCATTCCTTGTTTGTGCAATTAGACCACAGTGACACGCTGATTTTTACGAGACATAACTTCAACGTAACTGAAAGTAAATAAATAATTACGACACATTCTGGACCAAAATTAAACAAGGAATTCAATAAAACTATCAGAAATGACAACTTAATTAACTAAGCCAAAAATGCATAAACAAAAAAGTACGGGAACTTTTTCCGCACCCTGTATATACGTATAGGCCCTAGTGGACCACGCGAAATACAGTTAGAGGCGTTTGTTTTCTCTCTGGCCGACCTCCCAAACGTTAAACAGGTGTCTGAAACAGCCTCTATCCTGAATTTCACTTTGTGTAATATTTACTGATCTTAGTCCTCTTGTAGCAATCCATTTAATTATTTCTACTTTAGCTCTACTCCTATTTTCATAATATTCGACCATTTGTCTAGTTGTAAAACTGAAAAACTGAAGTCTTCTTTTTCTCACATCGCTATGTATATCTATGTATTGTTTGATTTCTTGGTTTTCTCGAAATTGGTATGTTGTACTATTTATTTGTTTGAGGGCTAAGATTTTTCTTTCCTTCTTTTCAATCTCCTCGATGTCTCTCTTTCTATTCAAAATGAGCGTAACTGCCCCATATAGACATTCTTGCTTAATGACTGTCTTGTAATGTTTTGTCTCAGTTTTGTGTTTTTAGATATGACTTTTTTGTTGTAAATATTTTGTGTAAGTCTCAATGCCGTTTCCATTTTTTGACATCTACCCTTATTGGCCGCTTTTTCCAACCCGTTTTCCATGATTATTTCACCTAAGTATTTGAATTGAGATACTCGTCTGATGTTGCCATATTTTGTTTTTAGAAATGGGGTTCTTAGTCTATTGCAGATCATGTATTATGTATTTTCAAAGGAAATTTGGAGTCCTACCTTTTCTGCTGTTTCTTTTAGGATTTCAATCTGATTTTGTGCCGTTAATATATCTTGAGCCAAAATTGCTAGATCATCAGCAAACTCTAGATAATCAATCTTGATGTTGGTTCTCTCCAGTTTAATGGGTTGGTCAATATTCAGGGCCGACTTTTTTTCACGCCGCTATTGTATTACTTTTTCTTGAACACAGTTAAATAAGAGTGGCGAGAGTCCATCCCTTTGTCTCACTCCAGTTTTAATTTCGAAGGGCTCTGAAATGTCATCCATGAATTTAACTTTTGACTTTGTGTTAGTTAATGTTACTTTAATAATTGCCAGCGCTTTCAGATCTAGTCCTTGTTCTTTCAAGATTTGGAATAAAGATTTGCGGCCAATAGAATCATATGCTTTTTTGAAATCCACAAATGTACAGACCAGATTTTTATTGTATAGTTTTTGATGACTTAGATTTACCTGCTTGATATTCACCAATTTTAGGCTCTAACTGTCCCTGTGCTCTGTCTAGTAGGCATTGAGATAAAATCTTGTAACAAACTGGGAGAAGAGACAGCCCTCTGTAGTTGTTTACATCCGTTCTATCTTCTTTTTTATGTAGTGGATGGATTAGAGCATCTTTCCAATCTTCCGGAATCCGTTCGGTTCGCCATACTTCTTGTAGAATTTTGGTTATTTCCTTGATTGTACTGAACCAATGGATTTCAAAATTTCAGCAGTGATTCCATCTTCACCAGAAGCTTTGTTATTTTTAAGTTGCTTGATTTGCCTAATTATTTCATCTTGATTTGGTGGTATGATGAATTTGGGTTTGTTTGTTTAGGGTTTAGTGTTGGTAATTTGTTTAAGGGCTCAGGGCAGTTAAGTAGTTGTTCAAAATATTACGCAAGTTCTTTGCAATTGTCTTGGTTATTTAGAGCTAATTGTCCGTTTTCGTTTTGGATGCAGAGACTTTGGGGTTGATAGCCTGTTAATTTAGTTTCAAATGTTTTGTAAAAATTTCGGGGGATATTTTTTTGGAAATCTGTTTCCATTTCATTAATCTGATTGTTTTCATAATTTCTTTTAGTTTGTCTAATTAGCTTCGATGTTTCTTTCCTTACTTCCCAAAAAGTGTTATAGTTTATTACTGTTTTTTTACTGTTCCAATCTTTGAATGTTTTACTTCGTCTTTATATTGCTTGCTAGTAAACTTCATCCAACAACGGATGCTTTCTACGTTTTTGTAAAGGAACCAACTTTAAGGCTGTTTTAATAATCTTTTGTTTCAATTCTTGCCAGTTCTGTACTGGTTGTTTATCAAGCTTTTCTGTTAGGGTTGGTTTTATTTTCGTAGGGTCGAACTTTGGTATTAAGAGGCTCTTTTGAATAAGAGTCGAGGTTTTACGCTAAGTTTGATTCTAGTAAAGTAGTGATCCGTATCTATGTTAGCTTTTTCCTGACTTGACCATTCAATATTCGAGATAGTAACATGGTCAATTTGAAATTCACCCATGTACGTGTTTGGGCACCTCCAGGTTTTTTGTTTTGTTATTTTCGTCTTAAAATGGGTTGATATTATTTTTAGATTAAACTGCGAGCATAGTTCAACAAATCTCTAGCCATTATGGCAGAGGGAAAACTGCCGACTGTTTTTCTGTACCTTCTTTTTTTCCCTAGTTGGGCGTTGAAATCACCCAATAGGATTTTAACATGGTTAGAGAATTTCCTAGGATTTATTTACTTTTTCAGGATTATTTCACGGTTCTGGGCTTTCTTCTGTCACTCGGGTCCAATATATTTAACGATGTCACCAATCCAACGCGTTTTCGATCTTCTTCGTGGACGTTTGCGATCAAGCGGTATCCACTCCACGATTGTCTTGGTCTATCTGTCGTCCCATCGTCCTCGCTATATGGCCTGCCCATCACCATTTCAATTGCTTTACTCTTCCAATGATGTCACACACTTTCGTTTGTTCCTGATTCATGCGCAGGGATTTCTGTCTCGTCCTTCACTGGGTTCCCGAAGGTCAAACTATTAATTAACATTGTTACCTTCACATTCTTGCTGGACTCCGTGAAGGAATAAGGAAAAAACGACCCGAATTGTGAAATGACAAGGCATGAGTTCTCCACAAAGACAATGCTATTGTCTGGCTCATTCCGCATTGTCTGTCAAGAGGTTTCTAGCCAAGTACATCATCCCAATGTTAGAGCATCTGCCTTATTTGCCGAAATTTACCGGTGCGACTTCTATCTGTTTCCTAAGGTGAAAACTGCATTAACAGGAACAATAGTTGAGTTCGTTGAGGCTGTGAAAGAGAAAGCGGCGTACGCGTTCTGAAACAGCTGATAGAAGCACTGTTTCGAACAATGGAAGATTTGCATGGAGCGTGGAAGGGATTGAGGGGGGGGGGGGGGGGGGGGAGATATTGAAGGTGATAATAAGTAAATATGTATGAAACCAAAATAAAATATTTTACCGCCTCGTTATTTAATAGTCACACTTAGATGTGACAAAAATTAGAGATAGAGAGAATCAAAACGATGAACAATCATGTGGTATTTGGTCGAATATCTGTCTACATAAGAAAAATAGTAATAGTTGAACTCAGAAATGGAAATGTTTTTTTGCTTTCTAAATAACACGGTTCCATATTCTTCTGAAGCTTCCATTATAAATCTAAAACCTAACGTTTTTAATAACAATTATTTTTTCTAGTTATTGCGTGTTTATTAAGACTTACGTTATTTAAGAGGACATTTCTGTTATATAAATACGAAATAGTTTGTCAAGTAATTTTATTAACACGCATTTAATCAAATCTTTTTTAGTAGATGTTAGTTCAATAACAGAACCTGAAACGTTTTTAGTATAAATAACGGAATAGTAAAGTTGAAATTTTACTGAGAAATATTCTCAAGTTATTATCAACTATTGTTTAAAAACAAAACTGATGAAACCTTTCATTAAAAATGTCATGACATGTGAGAATAAAATGAAAGTATATAATAAACAATGTTTTCAGGTTCATAATTTATGAAAGTTGACACACAGTTTAAAATATTAAAATTTATTTTAAACCAGAAAGTACTCCCTATCACTTTTAATTCTGTTCGAGTTTGTTTTAAATTAAAATATTCATCAGTTGTGTTTTCACCATAGTTCTTATTAATACGATACGGACGGGGTTTCGTGGTTCGGAAAATACAGCCCTGTATTTTGACTGTCACTGTCAAGCACAAATGTCATCCAAAGTGTGATTTGTTTAGTTTAAGGTTTGCCGTTTTGCAATATGGATCGTTTTACTACCGAACGACGCCTTAGGATTGTTAAAAGTTTTTACAAAAATGGTGATTCTGCCGTTGACACGTTAGTGAAAGGCCTTGGCGTTCACAGTCTGTGGACTTGTCTTACCGCACATTATGACGTATTTTGTATGTGGACTTGCATCTTCATCTTTACAAAGTTCAACTCATGTGGTCAATTTTTCGACTATTTGTTTTGTAATATATAGTCTGCTATTATTAACTTTCAACCAAACCGATTTTGGTTGCGCGTCATCGATGTCGCTATTGAAGAACAGCAGAAATACCACCAAAGAATCAAATGGAATATATTCAATAAATTTCAAAGTGATATGCGACGTTTATTTTCTTCTTTATTTGGGTTTTTATTTATTTATTTATATGCGACGTTGTCGAATTTCAATTTTTTCTTGTTGATATATATTGACACGTTTGGAGGTGTTCCCATTTGTATCTGAACGTTTACATTCATTTTTTATCTTACGATCGAAAATAATTCTTTTAAGAACTACCAGTGTTATAATTGTCAGAGTCGCGCCTGCAAAAATGTCAAATCAGTTAAATGGTTATTGACATACCAAACAGCGCATGGATAAAAGCAGTAATTCAAGATTGGTTAACTAATAATAATATAGCATTTTCAATTTAAGTGCTTAAGCTGGACTATTAGGAATTGTAGCAGAGTACGTACCACAACCAAATTTAGTATTTTGATATATTTTCTAAGTATATATTTATAATACTTAGTAGACAACTTAGCAGAACAATATGGGGACAAAGTTTTACATATCCCCCATACCACTGCATTTACAATCTAATTGAACTTATATGGGGAATTGTAAACATTAATATAATAAACACATGAGTAAGAAATAACCAAGTATGTAGAAAATGAAATAATGAAATAGTATGACAGAGAGCATATACTTGATCGAAAAGAAGTTCTTCCGTTAATTATATATACTGCAGATGATAGCAGTGATTCCAGCTAGTACTTTTCAGATTCTGATTAATGAAAATTAGTGCATGCAGATATTTAATTGTTTTTTTTTTGTTCAGTATTTATATATTATATATCAATAAATGTTACTGGTAATTATATAATCTTTTTGCAACTGTAAGACTGTCACACTTGCAAGACTTTCAACATTTGCATTTAATTTAGAGTTGATTTTATAAATTGCTTTTAAAATTTAAATTGTAAAAATGATTCGCTAAAGTAAGGTTATAATGTTTAATCGCAATCTGGCAACAAGGCAGTCAAAATGTTGATCACGTGCTTAATGACGTGTGACTGTTTTTATTTTGTAAGCGCCATACCTGTTATTTCTTAACATCGATAACAGTTGTTAAACGTTAATATGAAATAACAGTTACAAAATAACAGATCGTCAAATAACGTCCCATCTGTATTACTCGTGGTGTTAAGACCGTGTGAAACAAGGCCGGTTTCAATCGGCGAGTTATATATTAAATCCCTTATTATTAGGTGCGTATAGATCTGGTTGGATCACGATCTGACTTATTTTCGAGCGTTTTTTCTGATCCTCTATACCTCTCTCATTCTTTCTCGGTGGATTTTCTTTCTCTCCTCCGTCCACTTTGTCCCCGATCTCCTCGAAACTTCGCTCTCTGATGTTTATCTTCGTTCTTCTATCCTCAATCTCCGTCGGGCCCATTTGTGCCTTTCCCAGATCAGCTCTGACTTGTGCGATCCATGGTACTGTTGACTTGACTCCTTGTATGTATGTAAGAATTCTGTTTGTGAGTCTTGTCGGTGGGAGTCTACTGATATGTCCATAGAATTTCAACCTTATTCTTCTTATGTCCGCCGCTACGTTGGACATTCTCTCTGTGATCTTTCTAGAATGTGGTCTGTATCCTTCCTCTGTCACTTTTGGGCTGAGAATTTTCCTCATAATTTTGCGTTCTTCTTTTAATATGTTTTCTATGCGGATTTTTGTGTGGAGTGTAAGTGTCTCGCTTGCGTATAGTACCTCTGGTTTGATTACTCTGTTGTAGTGTCTTATTTTTGCGTGTGTGAATATGCATTTTTTATTGTAGATATTGTGTGTCTTGCCGTATGTCCTGTTCATCTTCTGTAATCGAGTCTTCTGTGCTATCTTCTTTCTTCCTGTGGGTTCGAGGATCTCGCCCAGGTATTTGAAATGTGTGACCCTTTTTATCTTGTCGTATTCGGTGTTTGGGCATCTAATTTTGAGCAAAAGAATTCGGTTTTTCGAAAGGAGATTTGTGGGCCAACTTTCTCTGCACATTCCTTGAGGACTTCTATCTGTTTGGTTGCCCTTGTTTATTATCTGCGAGTATGGCTAGATCGTCCGCGAAGGCTAGGCATGAGATTTCTATATTGTTGTTTGGACCGTCGTGTTGATTCTGAGTGGGTATAAATACAATTTTCCTTGGGGAATCTTGTGTTGCATTCGGGGCAATTGAGGAGATCACAGAAATAGTGTGCTAGCCCTGACAATTCTCCCGATTGGTTAGCGCTAATATCCCATTCCGCTTTCTGAAGCAAAGATTTTGTGATGTGTATCCACGGATTTCTCTTGCAAAATTCCTAAAAAGTTCTCGTGTTGTAATTGCGGAAATTCTCCTCTATAAAGTCTAGTTGTTCCATCATGTACTTCCTTTCTTGTAGGGCAATCTTTTGCCTGTCAAGTTCTGAAGTTAGATTGTGAAGTTTTCTTAGTTGAATCAGCGTGTTGATGTTGAAGGTGCCAACATATGTAGGTGTTTTGTGTGGAAATTTGCCTGAAAATGTTGACTTTTTTTGAGATCGTGAGAGTCCAAGTTTCCCAGAATCCGAGCACCCGGTTGCCGTCTGTCGACGGGTGGATTGGTTACCACCTGGGGTATCATTGTTATTACTTGCATCAGTCATGATTGCTTATAAGCTTATAGGTCTAGTGTTTCCACTGGGAGTTTAGAACCAGGGATTGTTAGTTCCTGGAGCGTGGTGTACAGACGCACCCTCTGGGTGTACAGACGTCGACCAGGTTGCCGAAATCCAGGATCGAAATCCCTTATTATTTTGTAATTCTTTTAGACGGGTTTTATCGAGAGAATTTAGTGGCGCGAGCTGAGTGCTGAGTGTGGTGTTTAGTGTCGCGAGTGAAGTAGTATTTCGATATTCTGTTTGTTGATTTTCTCTGTATTTCCAAAAAATACATTTGTGATATTGAGTATTGTCAAACAAGTTTCAACTTATTGTCGCGCTGGTAACGAAGCCGTACGAAGACGGATACTTCCAGGGGTGATCGAACACAATAATTTTTCGAACCACCACTTGTGTGGTGGTTGACCCTTCTAAAATTGAGTACATTAATATGTTCTAAAGTGTATAAACAGTGATGAAGTTATCGCTTTAAGCCGGACTAACCTTCATCACACCCAATGAGAGAAGCCAACAAGGAGGAATAATACTTCTTACAATACATCATACCATAACCTATACAGTCCACCCTAGTTTTTCAATATGTAATATTTGTAATATACCCTTCCAATTTGGGGCTTATTAGCCAAACAAAGAAATTATTACACGAACTTAAATAAATTGTACACGTGTAGTAAATAACGAAATTGCTGTAAAACATGCACAGTTATGCGAAATACGTTGTACAAAATAAAGGTTTTTAGATTGTTATTTCACAGAGACGGAAAAAAAAGCCCGGCCGAAAAAGAATATCGTTTCGGCAAACAGTTTTGATTTCTCGGAACGGTTCGTAGCGCAACCGACTCTCGACCATTATGCATTGCTGTTATTTTTGGCAGGATACGAAATTTTAAACTTAATTTATTTCTGGCACGATTGGCATTAAAACAGGCTCGCATTTTAGAAAGAAAGTTAGACTAGACGTATTTTATAATTTAAAATACACAGTGCGTCCATTAAGAATCATTACTGGTCCGGGAAAATGTGATTAAAACGAAATACCTGGCATTTTTGATGAATTATTATTCGAAGTATTCTCCCCTCGCTTCGATACATTTCTTACGTCGATTCAATAGTGATTCAAATGCGTGTTGTAGCTCATTTTGTGGAATAGCCTCCAAAGCACTCGTGGAAGCTGTTTGGATGGTCTGAATATCTTTAAAAAAACATCATTTCAACTTTAGGAACAAGGAGAAGTCACAGCGGGCTAAATCTGTTGAATGCGATGGGTGGTTGATCACACAGGCCTGGTTTGACGCACAATGTGTCAACTCCATCAACGCAACGCAATTGTTTTACCCAAATCCTTGCGAAGAATGAGTCGAATCGTTTTTTTGTCGATATTCAAAGCCTCGTCCTCAAAACCTCTATGTAAAAAATAATAAAAAACAAATAATATCTATAATTTCATTCTAATTAATAATGTCAAAGAATTTTTAGTACTTGCAAAAACATTTTAATTAACAGGAAAATTACTTATACGTAAAATGAATAAAATAAATCATTTAATATTTTGAGGCGACACATAACATTATTAATGAGACAAATCCGTATATTGAGTAGTATTTAATATAATTAAAATATTGTATAATACGAGTTAATTATATAATAAATAAATCAATTTTTCAGGGTCAAAAATGCAATCAGTAATATACCTGTCGACCCAGCTGTGGACAAAGGAAATGGGTGGACTTTTTTTTTCTGTTGGACCACTTTCTTCATGGAAATGTAATGAACAAATATAAGTATCTTTAGTAACATCATCAATCGATCGAAACCCTCTGTCACTTCGGTCACATTTTTTCACCCATAATTCACATTTTGAACATGTTTTAATATGTACTTTGCCTAATGATTTAATAATTTTTTACGATATTGCAGACAAGGCTTTGGAAAATTTATAAAATAATATGTATTGACTTCAAATGATTTATAGCGTGTATCACTCTTACATACTTCATAACAACACCGTTTCGTTATTCCTTTTCGTACAGAGAACATAATAATCTCAATTTAATAACGTTTTTTACAAACAAAATGATGTTCTAGCAATGGGTTCCCCACTAAGCCCTTTGTTATCACAACTGTTTATGTCAAACTTGGAACATAATTTTTTAAAAACGGAACATGTTGGTTTACTATACTGGAAATGACAGACAAACAGAAGGAACATTAAAGCATTTAAATAGTATCCATCCAAAAATAAAATTTACAATAGAAAAAGAACAAAATCAAACCATAAATTTTCTGGACCTTTCAATATCCAAACAAAATAATAAACTAGATTTTAATATCTATAGAAAACCCACATACTCAGATATAACAATTACAAAACATTTAATCCACCCCATTACACATAAATAAGCTGTATATAAGTCTATGATCCACCGAGCTTTCACAATTCCACTATCTGAAAACAACAGAAAAATAGAACTGCTAAAAATAAACCTACTAGCACAAAATAACGGTTTCAAAGAAAAAGAAATTAGGTACTTAATAAATAAAAAACGAAAACAATTACTAATTCATCAAGTATATCCAAAAGTAAAACAAACAAATGATAAAAAGTACTGTAAAATCTCATATTTCGGTCCAATTTCAGAACAAATAGCTCGCTCTTTGAGGAAACATAATTTGCAAATAGCGTTTAAAACCACCCAGTCAACCAGTAAATTAATTCTTAATGCTAAAGATAGAACATCAGCAAATACAAGATCTGGAGTTTATGTGTTAAGTTGCAACGAGTGCAGTAGCTGCTATGTTGGACAAACCGGCAGAAATTTTCAGACCAGATACAAAGAATACATTTCATAGATACCGGACATATATTTCCCGAGATTACAAATTTGAAAATATAACATACATCGTCCAAAAGCAACCCCTTGAAGCCCTAGCAACATACCCATGACTTTTAAATCCCCACAAATATCCCATTGATTCTGTTCATATTTAACGCGATTTAGAATGGTTTGGTTTGGTTGTCATAGGTTTCTTTCTTTGTCACTGAATAGACTAAATGAACAGATGGGTTTTTGTTTCCATTTTGAAGCAAGACTTCTTTTAGGCTGTATCTAGGTGAATCTATGAAAATACGCCACTCGGAAGGTATATGTTCCATATTAAGCTCATCTTTATCCATCCATTAAACCATCCATTAAAACCATCAATATCAAAACAGACACATAGCTATCCTTCCATTTTATAAAAACTTTTTCGGCAAAGCGAAACATTTCGCAAAATGGCAAAGCGTTCCACTGTTGAAGTCTGGAACCAAGAAGTTTCGATTTTTCTTTTGACAGTCCTACGTCACATACCAAATCATTTAATTCATTTTGAGTTATTAAGTGAGGTCTACTGGTAGTTGTTAAAAATGTTGGGTGATAACTGGTGTTCTCGGGAAATTGTGGATCAGATCCTGATAAAGAATTAGAATCACCGGGAAACATGTTGTCCAGGTTTAAAGGCGCAATTGGTACCAGCAGTTCCTGGCTATGAGGTACTGGCCTAAGCGCAGAAGGCAAATTTGGATACTGAATGTTGTCCCTTTATTTTCTTAAAATCCCTTCTGTTTTAGTGATACAAAAGTAGGAACAGCAAACGGCATAGATTTTTCCTTGCGATACATCAACTGCACTAAATTTATGTGACAACTCACATATCAAACATGAGGTGCCCAACTTTTACCTTGATCTCCTTTGGCACTTAAAATATAAAAAATAGTTTATGTTGATTTCCTTGAATATAGATCTACCTTGTGACAAAACTTATCCGCTGGATTTTTGCAAAATCAATGACTATAACTTGCCATTTTATATAAAATCGACTTAAAACACTTGACTATAATGACTAAACTATAGCTTTGTTGTAGCAACGGTTCGGAATCGTCCGGAGTTTGCGCAGACAAATAAACGCGTTCTAGCAAATTAAATCCGGGATTCCGACTACCAGTCAGATGTTCTAGCGACAACAAAATCCAGTTTGCAAACTAGTTTCAAACCGTGCAATTTAGTTTGTGACATGCGCAATAGTTGGAAATGTTCGTTGATTTGTTTTGACTTTAGATTGTTTGGTTATATAGGAGCTAATTTCTTAAAGTGTTTGATATTTTTAATGTTTTTCATCGAGTTAACATCGACAAACTGCAAACTTTGAGATTATTGATTGATTTGTCCGTTACTTTGTGATAGTTCATTTTTTAAAAAGGAATAAAACAAATTTTTTACTTTGTTATGTATCACTTGTCTATATTTTTATACAAAGTTTGTTTAAAACAAAGTTTGTCTGACTACAGTTTCGTAAACGATTTTACATTCTCAAACACTACTTTAAAACTAAGGTTTTACAGCTGTTTATCTATCTATGCACCTAATTTTATACTTTTATTGGGCTTAATTTTTTACAATATTTTAAATAGTGGGGAATTTCGGAGATCGGTATGATCGTTTAATAGCTGTTTAGACGGATCTTTATTATATTTATAAATTTCAATAGCTTCTAAAATGTTTATTTTTTTGCTTTTGGGCGCTGTATGTAAAATTTTTAAATTTGTAATCTCGGGAAGTATATGTCCGGTATCTATGAAATGGTTCGCAAAATTAGAGTGTTGTTTCTTTTAGAAAAAAACCTTAGTTTTAAAGTAGTGTTTAAGAATGTAAAATCGTTTACGAAACTGTAGTCAGACAAACTTTGTTTAAAAATAAAAGTGATACAAAACAAAGTAAAAAATTGTTTTATTCCTTTTTAAAAAAATTTGAGACCATTCAGTTTTTGTGGAAAAAGGGACTTCTAGGTGTGATTGGGGCTATTGACGGCTCGCATATAAAAATTGACAAGCCTACTATCGATCCAGACCCATATTTAAATAGAAAATATTGTTACTCCATCCACTTGAGTCCAGTGAGGAAGATTTATAACTTTTATTAAATCTATTTCATATTCCTTTTTTGATACCCTTCATACTGATACATGTTTTAAGTTTATTTTTTAATTATTTTCAGATGCAAGCTGTGTTTGATCATAATTTGACGATAAGAGATATTTTTATTGGATATCCTGGCTCTGTTCATGACAGTAGGGGTTTTAGAAATTCACCTCTATGTGCAGAATTGGTGGATAGATGACACGATTTTCATTTACTCGGAGATAGTGGCTATCCTTGCATGAGATGGAGGGAACATTACAGCCATAGGAACCAATTTCATTTGAAAGTTATCCACAACCTATTATGTTATCGAACACTGCTTTGGCTTACTGAAACAGAAATGGCGCCAACTGTACTACATTAATATAAAAATAATTGATAATATAGTGCATTACATTCGGGCCTGCAGTGTACTGCACAATTTATCTATAAGAGATGAATTTCTCCTTGATGAAGTTCTACCAAACAAAGAAAACTTTCTTATACTTGTGGCACTTAATAGGGATGCTGCTGATCACAGAAATTTTGTAGTTAGACAAGTTTAAATATAGCATTAATATTGTTATATTTTGTTTAAGCTCAAAGTGGATTGATTTTTAAAAGCATCACATAAATTATAATTATAAGCTCTTTTCTAAACTTTCCTAAGACTTCTAAACACGAACTTATTTTGAATTGTTTGACTTTCCTTTTACTTAGAGTATAATTATCTTTTATATTATTTCGTCTAAATTTAAATATAATTTTCATGTTGGCTACGTATCTTATTGTTTACCCAAGGCTTGCCAACAAATATTTTATATTAAGTAATGTAACATTATTAAATATTTTCAGATTAAAGAAGACATATTTGATAAGCTAGTTTGTAATTTTTAATAATTCTTAAACCCAAAATAAACAAAACTCCATATAAATTAATAATTCCTTTCTACATACCTCTAATATACAGGGTGTTAGGTAAACATGCGGCAAAAATTAAAGGGGTTATTCCTTGACTTATTCTAAGAATATTTAGTTGTATGACCTGATGAATATGATGTTGTATGATTTTTGAAAAACCCCTTTGTTTCGAAGATACAGGGTGAACAAAATTTACGATATTAACAACTTTTTATTATCAAAAAGTATATGTAAAGTTGCTCAATCTACAATAAATGTTCGAAATGACTTCATCCAGCCCTGACACAAGCATTCAATCTTCTCGTCATTGACTACCGAACTCTTTCAAACACACCAGGGTCTTTTCTAATTGAGTTACACCCAGCAATTATCCGATTTCGCAAATCATCCAAATTCTTCAATGGAGTAGCGTAAACTAATGACCTCAGATATCCCTAGAAGAAATAATCCAGGGGATTTAAGTCCGGTGATCGAGCGGACCATGCGTGTGGCCCACTTCGACCAATCCACCGATATCCGTATGTTGCTGTTAAAAAATCACGAACAACCAGACTGAAATGTGGTGGTGCACCATCGTGCATAAACCACATTTCATGCCTTGTTGCCAATGATACATCTTCCAGAAACTCGGGTGGCGTTGCTTCCAAAAATTTGCGATACACCTCGCCAGTAAGTCTTTGTGATATAAATACCGGTCCCATTAGATAGTCACCTACAATTCCAACCCAAACATTCAACGAGAAGTGATGTTGAAAACTATCTTCGCATACCTCATGCTGATTTTCATCTGCCCACACATGGTTATTATGAAAATTCCTTATTGCGTTTCTTGCGAAAGTGGCTTCATCGGTGAAAGGAATTTGTGTCAGGAATAGAGGGATGCGAAGTAAAGTTTGCAATATCCATTAACATAATGCAATACTTGGAGGAAAATCAACTGGTAGTAGTGCCTGAACGCGTTGAATGTGGTATGGATACAACAAACTGTCCTTAAGAATTTTCCAAAGTGTCCAGTGACTCACATTCAAAGTATTTGCAATTTTTCGAGTAGAACTACCAGGCTCTTCCGCTATCATGTCCTGCACATTCTGTTCCAATTGCACCGTTCTTACAGTCAGTGATCTTCCTGGCCCTTCAGTTCGTTTCAATGTGCTTGTTTCACGAAGACGTCGATGAATGTTTTCGAAGATTTTTCGGTCAGGGACATTACGGGCTGGAAATCGTTGAAATGAATTGATATTAGAATTTGTATTTTTACTAATTTCTTCTAGTAACTGGTTTCTTCTTTCTAATAATCCATTTCTTCTTTTATATTCTAACTTCTCCCTCTCAATCTGCAAAATTTGCTCTATTTTTTATTTTTCTACTTTCAGTTTTTCTTCTTGATAGTGCTTCCTATCTAAACGCATTTGTTCAATAGTTATATCCTTTTTATACTTTGTAGTCTCTATCGGTTTTCTTATTTTCCTCGGTGTATTTCCCGGGGTTGTTGGAGTTTTTTCAATAAATCTATTTGCATCTTTGACTTCCAAGTCTGGTACAACATTTTCAATTTCACTTGCAACTCCCGAACTTTCTTCATTAGATGATTTAGTTGTTATAATGCTTGATGAGCTAAGTAAAATTTCTGGGTTTATGCTTTTTTTATTTGGCATTAATTTCTGCATCAAATTCAAAATATTCCTTCCTCTTCCAGTTTGATATATAAACAGAGGTTTTGATGTAGAAGGCCCCGGCTGTACGGGTACAGACACACTGTTGCACGGGGCAAAATTATAACAAATTCCGAGATTTCTACAAATATAAAATCGTATATTTAAAACCAAAACCATATTTTAACCAACTTTATTATTATTATGATAATAAAAAAGTACCTTATTCGCTTTACTATTTTCAAATAAAAATATAAACAAACACGATTTAACGACGCAGAGAAATGTCACTTAAAATAAACGTTCTAGGACGCAAAATCCCAAACCGTTTGCAACTAAGTTTAGGGACGAACATGCGCAGTTAGTCAAAACATCAAACTGATTTCAAACCATCAGAAATTTGATGCTAGAACAAAACTTATATTGTAAACGAGACAGAAACAAACTAAACTATAAAATATAATAAAACAATAAACTATAAAAAACAATAAACGGACGTGCTAGGCCGTTTTTGTGAAACGATGTTTTAATAACTACCTAAATGAAACGCAAAAGCAACATTCTCATCAATGTTACAAAAACCATGTCGACCTGTCTTATGATAAATAAATTGGTTTTTAAAAGCTTTTTCCACCACTTTTATTTTATCCCCCCCCCCCCCCCCCCCAGAGTAGACATCAACTACATTATTAGCTTCTGTTTCAAATATTTTATGATTTAATATAAAAACATCATCGTGCATGAAGAGCTAAAAATAAATGTTAAGTATTCAAAATTGCCGAATCGATCCATTGCAGTAAAAAGTTTTCCGCTTAGAAACATCGTGACATTATAGCTTTAAGGTCATTACGAAAAACTACATCAAATTCCATGCTAAAAAGGATGTTGGTCATTACGTTCAATCAAATTATTTGCGGTTCAGTACAATTTTCATCGCAAAGTGTATTTTAAAAATGTCTAAGCGAATAATAATATTGGTATTGCAAAGTTTCCCATACCTAGTTGCAGTTAAAATATTGTAAAAAATCATAGAATCAATAATGAAGTAACAGAAAAAAAATCTTTCAACAGGGTTTAAGGGAAAGTATTTTTGTAATGTTAACGAAAGATTATTTGCATTAGTCTGAGTTTCCTTAAACCATGTGTCCAAAATGTAACTATTTCGGCAATGTCGTGTTTATTCAGATCGAATCGAATTCAAATTTTTGTTTCATTTGTCTCTTAAGGCATTATTTGAAAATAAACTGTAATATTCTTGTAGCCAATCATTCCATACATTTCAGTATACCAGGTGTCCCATTAAGGATGGATCGCGGCCGTATCTTGAAAACTATTTATCCCACAGCTTTGCGGAAAAAAATATTATACTAAAACTAACTGTGAGAAATTCACCAAAAATATTTTTAAGCTTCTAAAACGACCGCAAGAGGGCGTGATGAGCTAAACATTTTTAAAAATCATTTTTTTTGTGTATTTTCAAGTGTTGACCGAGTAAGAAAAATTCTATTTAGATAAAAAGTCGTCTAATGTCCGTTTGCCTAAACCGATTTTCCTCAATTTGGATTTATTTAAAAGGCAATTGCTGGGACAATCAGATAATCTGGGAGATAAATTATTTAGTTTATAAATGAAACCGCGAGGTGGCGTTACATTCAACAATATTTTTTTAAAAGTTTTGTTCAGTTTTTTCAAATGGAATGGTACATCTTTTATTACATGGCTAAAAAGCTAATTTAAAGAGGAATCATCCAGTGAAAACCCAAAATCGATATCTCTGACATGTCAAGAGATATTTCGATTTTTCTGAAAAAATCAGTTTTAATTTTTACAGTAATATTAAGTTAAAAATTGGTCTTAATATGGTACAGCTTTTATTACATGGCTAGAAAGGTAATTTAAAGAGGAATCATCCAGTGAAAACCCGAAATCGATATCTCTGACATGTCAAGAGATATTTCGATTATATTCATGATATCGCTTTAAAGGTACGTATTAGCTCGGTACTGCTTAAATAATCATCAGAAATCATCTTGACTTCAATAAAAT
Organism: Cosmopolites sordidus; assembly: GCA_031761425.1. NCBI lineage: Eukaryota > Metazoa > Arthropoda > Insecta > Coleoptera > Curculionidae > Cosmopolites > Cosmopolites sordidus. Next base: position 676,388 of record JARFXV010000067.1, on the reverse strand, counting down.
TTATGCCCAATGGGATCCGAAGATGTTGATCGAAGATCAAAAACACATCCGATTAGTAAGAGATTTCTGAATAGATTTCGACGGGCAGGAGAGACTTTCTTGAAGCATATCGTGACATGTGATGAAACGCGAGTGATTATTATAATCCAGAATCAAGATGCGAAAGAAAAGAAGAAACCTACTCTGTAAAAGCCAAAACCCGTCTCTCAGTCGGTAAGGTTCTCGTGACCGTTTTTTTTTCGACTAGAAGGGAGTTTTGAGGATTGATTTTCTACATGATCGACGTACGGTTAATGCTGGCTTATTACTGCCAGCAGTTGGAGGCAATCGGTGTCCCCATCAGTGACGTTCTCCTTCTCCATGACAACGTCAGACCACACACAGAGGTTTTCACGAAAGAAAAACTGGAGAACATCCATTTGGAAACTCTTTAGTACTCTCAATACAGTCCAGATCTGTCAACCGGTGTTTATTTTTTGTTTGCGTCCTTGAAAGATGCAGTTGGAGGGGTACGATTTGACAACGATCAAGATGTTGAGGACTTCGTGTGCAATTGGCTGATGACACAAATTCAAAATTTCTACGAGTATTGAGTTTACAAGCTTCCAAACCACTAGGAAACAGGTGTAGAGCGTGGAGGAGACTATCTCGAAAAATGGGCAATAGTTTTTTTTTATTATTTTATAAATAATCAATATGTATAAAATAATTCCCGTTTATATTTGATTTACACTCGTACAATCCGATGGGAAACTCCAACTTGTCAACGCCTCGAGTACTTCTGGTGAAATATTTGTTCTTCGACTTCAGCTTCAGGCTGGCGCGCACATTGCTAAAATTTTAAAACTATACTACCTGTATCTAAAAGTATTTGAAAAACTTGGACAAATGTTTACTGGGTATCGTTACTCATAAATATGCCTATTCCCTTGATAAGTCTGAAGAGCTTTTCCATAAATAAGAAGTATATCGTGATATTCTCCTACAGAATATATTTTTATTTTTAAATTAAACTTAAATACACGCACTGATATACGCTGAAATAATTTTTTCGTGGCAATATTGCGACTTTGCTACATCGTTCTTGGCTGATGTAGAGCATGATTATTAATTAAAACAAATGTTTTAACAACGCTCATTAGTTTATTTGTAGTTTATTCGTTAAATAATAAAAAAATATTATTTATATCCTCAATATGCAATTTTTTTATGTCAAATATACTACAGATTGAGACAGAGGCCTCAGACTAACATGATTCAAAATCTGCCAACCCGCATTGGACCAACGTGGCAGATTATATCTGTGCCTTCAACATGACAGTACAACCAAACACGGCCCTAATTCCCCGGAAGCCAAGGGGCAACTACCTACGGCAGCGGGAAGATCTGCCCCAAGACAGAGGGTACTAAGAATCACCGGGTTAGATCAGACTGCCATTGGAACTTTGACATTGCTACGCTAAAGATAGGGACAATGAAAATGGAGACCGGACTGCAAGAACTGTTAATCGAACTTGACAACATACATCGGGATATTATTGGGATCTGTGAAATACGAAGAAAGGGCGAAGAACTAATCAAATTAGAACGAACTGGTCACGTACATCAATCGAAAGCTGAAAGACAGTGTAGTCAAATTTGAAAGTATATCCGACAGATTAGCCCAAGGCGTCATTCAGCTGAATAAAAAGTTTAACCTTCAAATCGTCCAAGCTAATGCACCAACTATAAGCCACATAGATGAGGAAATTGAGCAATTTTATGATGATGTGGCCCAACTTTTAGACAAAGATAAGTGTAAGTATAAAATCCTGGTGGGTGACTTTAATGCCAGAATCGGAGAAGCAAGAAATGGTGAAAATGCAACTGACCCATATGGAAATGGTGAGACAATAGAGGTGACAGGCTGATTGATTTTGCTGAAGGACAAGGACTCTATATTATGAATTCGTTTTACAAGAAAAAGATCAACAGAAAATGGATATGGCCAAGTCCATCTGGACTCACTAGTCAAATTGATTACATCATGTCAAACGATAAAGCAATATTTTGCAATTGTACTGTCCTTAAATATTGTAATGTGGGAAGCGACCACCGAATGGTAGGAGCAAAGATTAGGATAAACTGCCGAAAAGGGCGCGAAAGAATGATAAGATCAAAAAGGGACAAAGTGGATTCTGGGAAGCTGCTGGAGAAACGGTAGAGATTTTGAAATTGCTTTGTCGAATAGCTTTGCTGTGTTACGAGACCCGGAGGAGATAGAAATTACAGACCAATATGAAAAAATCGCCAACAATATGCTAAAACGGAGGCTTCAATAGCATTAGAAGATAAATGTTTCAATAAGTCAAAAATTTCCAATGAAATCATTAATTTAATGAAAAAACGCCGGACAATGAAGAATGCAGACAGTCCTTTTGGCAGGGTCGAGTACGTCGAGCTTTGCAGAACTATAAGGAAACGTATTCGAGAGGAAACGCGCCGACTCAACATGCAGCTTGTGCAGAAGACTCTGGAAGAAAACAGGGAAATAAACAAAGCTAAGCAGAGGCTAAGAAAGAAAAGGACACAAATGTTTTCCTTAATGCGTGAGGATGATACAACATGCAGAAAAAGGACGAAAATGTCAGAAGATTTTATTCAAAGTCATATGAGGATCAGAATCAAGCAAGAACAGCAATGCCCACTGAAGAGTGTGCCGGATATCCTAGTGGAGGTAGTGATAAAGGCAAAGGCAAACGGCAAGGCTCCAGGAAAGGATAATATAAATGTGGAGATGTTAAAAGCTGGTGGTCGGATTTTACATAAAACACTAGCAAAATTATACTCAAAACGCCTCAAACAACAAGAAGTACAAGTAATAAATGTAGAGCGGGGTGTACGGCAGGGTGACGCAATATCGCCTATTCTTTTCTCGGCCTGCTTGGAAGAAGTGTTCCGTAAACTGGATTGGGAACAGAATGGAATAATGATTAATGGTGCATACTTAAATCATCTTAGATTCGCAGATGATATCGTTCTTCTTTCACAAGACCCAGAGGAGCTGCTGTGGAACCATTTGGCTTGAAAACCAGAAGAAGAGTCAGATTATGTTCAATAAATTTACTGAGAACAAAATGATTTCTATTTTAGGAATGGCTTTGAAAATTGTGGATCACTATATCTATCTTGGGCAGAGGGTTTCAATGGAAGGGGATACCATCCAAGAGGTGGAACGATGCGTTAAATGTGGCTGGCAGGCATTTGGCAGGCTCAACATAGTGTTTAAGAGCAAACTACCACTTTGCCTGAAAAGAAAAGTCTTTGATCAGTGTGCTCTGCCCGTTATGACATACGGCAGTGAGACCTGGACACTCACATCACAGTCAGTTCAGAAACTTCGAGTAGCACAGAGGGGAATGGAAAGATGTATGCTTGGCATTACTGGACGGGATAGAAAAACCTGCACATGGATCAGAGAACAAACGAAAGTGAGTGACATCATTGAAAGAATAAAGCAATTGAAATGGAAGTGGACAGGCCATGTAGCGAGGCGATGGGACGAAAGATGGACCAGGGCGGTCATGGACTTGATCGCAAACGTCCACGGAGAACACCGAAAAGAGGAGAGCTCAAGGATCGTGAGAGTTGGAAGCATGCTGAAGAGGCCTTCATCCTGCAGTGGATTGATACGGGTTGATGATGATGATTTCACGTAATCACCTTTAAAATAAGTGTTCGATGACTGTTATTTGATCTCAGGTGTGCTGTAAAGAATCCATGTTGCGTCAACAGTTGTGAACGCCAAAAATCATTCTGATTGCGTTTTAACATCGCTAAACTTTCTTTTGAAGTTGACACACGTGTGTGTTTATTGTTAATTGTGAGCAATCGCGGCATTCATCTTGCGGAAAGCTTTTTCATATCCAAATGAGTTGTTAAAATATTCTGAACCCGAGCCCATTCAATTGAGATGCCCACAGTCTCAGCAATGTCACTCAAAAGCAGGTATTTTATCACTACTCGATATTCAATTTTTTCCATTGTAAAATCATAAATCTTGTTCTATTTAAAATGGCTACTATTTACAAACTAAACCTCCCGGCGACTTGACAGTTTGACAGTATTGTTGTGAAGGGTTATATTTACGAAAAATATCAGTTTTTAAGTACCAGCAGCACCATCTCTGGCCTAGGCCAGGTATTTATCAAACAGCCATCGTATACTATGATTATATGGCCTATTTGAAATATATATAACAACTGATAATATTTTTTTTTGTTAACATTTAGATTTATTTTTTTTGGGGAATTAATTTTCAGTTATGCTTAATTAATGTTATAAATAGTTCACGACCTTTTGTGACTTTAGCAAAGCGGAGTGGCTCATATCATAAATTGGTTCATTACAACTGATTGGAGATAAATTTATTTGGCAATGAACTCGCAATAAAAACATTTGCGGTTTTCTCTGTCTTAGTTGAAGTACTAAAATAATTACACACACAATGTCTTATTAATTAAAAAATCAATTAATTGTTTTAATAAATTAGAAATCAATTAAAAAATATACTATTTTGCAAATCAGTCCCTGGTTGTGTAACTCGCGAAAGACGCTTTAAAGTTTTTATTGATGCAACATAAAACGAAAACTTGGACTTTAATAAATGCAGTGAGGTATGTATTGATGGCGCGAAAGCGATAACGGCGATGCACTGTGTGATAGTAAAATTAAAAGACTTTATGCCATTACGCACTGCTTTCTTCACAGAAACGTGCTTGCTACAAAAAATATGTCAGATAATTTCCAAAATGTTTATCAGAAGGCGTAAAGATTGTTAATTTTATTAAAAGCCGACCATTGCTGACAAAATGGATACCAAATACGACTCACTGCTTTTCCATGTTAAAGTCATGTAGTTGCGAGAAAAATGTCTAACGAGGCGTTTTGAATTGCGATATTAATTGAAAATCTTTTTCTTACAGATAAAAATAACTCAAATTATTGACAGATTTGTCCGTTACTTTGTGATAGTTCATTTTTTAAAAAGGATAAGTCGACTAACGAATAACTATAGTCACACAAATTTTGTTTAAAAATAAAAGTGATAGATAACAAAGTAATTTTTTTTTCCTTTATTTGGGTTTTTCGCCACTATCTAAAACTCAAAAAATATCAAAAATACCTTTTCTTATGTAAAGAAACAATCACTGGGTAAAAACAAAAAACCAAACGGAGACAAATTTCTCGGTGATTCTTTTTTGTAATAAATTTGCCTAACGAACAAAATTTTAAAGATATAAAAATTTTATAAAAAATTTTACAAACTTTTAACGTTAACGTTTGGGAGAGTAATCTCCCCCCGTTTTCAAAACTGAACTAAAAAATAAATTATATTAATTTGTAATATATAAAGTAACGAGTGAAAGTAAATATATTTTTTTGAGTATGTCAACGATACTTACATTGACAACAATAGATTTTCATGACAGTAATACCAAAAATATATATAGGTAATGTTTACTGTGATTGTTTATTGTACTGATTGTGTATTCAAATATTTAAATGATAATTATTATTAACATTATTAAGTATTATTAATATTTAATTGTATTCTTAAGAATCGAGAACCATACTGAATTTAAATCTACCGAAGGCATAGCAATACAGTTATTTTTATTTAAATTAATTATATCGGTTTCTTTTAATCTTCTGTATTTTGTTACCGATTCTTTTAATACCGTTTTGGAATTATTCCAATTGAATTTATGACCCGATTCCCATGCGTGTTGACAAATTCCAGATTTATTAAAATCGCCCTTTCTAAGAAGCTCTAACGGTCTAGATATCTCACCTATATAGAATTTGCCACATTCACAGGGAATTTTATAAACCACATTTTTGGTATTTTGTTGTATATTGTTTGGTTTAGTCTTTGTTAATAGAGATCTAAGAGTATTTTTTGTTTTAAATGTCGTTCTTATGTTGTATTAATTTCCTAATCTTTTAATTGTGTCAGAAATACCGCGGATATAAGGAATTGTGAGATTAATTGTTTGAGAGTTATTATTATTGTTATTAATAACTTGTCTGTTTTGTCTGGTAGCAAAATTTTTAAACGATTTATCTATAAAATTTTTTGGGTAATTGTTTTTTATTAAAATGTCTTTGATATAAAATAATGATGAAATAAATGATATTGTTCCTGATTCTTAAGAATACAATTAAAAACACATTTAAATATTTGAGTACACAATTAGTACAATAAACAATCACACAGTAAACATTACCTATATATATTTTTTGGTAGTATGTCACTGTCATGAAAATCTATTGTTGTCAATATAAATATCGTTGACATACACAAAAAAATATATTTATTTTCACTCGTTACTTTATATATTACAAATTAATATAATTTATTTTTTAGTTTAGTTTTGAAAACGGGGGGAGAGTACCCTCCGAAACGTTAACGTTAAAAATTTGTAAAATGTTTTATAACATTTTTATATCTTTAAAATTTTGTTCGTTGTGCAAATTTATTATAAAAAAGAATCACTGTGAAATTTGTCACCGTTTGGTTTTTTGTTTTTTACCCAGTGATTCTTTCTTTACATAAGAATACGTATTTTTGATATTTTTTGAGTTTTAGATAGTGGCGAAAAAACCAAATAAAGGAAAAAAATAAATAATTCTTTGTGTTTTATTTGAAAAGTTTAAATATTGAGAAGATTAAATTGACAAGATTAAATTTTGCCATTTTAAGATAAAAATGTACGCAAATTTATCAAATAATATAAAGATTGTTAAACTCGAAGAGATTTACCACTAAATACCAAATCACTTTTTGAAACGTCTCGACGCACGTTTCGCTAACTATGTTAGCATCATCAGGAGATAATTTAATCTCAGATTAAGTTTAGTGTTTCACACCGAAGGTTTCAATAGAAGAATTGACAAAGATTGTTGTTTTTTAAACACCATTTTTTTATTGCCGTTTATATCATGCGATATTTATGATTATTTCGGTAAATTTTATTACCGAAGCGAACAATTTCAGCAATAAACGCACTTTTCAAGAAAAGAACTGAAAACACAAGTATGCCTTTTAAAACCGACTCGTAAAGAAAAGCCAATAAACACATTTGGAAGTGTCCGTTGGTAATAAAATTCTCGTTACAGAATGAGGGCAAGATAATAAATACGAGAAAAAATATAAATTTAACTATATAAAAGTGGTAAAATATCAATTATACATGTTGAGTGTAACACTTTTTGTTCCGTTGGTATGGAGAAAGGATTTTTTTCTTTTTATAGCAGATTTATTGTTATTGATTTTCTCATTACACAAGTCGACATGATGTTTGTAAAATTGATGAGAATACTCTTTTTGCGATTCATGTAAGTAGTTATTAAAACATATTTTCTCAGAAATGGCCTAGCTCGTTCCATTTTCAAGTAGCTGTTTCTCCTTTATATTATGGGATCATTGAAATTATTTGTACATGAATTTGGACCGGACTATGTAGGAATTACCACAAGTATATCCACAGTAGGTTAGTTTGTTTCTGTATTGTTTACAGTACAGTCAAGTTTTTAAGTCGATTTTATATAAAATGTCAAGTTCTAGTCATCGATTTTGTTTTAAGTTATAAGCCAGATCTATATCAGAAGTCAAAAAACCTATTTTTTATATTTTAACTGCCAAACAGGAGATCAAGATAAAAGTTTGCCACGTGAGTTGTCCGTAAATTTGATGTAGTGAATGCATCGCAAGAAAAATTTTATACCGTTTATTGTTCCTATGGTGTGAATCTACTGACCACGCTGACCACAGAATCTACTGACCACGCAAGTGATTGTTACTCTCTTAAGTTGAATTAGTAGAATATTAACTAATTGAAATAGCAAGTATAAAAACAACATCAAAATTCGTAATTTTGAATTGAATCTACTAAAATTTTAGTAAGGCTATAAGTTTAACTTTTTAATTGGTTGTTTTCTACTAATTGAAATAGTGATGAGATCCAAGGTTACTACAGAATTAGTAGTTCTCAAATGGTTCAGTGGCGCCACTGAGAGAACAGTGTAAGTTTTAGACATGTGTGTACTTGGTTCCTTTCGAGAACATTGTCGAGAGTTACGGTTGAAGTAAATTGATTTTAAGTAACAAAATGAAAATAAATAAAATTTCATAATTGCAGTATTGTAATTATATGTTTAATATCACTACCGACATAAATTTAAGGTTAGAAATTTGTAAATAAGTTAAATATTGTTATTTGTATATACTTATTTATAGGGTTTTATATTATTATAATTATCATATCAGATATTTATTATTATTCACGTATGGGCCCTGGTGGACCCACGCGAAGTACAGTTAGAGGCGTTTGTTGTTGTTCTTTGCGCCAATACTGATTTCATTCTTTCATTATGAGCTTTTTTCCTTTCGTCAGACTGTTGTTCCACTCTTCCTACTTTCCTCTTTAATTGCAGCAATCCATTCAATTGTTTCTATTTTGTGTTGTAATGTCTCAGTTTTGTGTTTTTAGATATTTGCATTTTTTGTTGTAAATATGTTGTGTAAGTCCCAATGCAGTTTCCATTTTTTGACGCCCGCTTTTTCCAACCCGCTTTCCATGATTATTTCACCCAAATATTCAAATCGAGAGACCCATCTGATGTTACCATATGTTGTTTTTAGAAATGGTGTTCTTATTCTGTTGCAGGTCATGTATTGTGTTTTTTCAAAGGAAATTTGAAGTCTTACCTTTTCTGCTGTTTCTTTTAGGATTTCAATTTGTTTTTGTGCAGTTAATATATCTTGAGCTAAAATTGCTAGATCATCAGCAAACGCGAGACAATCTATTTTTATGTTGGTTCTTCCCAGTTTAGGGGAGAAGGCCGATTTTTTTACACGCCACTTCTGTATTACTTTTTCTAGAACACAGTTAAATAAGAGTGGCGAGAGTCCATCCCCTTGTCTCACTCCAGTTTTAATTTCGAAAGGCTCTGAGATGTCACCCATTAATTTAACTTTTGACCTTGTGTTAGTTAGTGTTGCTTTAATAATTGCCAGCTAATCTAGTTCTTGGTCTTTCAAGATTTGGAATAAAGATTCGCGGTTAATAGAATCATATGCTTTTTTAAAATCCACAAATGTACAGACGAGATTTTTATTGTACAGTTTCTGATATCTTAGGATCAACTTTAGACTCAGGATCCGTTCCGGGCAGGATCTGCCCGGTCGAAAACCTGCTTGATATTCACCAATTTTAAGTTCTAACTGTCCCTTTGCTCTGTCTAGTAGACATTGAGATTTTTACGGTTTTAATAAATGAACATTTTACTTGTTTATTAAAAGGATTTTTACTTTTTGATTTGTAGAAAATTTACTTTTTTCATTATTAGAATTTTCACTATTTCATTAGTAAACAAATAACATTTTCATTTGGAAAATTTGACTTTTCTATTAGTTAAAAATTCGCTAATTTAAAATGTGACAAGTTTCACTAATTGAAAAAGTGGATAACTACTATTAGTCGTATACATTGGACATTTTTAGATAGTGAATATTAGATATAGAAAGTTCTGTTGGATCACTAAAACAGAAGAGATTTCGAAAAGCAGATGGGCTAATTCTTCATCAGTATCTGATCCACGACTTCCTGAGAACACTAGCTGCTACCCAAGATTTTTAACTACCAGTGAATCTCACTTAATAATTCAGAATGAATTAAATGATTTCTGTACGTGACCTGGGATTATCAAAAGAAAAATCGCAACTTCTTGGTTCCAGACTTGAACAGGGGAACATAAACTTACATAAAAATGTAAGTGTTTCACTTGACCAAAAACGGAATGTAACATTGTCAAGTTTTTAAAAAATGGAAGGATCGCTATGTGTCTGTTATGATATTGATGGCTTAATGAATGAGCTTAATATGAAACATGTACCTTCTGAGTGGTACATTTTCATAGATTCGTCGAAATATAGCCTAAAAGTATTCTTGCTTTATAATGGAAACAAAAATCCAACTATTCCTTTAGCCTATTCAGCGACAATGAAAGAAGCCCATGACAACTTAGCAACCATACTAAAGCGCGTTAAATTATTTGTGGGAATTTACGTATCTTACTAGGACTTCAAGGTTTTACAAAGTATTGGTGATTTTTGTGTCTATACGACAGTACCTTTTAGCGGGCATTTGTCCATCATAAAACTTGAAAGTCTACACTATAAACGCCCAACCCACACTGTGATTAATATCACGAAAAAAAAGGTAGGCAGTCATGGGGATTGCCGACAGAAGTGAAAACTTGAAACCGGCCAATTGCCAAATATTTCTAAGATTGTCAAGAGCCTGCGAGAGAAGGATTGTTTTTATTTAAAAGCTGATGAGGGAAATAAGGTTATAATAATGAACACACCTGATTACTTTAAACGCGTTGAAACATTCATTCAAGACGGTCCTTATAAACGATTACCGAGGAATTCATTGTCAAAAATGATGAACGAAGTCAGAGATACATTGAAATCTTGTAACAGACTTATTTCTCCTTCTCTGACAAGCAAACTACATGTTGCTAATCCAAAAGTGCCAAAATTGTATTATCTACCAAAAATTCATAAACCAGGAAAATCAGTGAGACCAATTGTATCAGCCATTGATTCTCCAACATACAAGTTGGCAAAGTTGTTAACAAAGGAATTTGAAAATCTACCAAACCAACTACCTTCCTGTTCTGTGATAAACTCAACCAAATTCATAGAAAAAGTCAAAAACACACATCTACAGGAAGGTGAGGTTTTGGTTTCCTTTGACGTTTCATCGTTGTTTCCTTTAAATACCAGAGGGAGTTACTCGAGTTAAACCGTTTTAATAACAAGATTGTTTCTGAGTACATCTCCTTAACAAGATTATGTATAAGGCAACATTATTTACAGCTTAATAACAGACTTTACGAACAAGAACATGTATTTGTTTTTAAAATAAAAATAACTTTAACTTGGAAATTTTAAAAATTCTCTTTGTCTATATACTTTTGTCCATTAGTGTACATTGACACATTTGTGATTTTAAGCTGACTAAAGGTCCGGTTCTACAAATTTTCCTTAAAATAAAGATAATTATAACAAATAATTAAAATTAATTAGGGAGGTATCTGAAGTGAATGGTTATAATAAGAACACTGTAGATAAACTAATTAGAAAACATAAGTTCAGAAAATTATTGAAAGAATCTTCGAATTTTCAAAAGGATCAGAACACAAATAAATTCATGGTAATACCATTTGATGCCCAATTAACAAGAGGGCTAGACAAAATTTTGAAAAAAGTGGACCTTAAGGCTGTGTACAAACCATATAATAAATTAAGAGAACTTCTGGGTAATCCAAAGGATAAAGCAGAGCAACATGAAAAGTCGGGGATTTACGAAATTACTTCTCAAGACTGTGATCGAAGGTATATTGGGCAACCAAAAAGAAAAGGAAATTTGGAAAATTTTAAAAATTCTCTTTGTCTATATACTTTTGTCCATTAGTGTACATTGATACATTTGTGATTTTAAGCTGACTAAAGGTCCGGTTCTACAATGTTCTACAGAACGATCGGCCTACGGGCGTTTCAAATTTTATTCCAAGTATAGCTTATACCTGGTATATTCTTGCATTGTAGAACCCGCCCTAAGATGAATAAAAATGACCAGTATTTTATAAGATTTTGGTTAGAAAAATATTTAGAGATAAAATGTTGTGAATACAAAAATTAGGAAGTTTCATAATGCACTAACATAAACAAAGTCACCGAGCAAATGTTTAAGCTCAATCGGAGCTTAATAAAGGCAATCGTTAATTGCTCTTGCGTTGTCTATTTTTATCGACGTTCGGTTCACGCCATCCGGAAGAAAAAGCAGACGGCGATCCACCCGTATACGTTCCGACCCCTGTCTGACTCATTCGCTTCACGAACCTTGTTTAATCCCCCTGGAATTCGGGCGCGTTCTCGCTCTAGACAGAGAAGGGAGATTGGGAATTTTATTGGGGTAAGGAATATGATAAGAATGGACCCCATAATTTTTGTAGTGCCTAGGTGGATTAGATGTTCAGTGGCATCTCGGCCACAAATTTCCTTAACATAAAACTTTTCTTTATTTAACATAATAAAACACAGAATTTGCGTTGATTTCAGAAAACGTTTTAATGATAAGTGAAACATAGTGTATGACATTAAAATATGAAAGACTTTAACTGCCAAATGCCCTCTTCTTGCCGCTCCCCAGACTCTTTTGAGACTCTTGTCAAAATTTTGGATGGCATTTTGCCTTAACCGTGACTCTATGTCACTAATGACTCGAATAATTTTAGCTTTAGTTCAGGCCGATTGTGTTCTTATAGACCTGGCTGAAACGAAACCTCAAAGAAAATGGTCCAACGGTATCAAATCGCAAGATCTTGGTGGCCACTTGACATCACCGTTTCTTGCAATAACTCGTCCAGAAATTTTTCTCTCAATAAACCAATTGTTTCATTAGCACAGAGAGGTGTAACATCCTGATGGTGTTGGCACCATTCAGGCCACAAGAATCCAGTTAACATCTCACGAAATCGAACACCATAAACAACTACACTTTCACCTGCAGCAGTCTGAAAGAAATAGGGCTCAATTATACGCCAAATTAAAGGGCCCAATTATACGTCAGTGACTCCTTTCGGATATGAAAGTTTCTCATGAATCAAACGTGAATTTTCCTCGCCCCAAATGCGGCAATTTTGTTTATTATCTGAGCCACCAATTTCAAAACGTGATTCACCTGAAAAGATGTTTTTTTGATTTTTTTTTATCCTAGAAGAGTTGAATTTTAATTGACGAGGTCACATTCACAAGAAATGGAGTAAATAATTTCCACAACAACCATGTTTGGGCCGTAGAAAATCCACATGCTGTGAAAAGAACTCATTTTCAGCACAGATTGTCAGTAAATGTTTGGACTGGCGTAGTAAATAGCATGCTTTCTTCAAAACAATCTGCCACAATTATTCAAATGACTCAACTTTGAGAACACCCTGTATATATATACTATATATATATATATATATATATATATATATATATATATATATATATATATATATATATATATATATATATATATATATATATATATATACACACAGGGTGTTAGATAACTTGTCCTATGATGATTTTTGAAAAACCCGTTTGTTTCGAAGATACAGGAATGCGAACAAAATTTGCGACAACCAGATTCGATATTTGTTGAAATTATTAATGTAAATAAAAGTAGGGTGTAAATCAATGAATTTATCAAGTACAAAAAATTTTTTTTTCGATCTCGAAAATCTTGGAAAACATTCATCGACGTCTTCGTGAAACAGGCACATTAAAACGAACTGAAGGGTCAGGAAGACCACTGACTGTAAGAACGGTACAATTGGAACAGAATGTGCTGGACATGATAGCGGAAGAGCGTGGTAGTTCTATGCGAAAAATTGCAAATACTTTGAATGTGAGTCACTGGAACTCTGGAAAATTCTTAAGGACAATTTGTTGTATCCATACCACATTCAACGCGTTCAGGCACTACTACCTGTTGATTTTCCTCCACGTATTGCATTATGTCAATGGATATTGCAAACTATACTTCGCATCCTTCTATTCCTGATACAAATTCTTCTCACCGATGAAGCCACTTTCGCAAGAAACTTAATAAGGAATTTTCATAATAACCATGTGTGGGCAGATGAAAATCCGCATGAGGTATGCGAAGATAGTTTTCAACATCAGTTCTCGTTGAATGTTTGGGTTGGAATTGTAGGTGACTATCTAATTGGACCGGTATTTCTATCACAAAGACTTACTGGCGAGGTGTATCGCAACTTTTTGGAAGCAACGCTGCCTGAGTTTCTGGAACATGTACCATTGGCAACAAGGCATGAAATGTGGTTTATGCACGATGGTGCACTACCACATTTCAGTACAGTTGCTCGTGATTTTTTAACAGCAACATACGGATATCGCTGGATTGGTCGAAGTGGGCCACACGCATGGCCTGCTCGATCCCTGGACTTAAACCCCCTGGATTATTTCTTCTGTGGATATCTGAAGTCATTAGTTTACGCTACTCCATTGAAGAATTTGGATGATTTGCGAAATCGGATAATTGCTGGGTGTAACTCAATTAGAAACGACCCTGGTGTGTTTGAAAGAGTTCGGCAGTCAATGACGAGAAGATTGAATGCTTGTATCAAGGCTGGAGGAAGTTATTTCGAACATTTATTGTAGATTGAGCAACTTTACATGTACTTTTTGAAAATGAAATGTTAATGTCGTAAATTTTGTTCACCCTGTATTTTCAAAACAAAGGGGTTTTTCAAAAATCATCATACAACAAAATATTCTTAGAATAAGTCAAGGAATCACCCCTTTAATTTTTGCCGCATGTTTACCTAACACCCTGTATTAGTTCGTACTGTTTCGCGGATAGAAGAATATATTAGACTATTAGTCCGGGAGTATATCCGATCGTATTTGTCCAGTTTGTTGGAAACGTGCAGACGTTTCCCAAGGTCACACTTGGCATTCTCAATGCTTGTCTGAAGACTCAGATGTCTTGGCATTCTTCTTGTGGCAGACTTGAGGGCATTCTGTTGATTGTTTGATGCCTAGATTGTCATGCCTAGTCCCTTGAGAAACGAGAAACCCATACAAACATAACAGAACCACTAAAAATATTAATTTTTGAACTTAATTTTTTGTTATTTTACATTTATATACTATTATTCATCACAATTCTTGAATTAAAAAGACTCTGATGTTCAGCAAAAACTTTACTAATCGTAATTTAAAATAAAATTATAAAAAAAATATAAAAATCAGTCATTTTTCTTGAAAATTCGAGAAATTGCTCTAGTTTCTACAAAAGCAAACTTGGATCAGATTTTTTTCCAGACCCAAAAATCGTGTCGACCGGTGTTATTTAACATACATTAAACATAATGTATTATTGCTGTGACTCTCTGATTAATTAAAGATGTACAAACATTTTCGAAATTGTTATTACGAATGGAGACACTCAACATAAACTAAATATTTACGATTTCTTTTCCTAAATATGGTGAATTAGAGAGCTCAGAATAAGATATTCTTTACACTTCGCTTTGTAATCGAGATAAACATCATGGCGATTTGCTAAAAAAAATGAAAGTGAATTGTGGTTAGATACAACATAAACGTTCAGTTACAAGTTTAATTCGATTGCATGAAGAAAATGCTTAACAATAAAAGTTCTTTGCAGGTAAACGTACGAAACAATTTATATCAAATTACATTTCATCATACAGATAATTTAAATATTTAAGATAATCTAGGTAGAATATAAGATTATTATTTTAGTTACACTGATAAAATAGTGTACTAGATGTGCAGCGGCTAATAATTCTTAAGGTTTTCTAAAAAAAACATGTTTAATTTGGGAGAAAGATAAAAAATGGTTTATTCAAAGCATGCGCCATCGCTAGCTTCACATATATCTGGCAATTTGTGGATGTCCTTCTCGAAAAACCGATCTTTTGAGGCGGTCCAATCAAGTCATTTTTCGACATCTCCGTTATTGATGAAGTGTTTCATAGAACGTGAGTGAGACATCGATGAAAACAAGCGGTAGTTGGAAGGGGTCAAGTCTGGTGGGGCAAGAATTCTCAGGCAAGTAGAGAAATGGTGCCTCTGCTTTCGCTGTGTGTGATGAAGCTACAAAATCACTTTTGCATGTCTTGTAGACCATTATTTGAAAACGGTAGCGAACGGTGTTAACTGTTTCACCTGGTTCCAAAAATTCATGCACAGCATTGTCTTCTTTCCACAGCGATTCGGTCTTGCGGTCGATGTTGATGGTTGATCTGGGTCAACCCATGATTTTCCGCGTTTTGTGTTCTCGAGTTATATCCATTTTTCATCTCCAGTCACGATCAGATGCAAAAAAGTTTTTCGCCTTTTCCATCTGTCTGTTGTTTAGCTGATGTGGTACCCATTTTCCTGCCTTCTGGATCATTCCCATGGCATGCAAACGATCACAAATGGTTCGGCGACCAACAAGTAATCTCATTGACGTTTGTTGTGGAGTTTGCATTGTTGTCTCCTTCCAACAATGCGGGCAATTCGGCAATTTCTTCGGTTGACCTGAGAGTTCTTTGTCTTTCAAGTCGAAATCACCATTTTTGAATCATTCAGACCAGGGATCTCTAAAATTTTCAGCGTTAGGGCCCTACTGATTATTCCAGTAAGTTCCAAAGGCCAAAACCGTTTTAAATTTCCAGTCATTATCTATAATTTCTAAACTAGTCGCAGAGCACGCGACCTAAACGAGCATTCACTTGCTAAATTCGCTAGTTCAATTACTATTGTGTATTGTTGAACTGTGACACATGACGAAATCTGGTGGTCAAAAGCTGAAATAGATAGTGGTAGTACCCTCTATCGCTAACAGATGTAACAGTGCTAGTAGCACTTTCGAAAGCGCAGTAATAATTAAACATTCGTGTAACCTCGTTGATTGGAGAAAGTTCTGGTGTATTCCACTCACTTAGAGAGGACAGTAATGGGAGTATAAAAAGTCTAGAGGCGCGACCGCGAGTCAGTCTGCCTAGGGAAGGCGAACGAAGCGACACTGTCTGTTGTGGAATAAAGTAGTGCGTAACCCCGTTTAAAAGACATCTTCGAACCGACCAATGCCCATACGTAACAGTATTTTGACTTGACTTGTTGTCTTTACGTCTGATTTGCTATAGTCGGAATTATACCCATTTGTAGTTACGTCATCCAGGTGAGAAAAAACGTATGGCGTAGAAATATTTATCAATCAATATAAGGTTAGAAAGTTTATTATCGCGTTCAGAAATTAATATCTGCGATTGTTCATTATACAGTCCGATTCACGAAACCTGACGATTACGTCAGAACAGTAAGCTGAAAGCTAGGAAATCCTTATTTCAAATTTGCAACGTGTTAGACAAAGAAGTGTATTACTGTAGGAAAGTTCAAAAACATAATCAATGCATTTAACACAAGTTAGAAACAAAACCGGTCATCCTAGCTATATCGTGTAATTTCGTGTGTAGTTCTCATTGGTCACCTCATATCATAGATAAGATATATAACCTAAAATTGTTGACGTTTTCTGTCGTTTGTTTAGTTAAAAAAGTTTTATCGTATTAGTGTTTTTCAACATTTACACCACAGTTTAAGTGGTAAAATAAGGATATTTTCATTATATATTGTATAGTTTATAATTTTATCGCAATGAAGAGCAAGCCACCCAGTTCTCAGTGTCAACAGCTAGTGATTAATTTGTTGAACTATTTTGAAAAAGAGAAATCTAATGGGGGTACCCTAATACCGCTGTCAGCAATTCAGGAAGTAAATATAAAGTAACAACTGCAGAAATCGAAATAAAATGGTAAAATTGCAAGTTGTACAAGAAATATGGGTTAAAATGTATCAAAGAAATTCTTGTATTTACAAAATTGATAACATTATTTTAAGGAGCTTTTATTTCAATTGTGGGTATTATTATGTATTTATTATTTTTCCTCTTTTAGAAAAGCACATCACGCTATCAAGTTTAAGTTATGAACTTGCAGAAAAATCAGCATGTCCATAAGCAATAGTTCTTTGCAAAGGGCTCTACTATATATCGGTTTCAAATACAAAAAGAATAACAGCAGGAGATATTTGTATGAAAAAGCCACTATTGCTGCACAACGTACAACATTTTTGAGAATTTATGTAGAAAATTTAGAAAAAAATATCGTAAAGTCGTTTTCCTAGATGAAACTTGGATATTTTCAAAAGGAAATCCTAGAAAATCTTGGCAAGACACTTCTGTAAAAAGTGTAAAACGTCCATTAGGCTTTGAAGGAAAAAGATTTATTGTAGTAGATGCAGGTTCAGAGAATGGCATTGTATCCAAATGCAGGCCTGGTATTTTCTTCAAAGAATAAAAATAGTGATTATCATGGGGAAATGAATAACGACTTATTTCTGCAGTAGTTGAGAAATAAGCTTTTGTGTAATTTAGAGGAACCATGTCTTATAATAATGGATAATGCTCCATACCATAGTGCATTAAGAAAAAAAATGCCAGATCTAAGTTTCACAAAATAGGACATTATGGGATGGTTGAAAAAAAAAATAACATCGATTTTCAAAAGAACCTAACAAAGTTAGAATTATTACAAATTGCAAAAAAGTATAGAATTGAAAGAAGTAGATGAGGAAATTCGGTTACATGCGCATGAACTGCTTCGTACACCACCATACCAGTGCGAATTTAACGCCATAGAGTTAATATGGGCCAATGCAAAACAACATTATGATAAACATTTTGGAAGGGATAGGCATAGTGACAACAATATTTTAGCTTTGTGGCAAGAAGCCTTAAACCAAATTACTCCAGAAAAATGGAAGAAGTGTATAGACCATACAAATAGAATCATACTAGATTGGTACAAAAAAACAATAATTACAGAAGTGACACCCTTAATGATGAAGATACCGACTCTAGCAGTGATTCTGATGCAGACAATTAATTTATCAGTTTTTCTATTTAATTTTATCCTAGAATAAGAATGTGGGGCTCTGTGAAGTGGGGAAATAGAAAAAGAAGAAGCCAAACATGAATTTCTTAGCATCAGATTTAGCAGAATTTACCTGGGGAATTGAACCAAATGGAATGTGGAATTTTATGCTTATTGAATAATTTAAATTCAGGAGGTTACTGAAGAACAGGGCAGTAAACTATATTTACATGAGTTTAGTACATGTATTCTTATATTTTAAGAAACCCGCTGATGACTGATATACATGTTGATTTTTATAGGTTTACTGATTAATATAATTGGTGGTTCAATTTTCATTATTTTTAAAATAATACAAACATACTGTTTACATTGGCCTTTTATTGTATCATTGTATTAAACAATATAATTCATAAGTAGATCTAAAAAATAAATAACGTATGTAATGCCTGTACTAAAATAAAAAATAAAGCTGAAACGGTTATTATTTTAATGTATTAAAACTTTTTCGAGTTTGCTGGTTTCCAACTTTATGCAAATTCTTTAGATTAGGCAATTTTATTATTAATTTTATTACATATATTTTCGTGACCGTTTAGTATTATTATTATTTTTTTATTTAGTGGGACTTTCGGTCAGTGTACATAAGTTTTAATTTTTTATTGTTTTATTTACGTTTCGGTATCGACGAACCATCATCAGAATACTTCTAAAATAAAAATTACTTTTATAAAAAAAAAAGACACAAACTTACATTTAAAAACCTACCAATATCAATTAAACAATGAATTTTTTGAACTTTTTAACTAATATGTGTCAATTCTTTATAAAAATTTTAAATGACATATTTATATTATTATTAATTAATATTTATATTATTAATAATTACAAAAGTTCACCATTGAGGATGTGCTGAATGAATCAATTGTGTTGGTTCCTTGGCTTGTTATTCCTCTTTTTCTAGTTGATTCACCTCAATTCTCCTCAATTTCTTGATTCCGTTTTTTAAAATGTATAATTAAAAGTTGCATTATATTATTAGAATATTTAAAAACAAGTAATATTCACGATGTAATTTGGGGAATGTAAAAGAACAACCAAATTAATAGTATTGGCATAATTAAGTACTTGAAAAATCTGCCTTTAAGAACTTGAATGACAACTTTTCTCCTTGCACTTGAATTTGACTTCTTGGAGACCACATTTTAGACCAAGATATTTAATTTTACCTTTATAATCAATGCAAGAGTTCAGCAAATGTTCTTGTAATTTTTTTTATAGGCCAATATCCTCAAGCAGCTTGAACATGTAGAGTTATGTTCCATTTATATTTAAAAAAATGGCGTATAGCACCTATTTTACAAAGAAAGCAGTGTTAAAATAGTTAAAGTTCTAATAAAAAACCGGTGAAAATATAGGTCTTAATGTATTCCTGACAAAGCAAAACAAAAAAACATGTCAGATGTTCACCCATTCTCCACGTGGTGCCACCGATCGCCTTCGCCGAACTGTCAACCATGTGACGTCACGTGTCTCTCGGGACCGGTTTCTAGCCTTTCAGCCGCCATCAGCCGAGCTCTAGACGAACGCAAGGAAAGCAGTTTGGAGAGGCAATCGGGGCCAGATCAGATCAACTGACCATTTTAATGACGGGTCGTGATCAGGTGAGTCAGCAGTCAGGTGAATGCTCGTAGCAGTCACCGAAGGCGATCGGTAGCACCACGTGGAGAATGGGTGAAAGATTTCTGTAATATTTTCCCTCCACGGTTCCGTTACTCTACCTTGTGGGCATACCTGGTACTATACCCGATGTTCCAGGCAGAATTTTACGAGCGGTCCTGACTGCTACGAGCATTCGCCGTATGATGGCGTGAGTTGTGTGCGATCACGACCCGTCATTAAAATGGCCAGTTGATCTGGTCTGGCCCCGATTGCCTCTCCGAACTGCTTTCCTTGCGTTCGCCTAGAGCTCGGCTGATGACGACTGAAAGGCTAGAAACCGGTCCCGAGAGACACGTGATGTCACATGGTTGACAGTTCGGCGAAGGCGATCGGTGGCACCACGTGGAGAATGGGTGAAAGATTTCTGTAATATTTTCCCTCCACGGTTCCGTTACTCTACCTTGTGGGCATATATATATATATATATATATATATATATATATATATATATATATATATATATATATATATATATATATATTATTAATTAACAATTATCTTAATGAATTATTTATTTAACTTTATTAATTTATTAATAAAGTTAACTTACTAATTATTTTTAACTTTATTTATTTTTAACTTTAATAATTTATTAATTTAATTAACAATTATCTTAATAAATGTTATTATATTTTATTCGTTTTAAATTATTATTATTATTTAAAACTACAAAATCTACAAATATGCCCTCTACTGACTGATTTGCGAACTAGAGAGCTGGCATCTGATTGGTGGCTCGGCGGTCCGCGAAAGTCTTTCTCGTTGGCCTCGCTCATAATCTGGATGGCTCTAACTCAGACATACGTACAATTCTTAGTTCAGATGAATTTTGTTTGGGACGTAATCGTCAGGTTTCGTGAATCGGACTGTACCTATTATACCTTTTTGTCGGCATTATTATTAAAAATATCTAAAGACGAAAAACATATAGGCAAAAATTCTGTCTTGTTTCTTTGTATAGTTATAAATAATCAAAATGGTAGTGTCATACTTGCCCCACCCGGTATAAGCTTAAATTATATAAATATTTAAAAAAAACTAATACATATCCAAATAGGCCTGCATCTGTAAAATGTGTCCAATTAATTTGAAAACTAGGACAAAAAATTAATTCTGAAATTTAATATCTATGA
This sequence comes from Cosmopolites sordidus, assembly GCA_031761425.1. NCBI lineage: Eukaryota > Metazoa > Arthropoda > Insecta > Coleoptera > Curculionidae > Cosmopolites > Cosmopolites sordidus. Next base: position 654,957 of record JARFXV010000067.1, on the reverse strand, counting down.
TTGTGTCACATCATCCGATGGAGACATCAACATTGTTGCATAATAAACTAAAGAATATCTTTTCATACACTTACATACATCGTTTTAGTTTTAACTTTCTCCGTTTTAAAAGCAACGAAAATCACCCTTATTTTACGTGTTTATCTTGACAAGAATATCTCTGTATATAAACCAGTACGAAAGGTTGAGTCAGACAGATGATTCAACGTATTTTATTATTTGAATATATCGAAATAGTAGTGTAAAATGTTCAACTGGTTAATAACAAACGATAAGTTAATTATCTCTTTAACTAAATATTATTTTAAAAATTGGACTAATCTAAATATTATCAGTATTATTATGGATTTAGCCTAAAGGGATTCGCGCTCCTAAGAGAAAAAGTGACATCCCAGATATCTTAAATATCAAAAGGATTAAGCTCTGTGGGGGTTCTTTACATGTTTTCGGTCCACACGGTTGTAGAAGTGATGGTGGATGTTTTTGGTTTCTTATTGTTATCCAAAAACTTTCGAACGGTTCCAAGCAACACGAGGGTTGCTATTTATGTATCCGGAATAATAAATAAAAACATATCTTACTTAACTAAAATAACAAAGCTTCTGGTAAAGATGGAATCACTGCTGAACTTTTGAAATTCGCTGGTCCAGGTACAATCAAGGAAATAACCAAAATTCTACAAGATTGGCGAACCGAACGGAGTCCGGAAGATTGGAAAAATGCTCTAATCCATCCGCTACACAAGAAAGGATGTAAACAACAACAGAAGGATATCTTTTCTCCCAGTTTGTTACAAGATTGTATCTTGGTGAATAAAATTGCTGAATATCAAGCAGGTTTTCGACCGGGCAGATCCTGCCCTTAACAGATCCTGAATCTAAAGTTGATCCTAACATCAAAAACGGTACAATAAAAAACTTGTCTGTATATTTGTGGATTTCAAAAAAGCATATGATTCTATTGACCGCGAATCTTTATTCCAAATCTTGAAATAACAAGGAGTAGATCTAAAAACGCAGATCAAAAGTTAAATTCATGGGTGACATCTCAGAGCCCTTCGAAATTAAAACTGGAGTGAGACAAGAGGATGAACTCTCGTCACTCTTATTTAACTGTGTTCTAGAAAGAGTGGGTGAAATAATACAGGAGTGGTGTGAAAAAAAGTCGGCCCTGAATATTGATCAGCCAATTAAACTGGGGTGAACCAAAATCAAAATTGATTGACTGGCGTTTGCTGATGATCTAACAATTTGGACTCAAGATATATTAATGGCACAAAAACAGATTGAAATCCTAAAAGAAACAGCAGAAAAGGTAGAACTCCAAATTTTCTTTGAAAAGACACAATACATGACCTGCAACAGACTAAGAACACCATTTCTAAAAACAAAATATGGTAACATCAGACGAGTCTCTGAACTCAAATATTTGGGTAAAATAATCATGGAAAATGGGTTGGAAAAAGCGGCCAATAAGGGTAGATGTCAAAAACTGGAAACGGCATTGAGACTTACCCAAAATATTTACAACAAAAATGCAAATAAAAACACAAAACTGAAACATTACAACACAGTTATTTTGATTAGAAAGAGAGACATCGAGGACATTGAAAAGAAGGAAAGAAAAATCATAAGAAAAATCTTGGGCCCCAAACAAATAAATAGCACAACATAACGACTTCGAGAAAACCAAGAAATCAAACAATACACAGATATACATAGCGATATGAGAAAAAGAAGACTTAAGTTTTACGGACACATAAAGCGGATGAATCCGAGTAGGCTAACTAGACAAATAGTCGAATTTTATAAAAATAGGAGTAGAGCTAAAGTAGACACAATTAAATGGATTGCTGCAATTAAAGAGGACCTACGATCAGCAAATATTTCACAAAGTGAAATTCAAGATAGAGGCTGCTTCAGACACAAGATTAACGTTTGGGACCAGAGAGAAAAATGTAGGAAGACTAGGACAACTTGGTCGGACGAAAGGAAAAAAGCTCATAGCGAAATAATGAAATTAGTATAGGCGCAAAGGAAGGCTAACAACAAACGCTTCTAACTGTACATCGCGTGGCCCACCAGGGCCCATACGCGAATAATAAATAAAAACATATCTATCCCATACGAATAAAGAGCTTTGACTGTATATAAACATCCAAGAACTGGTGCAATTTTATATGCGAATAACAAGCAGCTTATCGACATATGGAATAATCAGCGCAGGTCATGTTTAATTCAGAATTGATGGTTTTAGCAGATGTATAAACATAAAGAGATGATGTGGAGTCATTAGTATGACTTCGGATTTTTTTTCTTCAAAAGGATTATTAGTGTCGAGATTTTAAGCTAATTATAGTATGTTGATTTCAAACCGCATTCCATTGGTGTAATTACAACCGATTTATTGAGAATGTGACGGATACAGTATCGGACATAAGTGGAGCGACAGATGATATTGATTTGTAGAAGAACAACCCCCTGTATTATGTATCATGACTTTGATACATTTAACAATTTTTTTACATTTATATTTTTTGTTTCTTATCATAACCTAACACTTTTGGATTTTTTATATGTAATGGTATTAGATGCAAAAATACGAAAAAAAATAATGAAAATTGATGATGATTGATTTAATGATGTCATGCCCAAAAGGAGAGGGATGTGGCCTACAAGAAGTTCAAATTAACCAGAAACGGTACTGACTGGAATGATTATAAGACGAAACGCAATAAGGTTGTAGTGGTGATTAGAAACGAAAAAATGGCATTTTATGAACAGAATATTGATCGTAATAGAGGTAACAGCAAAAAAATGTGGCGAATGTTAAAGGAATTGGTGGGGAGTGACGGAAAGTCCGACATGTTTGAGGATATTGTTTTCCGAAGGATTGTTGGAACGTTAGAAGAGAATTTTAACATTTTTTATGCTGAAAGTATTCGGGAGATAGCTCGAACCATTCCAAATCAGATTCAAACATTTGACAGTACCGTTGACATCCATGCAGGTGAAGAAAGTTTGGATCGATTTGATTTATTAACATTATCTCAATTGAGAGATTTTGTAATGAATTTAAAAAATAAGTCCACATCTGATGATATATGTATTATAAAATGTTTAAAGAGCGTATTTCAACAGGTGGGTTATCTATTAATTTATTTAATCAAAACGTCATCCAATGGTGGAGTTTCAAAGAATACGAAAGTGAGCATCATTGTTCCAATACCAAAGGATGGAAACCCTGTATCAGCAGAGGATTTTAGGCCAATCAATCTATTGCCGATTGTTGACAAAATATTGGAAATAGTGGTGTGTACACAGTTGCGTAGATACTTGAAAAGCAAAATTACATTTATGTGGGACAAAGTTAGGATTTCGTGATAACCATTTGTGCGAGTCTGCTCGCACTGATGTGCACTGCAACATCTTTGTACGAAAGGACGCCAAGATATTGGTGATGATAATGTTGTGGTGGGTGTATTTGTGGACCTGAAACGTGCAATTGAGACTGTAAACAGAGAAGATCTGATTGTGAAGCTACAATGTTACGGAGTGAAATCTTGTGTTATAAAATGGTTTAAACATTATTTGACCGCTTTCATCGAACAACAGTAAATGGTGCTATATCAGGAATTCTGGAAAATATTGGTATCCCATAAGGGAGCGTATTAGGTCCCTTTTTGTTTTCTATATATATATATATATATATATATATATATATATATATATATATATATATATATATATATATATATATATATATATATATATATATACATATATATCAATGACCTGTATAAGATTTAAAAAAAATTAGACTTAAATTTGTTTGCAGACGATACGCTCCTTTCAATAACGGGATAGAATTATAACCAAATGGTGAAATATCTTAATTTAGAACTCTCTATATTAGATAATTGGCTATGTGTGAATAAATTAAGATTAAATTCTGAGGAAACAAAATATATGATTCTAGGAAAGAGGGGTATTTGCAAGTCGTTTATTGATAAAAATTATAATATTTACATTGGGAAGAATAACATTGACATCGTAGACCGAATTAAATATCTAGGTGTAAATCTTGATTCTCAATTAAAGTTTTGTGTCCATGTAAATTACATGAGTAAAAAAATAGGGTTTTTTTCCTAGAATATCACATAGCTTAAGTAATTGGTCAAAATTGTTAATAAATAATACCATAATTTATCCCCATTTTAGTTATTGTAGCTCTTTGTTGTTAGGTTGTATTAAAAATTAAATATATTGCAAATTTTACAAAATAAGGCAATACCGGTATATTTGATGTTGTGCTCTTTGGGTTGGTGCTCTGTGTGGTAGAGTATTGAGATGGCAAGATCCTGCTACCAAACGTAAAAGGAATCACAGATAGGACAGACAAACTACTAAGGAAACATAAGATCAGAACAGTCTACAAGCCACACAAAACTGTCGCAAACATCCTAAAAAACCCCAAGGATAAAGTTAGACTGGAAAATCATGGGGTGTATAGTATATCTTATTCCGACTGCAACAGAGCATACATAGGACAAACAAACAGACGAATATCGGCCAGAATATAAGAACATAAAAACGACTTCAAAAACAAACAAACCACTTCCGCTCTATTCCAGCACCATCTACATACAGGACATAAAATCAATTTTGAAGGAGCCACAGAAATAGCGAATATTGAAAACTACATGGTCCGAACAATCAGAGAAGCTCTTGAAATAGAAGAAGGAGGTGACCTGAATACGCGAAACGACGCTCGCAACATTCCAAAAGTATGGAAATCCCTTCTGAAGAAAGAAAAAACGTGGCCACCTGGCCGCGAGGTAGAAAAATCAATAAACGGACGCCCGACAGCGTTGCCGAACGCCGCAAATGCTCCCGAACTACCCCGATATAGTCTGTGCAGTCGCTTTTGTGACCGGTCGGCTGTAAAAGCGAACACAACGACCCGTGCACGTCAGTTGGACTCTTCAGTCGAATATATATATATATATATATATATATATATATATATATATATATATATATATATATATATATATATATATATATATGTATAGCTAGGCCTTCAAGGGGGTTTTACAATTATTGTAAATTACAATATTATTTGCTGTTTTTTGTGTCTATAGGACAGTAGGGCAATAAAAGAACATTACAGTAAGAAAGATTGGCATCATAGAACTTCTTTTGAGCCTGATACTTCAAACATAAAATAGCCCCTTCCCCCTGTTAACCCAAAAAGGGGCTTATTCTGCCTCTCTGTAACAAAAAAAGCAGTACGTGTTACTATTTAACTTACGATTTCCAAATTTAGGATTCTAAAATACTTTATATTACACATATTTTTATCAATGTTACTTCAACAACATTTTTGACCTGTATTATTATTCAGGTTTTTAATGTCTTAACTTGCTAATATTTGTATTAGGGTCATTTCGATCCTGATTTGGAATTTAGTGGTAAATCTCTTGAGGTTTTCTGTTTCACACCAAAGATTCTAACATAAAAACTGAAGATATATTTGACTGATGTTTATAAACCTGATAAATCAAACCAAATTATTAGTGCCTCAATTATTAATATAGTGTTATGTGAGCGTCCTTTACTTAAAAAAAATAAAACCGAAAGAAATAATTTATCCACACATCAGTCGGATTCTTCAAATGAGATGCGAGACACGTTCTTCAACAATTTCACGATTGCTCTAGACTAGACGTAAAATTGAGGCCCTAAAAGCCAATTTGGTGAAAGGAGCAGCTTTAATGCCTTTGAAAAAGGGGCGTGCAGCGGAGGCCAACCCGTTTGAAGAAGGATGAACATTTCTAATACATTTTATACTTTTCAATCCATTCCGTCCGAGGTAAAAGAGAAGATCCGTCTGAAAAACAGACTATACAGACGCTATCGACTGACTGGCGACCCTGAACTCGGGCGACGTGCAAACGAAGCCAAAAGGGAGTACCTACAGGCTCTCAGAGAGTTCAGGATTGACAGATGGGACGATTTTCTAGCGTCAATCGACAGGGCCGATCGATCGATTTGGAAAACGGCCAATCACTTGGTGGGAAAGGCGAGAGCGCCGATTCCTCCCCTGAGGACGGGTGATACTCACGCCGTCACGGGGGCGGAAAAAGCGGAGCTCTTCGCCGTGACCTACCAAAAGCAGATGACCTCTCTTCGGCCTTCAGCCGAAAAGAGGACTAAAGTTGAACAGTTCAGGAAAGAAATTCTATCTTACCAAGGAACTCCTAATCCTGGCTACTTGATCAGCCAAATAGTCTCGCCGAAGATAATACACAATATTATCCGAGGTTTGAAATCTAGAAAAGTTCCTGGTCGCGACCATATCTCTCCGATGCAGCTGAAACGGCTACCAAACAAGCAAATAGCTCAGTTGGCAAATATTGTCAACGCTTCTTTCAGACTTCAGCACTTTCCAGCTATATGGAAACAGGCCCAAATCATAGTAATCCTGAAAAAAGGAAAAAGCCCAAGAGAGCCAAGTAGCTATAGACCCATTAGCTTGCTTAGCGCACTCGGCAAGATCGTCGAGAGGGCGATTTTACATGCTCTCAACTTCGTTCTTGCCGACAAGAACATACTGCCGGACGAACAGCTAGGTTTCCGAAGGGGGCATGCGGCCGTCCACCAGGCGGCACGGCTCGCGACGGAAATCAGGCAGGGTTTCGGTGGCAGGCGCCATACGGGAGCCGTCTTCTTAGACCTCTCGCAAGCCTTCGACAGAGTCTGGCATCTCGGACTCATAGTCAAGATGCTCAGACTGGGCATACCAACAGACCTAGTCAAGCTATTGGCATCGTTCCTGACTGGACGCACTTTCCAAGTGCTCGTCGATGGTACTTTGTCTTCAGTCCAGCGAATCGAAGCGGGAGTACCGCAAGGATCCCCTCTTGCCCCAGTAATCTTCAACGTCTACATGGCGGACTTTCCTAAAATTCCGCATGTAAAGACTGCATTCTATGCTGACGATACCGCTTTTTATACGTCAGCCCCCGGGACCTGGCTGATCACATCCAGGCTCCAAAGGCAGACGTTAAAAGCCCTAAAATGGCTAGCCTATTGGAGGTTAGCAATAAATCGCAGCAAAACCCAGGCTGTCCTCTTCACAAGAAGACAGCCGATTATCAGACAGAATATCCGCATCTACGGAGTCCCCATCAAATGGGCCAGATCGGCACACTACCTGGGCCTTGAGTTCGACAAGGCCCTCACGTGGGTGCCGCACCTAAAGAAGGTAACCGGGAAAGCAAGAGCCATGGCTCGTCTGCTTTACCCCCTAATGAACGGCAAAAGTAAGCTCTCGCTGAACATCCGAATAACCCTGTATAAAATCATGGTCCGATCCGTCCTCACTTACGGATCTCAGGCCTGGTTCCCGTACCTCCCCCCAACGTCGATTGCAATTCTGCAATCGTTCCAGTCACGTGCTCTTCGCACATTAGTAGGTGCCCCATGGTTTGTAAGGAATGCGCAAATCCATCGGGAAACTGACACACCAGAGATTCAGACATTCCTGTCCAGACTGCTGGACAAATTCCTAGCGACGGCGTCCCTTTCGGACAATCCGCTAATCAGAGCCACGGCAGCTTCATTGCCGGCCGTTGCCCCAGTATGACCATCCTCTTCGGTCATCACCTCCATGCCTAAAGGACGGCAGCTAAAACCCTTCGAACAAGCGACATTGTCGTGACGTCCGAAAAAATTCAGTGAATACAAGTCAGGGCCTTCGGGTCAACTTAACCTCCAGGACAAGAAGAAGAAGACTTTTCAATCCCCTCCTAAGTAAGAATTTTAATAATTAAATCCCCCGTTATTTTTCTTGCATAACTTATTTTTGTCTACAAACGATGCTAATAAACGATGATTTTTTGTAGTGTCAGAAATTGTGCAGGAAAAACAATAGATATTGTTCAAGGCAGTAAATATTGATAATAATACGAAAAATAGGAATGAAATTAGTACCAAATTGTTTGTAGTTTATTGTAGTAACAAAAAAAGTTACTCTGTTCATGTAAATAAATATCGGATAAAATCGAAAATAACGAACTTGTCGGAAAAAACAATCCTAACCCAGAAACTACAAATTATATAAATGTTTGTAGTAGTACGCGTATATCTGTAGTGACTGTTAAACTCTTCTTATAACCGCAAACAAAAGAACTGACTGATCACAAAATAATTATGATTAAAAAGATTAAAGCCTAAGAAATTACATCTACATAGGCGACTGACAATTACTTATTAAACTTCGTGCTGAGAAAATTGCAAACGTCATAAAAACTTACACATTATTGGCTTAGTAGTGATTTTATATAAATATAAATTATCTACAAATTATCGAATCATTTGTAGTTAGAGATTTTTTAACAATAATTTTCTTGAACTGATAAAAGACTGTAGTTCCCAATACTTACTAGGTTTATCGAATTCTTGACTCATTCTATCTTGCGTTACATAGAACTACAAATAATAATAGATAGAAATAAACAGATTTCGTAACTTATTAGCTGCTGAGTCATTGTTGCTATTGCAGTATGCATTGTAGTATCAACTAACTGGTGATTTTTAGGTATTTATGTTTTTCCACACTTTATAAAATCGTTTGTAGTTGAAGATTCTTGGACAACAATTTTCTGAAACTTTATTAATTTCAGTGCTTCCTAGACATAATAAGTGCCATGGTTTTTTCTGTAACTACAATTTCCATTAAGAAACCATTGACTCCACACCTTACCCATCATAAACTCGCTGATACAAGTATAATCGTTTCAGTAGCACATGTTCTATGATATTTGCAGATTGTCAGAAGAATCTACGCTCGATAGAATCGTTTGTAGTTTATATATCGTTTGTAGTGAGCTTCTGGAACGTTATCAAGTTCAGTGCTTCCCAGACATAAGCAGTGCCATAGTATGTAGATTATATTTTTTCTATTACTACATAAATCTAAAAATAATTTCAATTAAGAAACGATTGACTCGACACATTACCCATCATAAACTCGCTGATACAAGTATAACACTGGGGAACAATTTGAAAAATAATTTCTGTTGAGTTCGATATTTAAGCTGTTTTATACGTAAATTGACATGCTAATTCCAAAACTATTTAGTTTTTTTTCTATCATATCAAGTTTTTTCTCTACAGTTGTTGCGCATCCGACTAAGTTTGGCGAATCACAGAAGTCACTACTGCTCACTACCGGCGAACCTTCTTCGACCTAGGAGTGGGGGCGTGAGTGACGTTGCGTCATCTAGTTCATACTAGTTCAGTCAGTTACGTATGAGATGCTAAAGTACGCGGGTCTGTGTCGCTCTGATATAGTGAAGTCAAAGTATACATACACAACTACAGATTTTCGTTATGTCTACCTCTGGTAGTTCTCGTCGTAAGTGCTTAAACAGCCCTGATTCATTTTGTTATATATGTGGCAGTTTTACCATCCCCATTCAACGGACTAATATTAGTACATTTGTCAGGCAAGCCTATTTTGCTTATTTTAAAGTGAAAATAGGTAACCAAGATAAATCATGGGCCCCTCATAAAGTGTGCAAACAGTGTGTAGAGAGTTTACGAATGTGGACGAAGAGAACACGTAATAAACTTTCGTTTGGTATACCAATGGTTTGGCGAAAGCCCAAAGATCACTTAAGTGATTGCTACTTTTGCATAGTGAAAACATCAGGATTCAACAAGAAAAACAAACATAAAATTGAGTACCCTAGTTTACCGTCAGCTATACGCCCTGTGCCTCATTCAGCTGAAATTCCAGTGCCAGTTTTTCAAGAATTACCTGCTTTAGAAATACAAGAATGTGAATAAAGTGAAGATCGAAGTGACTCCACTCACGAAGAATTCAAAGTTTCCAATGATTCTGTTCGTAAAGGATTCAATCAACATGAATTAAACGATTTAGCACGAGACTTGGGACTATCCAAAAAAGCATCGGAATTATTAGCATCAAGAATGCATGAAAAAAATTTGCTTGACAAAGGAGCTAAAGTCACTTACTATCGATCCAGAGAAAGTGAATTTAGGCAGTACTTCAGAAATAATGACGGATTTGTATATTATCAGAACGTAGAAGATTTAATGAAAAAAATTGGCCATTTCGAACTATAACGCAACTGAATGGCGATTGTTTATAGATAGCTCAAAGCGTAGCTTGAAGTGTATTCTCCTACATAATGGAAATTTATACGGTTCAGTCCCAATAGGTCATTCTATTTCTTTTCGTGAAGAATATGGCGACATAAAGAAAGTCATTGACTTGTTGCAATATAACATGCACCAATGGATCAAGTGTTGACCTTAAAATGGTCTGTTTCCTTCTTGGCCAGCAACGCGGGTATACCAAGTATCCCTGTTTTTTGTGCATGTGGGACAACAGAGCTCGTGAGAAGTATTGGGTGCAATCGAACTGGCCGCCAAGATCTAACCTAAGAGCTGGTGTTTCAAACATTTTAAAATAGCCACTTGTCGACAGAAAAAACATTGTATTTCCGACTTTGCATATAAAACTAGGTCTCATGAAGCAATTTGTTACGGCTTTGTCAATTGAAGAAGACTGCTTTAAGAATATCATTTCGGCATTCGCTAGTCTGTTATATGAAAAGATAAAGGCTGGTGTGTTTGATGGTCCACAGATTCGGCAACTCGTTAAAGATGAAAATTTCACTGAAACAATGACCGAACTTGAAAGGAATGCTTGGTTGGCTTTTAAAAATATTGTTAAAGACTTTCTTGGAAATACACGAGTCCCGAATTATATCGAAATTGTTCAACAACTCTTGGAGAGCTTTAAAAAGCTTGGTTGCAACATGAGCATCAAACTGCATTTCTTACATAGTCATCTTGCTAACTTCCCAGAAAATCTTGGTGCTGCTAGTGATGAACAGGGCGAACGATTCCACCAAGATCTAAAGGTTATGGAAGCGCGGTATCAAGGTAGATGGGATGTCAGAATCATGGCTGACTACTGTTGGAGCATCAAGCGAGAATGTCCACAAACTGAACACTCCAGGAAAAGCTATAAGAAGAAATTTTTACCATAATATCTTTTATTTATTTTTTGTATAAACACAATTTAACTTTTAATAATATATTAACCTCTGTATGAATAAAATATTCTAATCTATTTGGTCAGATCTCACCTTATTTCCTTTCGTATTTACACTTTTAAGGTAAAATGAGGGGTATGCTGTAGCTTAAGAACTTGACGTGATAGAGAAAAACTGTGAATATTTTTGAATTCAGAGATGAAAAATTAGTCAAAAACAAGTTACAGATCCAAGTAACAAAATTGCTGTTCCCCAGTATAGTCGTTTCAGTAGCACATGTTCTATGACATTTGAAGATTGTCAGAAGAATCTACGCTCGATATAATCCTTTGTAGTTTATATATCGTTTGTAGTGAGCTGAAACGTTATCAAGTTCAATGCTTCTCAGACATAAGCAGTACCATAGTATGTAGATTAATTTTTTTCTATTACTACATAAAACTAAAAACAATTTCAATTAAGAAACGATTGACTCGACACCTTACCCATCATAAACGCGCTGATACAAGTATAATCGTTTCAGTAGCACATGTTCTATGATATTTGAAGATTGTCAGAAGAATCCGCTCGATATAATCGTTTGTAGTGAGCTTCTGAAACGTCATCAAGTTCAGTGCTTCCCAGACATAAGCAGTGCCATAGTATGTAGATTTATTTTTTTTCTATTACTACATAAAACTAGAAACGATTGACTCGACACCTTACCCATCATAAACTCGCTGATACAAGTATAATCGTTTCAGTAGCACATGTTCTATGACATTTGGAGATTGTCAGAAGAATCTACGCTCGATATAATCGTTTGTAGTGAGCTTCTGAAACTTTATCAAGTAAGTAATCGTTTCAGTAGCACATTCTATAAAAGTTATTTTCGATTTTATCCGATATTTATTTACATGAATAGGGTATTTTTTTTCTTGTGACTACAATAAACTACAAACAATTTAGCACTAATTTCATTCTCATTTTTCGTATTATTATCAAATATTTACTGCCTTGAACAATATCTATTGTTTTTCCTGCATAATTACTGACACTACAAAAAAAATTAACTATACTACATTTATTAGCATCATTTGTAGGCAAAAATAATCAAAAAAATCGATCGTTCTTTAATACGGGTTCCAGCGTGATGGAGCTCAGGACACATACACGTATAACATAACGAAATGCCTTCTGAACATTTAAATTTAATTAGTATTAACTATGAGTTTATTCTCATAAATTTACATAATTACAATTATGATAATGAAACATAATACTTTGCTAATATCAATCCGTACCAGTTGATAGATATATTGTTTTGTACGTTCACTTTCTACACGTCGTGTAACGTTTCGCCTATAAATTATTTTATTTGACAACTAAAAGTTTTTTTTGTTAGAAATTTCACTTTACTACCTGTTAGTTGAAAAACAAGCGGGTAATATGTAATTGGAATCAAATATTTCAGAGATTTTGTCAAATTTACTGAGGTAACCGATACTTGATGGGAATTCATTTTAAATAAAACAAACTAAGACACCTGGGGAGAGCATAAAAGAGTTAAATGATTTAATGATAATGTCAACAGACTCTGAGAAAATAAAACTCTTCTGTGATGGGTGCCCCGGACAAAATAAGAATATAACGGCCATTGGAATGTTATGCAAATTTCTATCTGAAACAGGGACATGCAAAAAAATAGCGTGACGTTTCCTGTAGTTGGCCACTCTTACATTCCTTCTAATAGGGTCTTTGGACAAATTCAGAAAAAAAGATAGATACGATAGTTAATCCATAGGAATGTTCAGAATTTTCTTTCACAATTTGGTACAGTACGAAAAGTTGGTACGGAGGTAAGGAGGTTCATGATTGGATAGTGCGGTTACATAGGTGTTAAAGTCGCCTGGACAGCTTCATTTCAAGTTTGCAGCTTCCAAAAGAATCATTTTGAAAAAAAATACAAGGTCTTGTGACTGCTCAGGATAAAATCAACTATAGAACAAACGCAGAAGTCCCAAAATCTATATTAAAAAGAAAAAACAGTTGAGTCACATTGTACCAAACCCTCTGACCAACATTATCGCTGTAAAACCTAAGAAACTTAAAGATGCCGAAAATCTTTTAAATAAATACTTTGGAGGATCTGTTGACGAAAACAATGAAGATGAGGAGACAGTCATGTACCCTGATGATGATCAACTCACGGTTTAAAATTAATTTCTGAGACCACAGTTCTTGATTTTTATAAGTTATTAGCAACTGTCGCAATCGATTTTGTGTCCTGTTTGTAGATGGATACAAAATCGATTTCGACAGTTGCCGACAAATTGTAAATATCCCTAATTACAAAATAAGAACCACACGAGAAACAATAGAAATAGAAAAAATCGGACGCCTAAACAGAAGAGATGATGCCCTCAATCTGCCAGACACGTGGAAACCAATAATTAACCGACAGATCGAAGCTGACCGGCTGCAGTCGGGAGAGCAACTGACTATCACTGTGACACCTCAAACATCGTCCGAGGGGGCGGAGCCAACACCAGAACCAATAAGAAGTAGGCACCATCACAATCTGCGACCCAGAAGAATATAAATATTAAGAGACAGTTTCCACAGCTTTCAGTCTTCAGACAAGCATTGAAAATGTCAAGTGTGACCTAGGCGAAACGTCTGCACGTTCCCAACAAACGGGACACAAACGATCGGATATACTCCCGAACTAATAGTCTAGCGTATTCTTCCATCCGCGAAACACTACGAACGAACTAAACTGAAAAAAATCGACTATTTTTAATTTCTTAAAGGTATAGAAAATATTGTTAGAAATGATGAAAAAAAAATCCTACGAAAGTTAGAGCTCTTAATATCAATATTAAGAGGTGTCGCATCGCAAATTTCCAATTTTAATAATAGCTCTTCAGCGGAACACTACTGTGGAAGGACTATTACACATTTTTGTGGGAAATTGAACGTACTTCACAAAAGGTATCTTATAAATTTTCGATAAATTTAATTTTTGAAAAGTTATTCGAGGCTAAAGTTGAACGCATAATAAATTTTTACATTTTTTTCAATTTTTCGACGAAACTATCAATTTTATCGAAAAATGTTATTCGACGTTTTTTGTAGATCATTCCATTTTCCATAAATTTTCATTAATAAATTTTTCAAAACTCCGTAAAGATCGTGAGTTATTGAAATTGATTTTTTTCTAAATAATCGGATGTTTATTGTTTATAATTGATTATAAAATTAAAATTATTCAATTTTTCAACTGAAAATTGTTTACTTATTATATCTAATTAATTGTAAAAAACATGCACTCAGTAGTTAAAAAATACTCATTTACTTTACTTAATTCTACGTTCAAGGTCAAGACGAGCGAAACACAAAAAACAAAGAAAAATTATTTTGTATTTATATGACACTACTTTTCGTACTGATTAAACATCCCTTCAAGGACGTCTCTTTCTATCGCGATTTTATGTGCTGCACCGTTGTTCTTATTATTTTTTGATTCGAGTAATATTAATGCATTGTTAGGTATTCATTATTGTGAGTGAGGTGTACCAGTCTATTGCAAATATATTCGGAAATATGAAAGATTATTTTTTAATTCCCTGAGAATATATATTTACTATATTTTGAAAACATCTCGATTCGTAAAAATAGCTGATTTTGACTGAATATTGTAGTTAAAAAATAAGTATGGTAAATCTGTATTTTTCAATTTGAATAAGCGCAAGCTTTTCTAAAAGTTAGTCAAATATAACAAGTAATTTTCAGTCAAAAAATTGAATAATTATAATTTTATGATCGATTATAAACATTAAAAATCCGATTATTTAGAAACATTCCCTTTTCAATTTAAATAACTCACGATGCTTACAGAGTTTTGAAAAATGTATTAATGAAAATTTATGGAAAATGGAATGATCTACAAAAAACGTCGAATAACATTTTTCGATAAAATTGATAGTTTCGTCGAAAAATTGAAAAAAATGTTAAAATTTATTATGCATTCAACTTTAGCCTCGAATAACTTATGAAAAAGTATAATTATCGAAAATTTATAAGAGCCCTTTTTGAAGAACATTCAATTTCCTCTCAAAATATTAGCATTTCCACAGTAATGTTCCGCTGAAGAGCTATAAAATTCTAAAGTTAAAAAAAAAGCTCCGCCAAGGCCAAGGCATTCTTGGGAAAGGATGATTCGTCTATCTTGAGATCAGAAGAAGATGTGAAATGGCAAGAAATACAATGGGGGATTTGCACAAAACCTGGAGAGATATGGGCACAGATACAAAGAAGCAAATGGTAATAGAAGTAGGTCCAACTAATATCCGATACACATCTCTTGAGGCAGTCGAAAAAAGTATCAATGACTTAATCACAACAAAACCACCATGTTTGTTCGATCTGGAATTCGGCAAGTGCCTAAAAGGTGGCAATAGACAGTGAGAGAAATACTTTGAAGATTTTTTGCATTAATTTCTTCATAATTGCTAGTCAAAACAGGTCGAAAATTAAGTTGAGGATATAATAACAGCAGAATACTTGATAAATGATAATGCAAAAATACTTGATATCGAGCAATCAACAATACTTTCTCAACATTTAAAACCCATTAAGATTGATTGTGATTTTATTACCGTAATTTTACGTAATTATAACATGAGAAGAGAACAGAAATAAATCAAACTAAACTAGTTTTATAGATATATCAAAGTTATAGCACAATTTTGTACGTTTTACTTTCTACAAAGTATCGTTGGAAGTTTCTCTACTATAATTTATTTTAGTCATTTAGAAATTTTAATCATACGACGTGAATTAGAAACACAATGCATCGAAAAAAAACGGTTTGTCCTTGATTGTCTGCTTGTTCAGTGATGCAAGTAATATTGTATCCATTATAAGTTGACTAATTTGGCTTACTGCCAATGTAAATTTACCTTCACGAAAGAGATAAGGAATTTTTGTAGAAACAAATGTAATTAATAAAAAAAACGTAAAAAAATCAGTTTTTTTATTTGAATAAAACTTTAGTTCAGCTAAATTGAAATTATTGTGGAAACATTCACAACTGAATAACTTTCCCCGTATATACGATAAATACAAGTTTAGGCCCACACTGTAGATTGAATAAGGCACCACCACAGAAAACAAACATCCGCATTTCGGAAAAGCATAAAGAAGGAAACCTTTTCAATAAAATTTACAAATATAGTGATTTTCAAGATATATCGTTGACTCATTGGCTTAATAAACTATTACCAACCCCTGACGTAATGAAACCGGCAAAGTTACAAGAGACGTAAACAGGATTGGGCCTAATAAAACAACACTTAAAAAGAAAAAATTAATTTTATACCTAGTTTAGTAGTTTCGAAATATTTTAGTTTAGTTCACATTCTTTTCTTAAACAGTGCAGTTCTATAATTTCGATCGTATTTTTTGTTATCCCAAACATGCTAAAAATGTAGCGTTCTTGTTGTGTTGTTCTTCGGTAGTGCTAATTTAAAAAGAAAACATTTATCGCCCGATGCTAAGCAAATTGTTAAAAATGTGTATTTCTTTATTGTTTAGGGGGCTTAATGTTAATGCTGCCGTAGCAGAAACGTCTTTATTTACGAAAACTCCGTTCTCTATAGTTTAAGATATTGTGACGACGCCAATTAAAGCCAAAAAGGTCCGTAGTGATTCTGGTAAAAGCAAATATGTTGACGAAAGCGATAAAAACTTAATTCGCAGCAAACTGTGCCTACATTTCATTCATTGCAGCAGAACTAGCCTCCGGAGAATATTATCTCAAACGGGTTTCGCATATCGGATCATTAATAAAAGACAAATATTAATGGAATCACAACGATTGCGACGATGGCAGTTCGACTACTTAAACTCTTAACAAAAAACTCTTAAACTCTGTAAAAAATACAGAATAGAAAATCGTCCCATTATCTACCTTGATGAAATATGGTTTGATACATACGAGACGCCAGCAAGAGGATGGGTAGATACATCAAGAAACTGCTCAACAATGCTAATTGTTTACGGTTGTCCTCCAAATATATTAAACATTACCGCCATCTATCAGAAAAGTATCAGTATTAAATATTTATTTCCTTATAAAACTAAACATCTACAAGTTTAACTCTTCTATTGGAACCTTCAGTGTGAAACACTAACCTCCTAAGAGATTAAATCATCTTCTGATGGCGCTAACATTGGTTAGCAAAACGTGAGTCGAGAAGCTTTCAAAAAGTGATTTGGTGTGGTAAATCTATTCGAGTTTAATCTAACAAGTTTAATAATGAAGAACAAAATTAGTTTATAATTATTTTCGGGGCCTCTTTTAGAAAATTTTATAATTAATTCTTCATTATCGTCTTTTGTTAACTGAATCAAAAATTATGCGGTTCAGATATTCCATATATCGATATGGAAAGTGGTAAAACAATTTCCTTTTATGCGTACGGCTTAATAACGATCTAATTCTTATGCACTGGTGGGTATGATTTATATTTGTTTTCAAAATTCATTGATTTTTTTTAAATATAATGAATATGATATATTTATTATTTTAATATTTAAATTTGATTAAGTATTTCTGACTCAATTAAAAGAGTAGGAAATAAATAAAACATAAGAACGACATTTAAAACAAAAAATACCCTCAGATCTATATTGACAAAAACCAAACCAAGTAACACACAACAAAATACCAAAAATGTGGTTTATAAAATTCCCTGCGAATGTGGCAAATTTTATATAGGCGAGATATCAAGACCGTTAGATGTTAGAATAAAAGAGCATAAAAACCTTCTTAGAAAGGGCGATTTCAATAAATCTAGAATTTGTCTAGATATTATTAAGCAGTGGCGGTTGGTCCACAAGGGCACGTGCCCCTAAAAAATTAAGAAAAAAAGTGGAAAAAATAATTTCAGATTTTACATTAAGTTATTCTCTGTTTTGTCTATGATCACGCTTCTTGCGACCTCTATAGTCTAACATCCATGTCATTCGCGGTAACGAAATAGGTCGTGGGTTGCCGAAGCGCACTGATTAAAGAACACGTGCTTTGGGCACAGACACGTTTGTGCCGTTACTGTTTTCTTTGCTATCGCGTGCGGTATAAAAAAATTAACGGTATAAAATTCTGTGTGACATTTGAGCTTGCCTCACTTGGGCAAACTTGAGAAAATCCTGGCATTTTCAGAGGGCTAATATATTTGATGGTCGAAAGAGACAGTATTTTAGAAGCTCATTTAAAAGACTATAAAAATAAATTATTTCTATCTCCAAACAAATTTATTAAAAAAAAATCACACATCAAAATATGTTGCCATACAGGCCGATAAAACAACCGATACATCTACTCAAATGTAGATGGTTTTTATAATCAGATATGTTAAAAATGGCGAAATTTACGAGATATTCTGAGGCTTTTTAATGCCAAAAAATCACTCCGCAGATGGAATTGTAGACGAAATTCTGTTGATGCTAAACGAGTTAGGAATAGACAATGAACCTAAGAAACTCGTAGGCGGAGTACAAGCCAAAATTTAAATTATTTATAAGAATGCACAGTATATTCACTGCTGTGCTCACCATTTAAATCTAATAATTGAAAGGTGTTGTACAATAGAAAAAGGTGTAAAAATGTTTTTTGCAAATCTCTCTGTATTTCCCTCTTTCTTTTCTCCATCATCCAATATTAGATACAATATAGAAATACAAATTAATCAAGAATTTGGTAACTAGCGGGTGAAGAATCTGCAGCGATCACAGAGAATCGCAGAAAGAAACGGAAATTTACTGACAAGGAGGACCCCAATCCGACTGTCAGGATATGCAAGGAAATCTGTGATACCTTAATCATACAGGTTCATGAACGTTTTAGTTTCGATGTTTACCTAAACCGTTGTAAATTTATTTGAAACTGATAAATTTGGTGAATATCGAGCCGTCTTTCCAAATGATGACATTAAAACACTGTGTAGCCTATTTGTAAACGTAAAATTACAAAATAAACTCTCGGTTATGTATGCACGGGACAATTTTATGAAACACAGTGGGACTGTACCGCTGTTAAAATTTAGCGAATATGTAGAATTACTGACTGTTTTGTCTACCGTCCCTATGACGACTGTGGAAAGCGAAAGATGTTTGTCTACCCTCAAACGAATGAAAACTTCTAAGAAATATTCTCTAAGAAAATTTCTAAGAAACACTATAGGCCAGGAACGGCTGTGTGCGTTAGCAACGTTATCTATTGAAAAAAACTTGTAAACTCATTTTTAAATTTTAATGATCAAGTCATCGACCACTTTGTTGCTCAGAAATTTAGGATGGACTTCAACTACAAACAGATTTAATGGTCATCAAAACAACATTTTATTTTCTAGGTACCTATTTGAAAATTTAACGTCTGACAGTTACACTCGTATTTCTACACAGGAAAGTGTGTGTATGATACAAAGAAATGTAAAATTTTTGGTTGCCACGCATTTCCCTATCCCCATTCCAAAATTTGGTATACGTACCCCACCTGTTTTCCCCCCAAGAACCGCCGCTATTATTAAGTGTTTCCTTTTTGTCACAAATATCACTGTCTCATATAGTAAAAGCTAAGAAGTAAACATAAATATCCAGGAAAAATATTAATCCTGATTTGCCCTTCCTAATAAAATTAAATTCTAAAACTTGTATGATTGATACAATTACATTATATAAGTTTCATTTCCTGGTCGTTTTTCCTTTGCGGCAGGAATTATTGTTAAGACATAATGCGGATAAAAATTCCCGAGTATAATGGGACATAATAATTAATTCTCTATGCACGACTGATTTTTGATTGGAGGTTTTTTTAATACGCTTTGATATTTTCAAACGAGGATAAAAAAACATTTGTTCTTCGAAACCTAAATTTAAACTTATTCCTCTGCATTAATATCCTACAAGGCAAGGTAAGTTGATGGGTGTTAGCCAAGATTAAATGTTATTAGTACGTGGACCATAAATCTACCCGCATCCCAAAATGTTTTTCTTAATTACCGTGAAAAATATAATTTTTCATTTCACCACCACAAACATCAAACTTGTTTATATCCAACGGTAACAATTAATCTAAAATTACCGCCTTTATCGCACAAAATCAACCGGAACTTGAAGTCCATAATAAGAGAATTTTGTAAGGTTTACACGAAAACCTTGACAATTTTTTTGGTGCACGGCAATTTTGACTCGATTTTCAGATCAACCCGGCACATAACACTCCACTACAACAGAACTATTTACACACACTAACTGAAACAATCGCCATTGGTTTGGGGAAAATCGCACTACCGAATGTCGCCGAGGACGTACGAACTAGCACGTGTTAACTCTGAAATGGAGGGGCCATCCTTTCGATGTTTATATGAAGCGTTTCTAATATTACCTTTTGATGACTCATAAAAATTACTAAATCAGTGCTCGCTTAGACAAGGTAAAAAGAAAAAGAAAACAAGATAATTTTTAGTTGATATTTAATTTAAATGTTAGGACACTTGTGGAAATATTTTCATATTAGCATGTCTCAATAATAATTTCAAAATGCAACTATATCTGTTATAATTGGTTTTTTTGATTAAGTTTTGCATTTTTGTTGCAACTATCAAATTATTATCTCAAATAATAAAAGCTAAGAAGCTAAAAATTAAACGTAAATATTGATGAAAAAAATAATATTGATAGAACATTTTATCAAGAATGAACTTTCATCTTAGAATGTCTCAATTCTTCTATTGGAACCTTGTATTGAAAACACGTTTCGCTAACCATGTTAGCATTATGAGGAGATTATTTAATCTCGAAACGTGCGTCGGGATGTTTTCAAAAAAAGTGATTCAATGTTTAGTGGTAAATTTCTTTCAGTTTAGAATGTCTCAATAATAATTTCAGAATGCAACCATATCTTTTATATGAACTTTTTATTATATTAAATCTTAATATTATTAATCCATTTTTCGGCAGAAAAAATATTAAAACATCAGAGATTATCACAAATGTATTACCATATATTATATTATTTTTATAAGAATCCCAATGTAGCCATTCAACGTTAACGTTATTTCCTAAGTTAGGTAATTAGGCAACTCAAATTACAGTAGAGCTGCACGACTGAATGCCTGAATTAAGAGAGCGCATAAAAACGATTAATGAAAGACTTCTTGTCTAAATTCCGCTATATTATATTTACAATGAATCACTAACTAAAAAGAAACTCATTTTAAATAATAAACTGTGTTATTGCAATGAAACTTTTATAACATATATAGTACACCCTAATTTTTGGGAGTTTATTTATCCCAAATAATGGCGAAAATTAGAAAAATGGTTATTTGTAAATATAACAAAAAAATTACACAACATGTGATAACAATTTATTTCAAAATATTAATTAAATAAATAATATAGTTTGAAACCGCAAAAAAAACACGAGCAGGGCGCATTATGTGCGCACAGGCAAGTACTATGTATTTGTATTTGATTTAAGACATCAGGCAACAGTAAATACATAAAGCCTGCATTGAGTGTTGCATGTCTGTGCAGATTCTGCCTACAATAAGTAATTTAAATTGAATAGCATGTCATAACAAGAATCGGACGATAACAAGAAAATTAATTTAACAGTCGGAATGTGTGGTTGAATAATAAGCATAATTACCCTATAAACATATTTGCATACTTATGTTGAATAATATACAAATTGTGTAAATAACGTAATGAGACTAATTTTTTTGTAGTTTTTTCAAGTTCAAGTTTTTTCAAGTTAGTTGCCTTAAGAAGCCATGGGGCCAAAAAGTTATGACATGTTTCTCTTCTGCTCCTTTCGATCAAGCGAAAGGTTTTTCGGAACCTTTTACGCTCAGTTTTTCTTCACACCCAATTCATTTGGTCAACTTTTCCCCGAACATTCTGACCGTCGCACAAGATTCCAGATTCTGTCGATATTTTGTACATTTCTAACAAATAAATTTACATAACTTTTTTTAATAATTTTGTAGATGTAGAACATAATTCTTTGTTTATGTAGTATAGGCAACCAACAATTGATACGAATTACAATGCAGTCGTGACGAAAGGAAAAAACTAAAGGGGAAAATGTAAAGACGGGAAGCGGGACAGAGCAAAATTGAGTCCTGCAACCACCGGAGAGCTGAATTTCCGTTTACTCTAGAAAGTTTAAATCCTAACTGTATAATTATCTGTTAATGTACGTTTTTAAAAGTTCCCCTTTCGAAAAAGATTCAATTGTCGGTTAGAAAGTTTTACTCGAAGTCGTTTTTGATCAGAATTTAACAAATGCAGCCACTATCTTGCACTTTTCAAACTCAATTCCTTTTTCAAAATATAAAACACCCTTTCAGTTGAGATGCCCATTCATCATCCATAACCATATCATGTATACAATTAATTATTTGTTCAGTAGTTGAACTTATTGGACGTCCAGAACGAGGTTCATCATCCAAGTTTGTTCCCCTAATACATTTATCATTTCACTATGAATTTCCATTGTCTTTAAAGCTTTTTGCACAAATAATTTATCCACTGCACGATTTTCAATATTTTCCTTTTAAAAAAATAACACTTATTTGCTTAGTATCTGCTGTGTACGAATGAATTGACAGATCGACTTGAAACTTGTAAGATGTAGTTACAAGTTGCTGCAAGATGCAGTAGATTTAAATGCAGTAGATTTAAAAGTAAAAGAGAGCAAGATGCAGTAGATTTAAAAAAATAACACTTATTTGCTTAGTATCTGCTGTGTACGAATGAATTGACAGATCGACTTGAAACTTGTAAGATGTAGTTACAAGTTGCTGCAAGATGCAGTAGATTATATAGTTCTTTTACTGCTCTGTAGGTGTCGCTCCTGGACTGCAAGATGTAGTAGATTATATAGTTCTTTTACTGCTCTGTAGGTGTCGCTCCTGGACCTTTTCAATTAGCCTAATAATGAGACTGATTTTTAAATTCGTTTATAATGATGACTGAATTTTTTCTTTCAATTTAAATTACAATTCGACTTTGTCTCCTTCAAAATAGTTACTTTGGTAAACCACACCGCGCTGCAGATGGTTTGTCCACTCTTTATAATACTACTGGAACTTATATACTGGAATTTCCTTCAGCTGCTTGGTTACCGCTATTTAATTGTTCTCCAACGTCCCAAAATGATGCCCTTTGAAGCGAATTTTCACTCTTGAGAAAATAAAAAATTCACAAGGACTCAAGTATGCTGAATAAGGAGCTTACGCAGATACAGTGATGTTTTTAGTTACGAAAAACTTGATAATTGAAATCGCTGGTTTATCGTTTTGATCTTAAGGCATAAATTTCTTGAGGACGATTCCCTAGCTGTCAAAAAAGCAAATCCACATATTTTTGATCTTTGATTTGCTCGTTCTTGCTTCTGTTGGTCATGATGAGGTTGGAATGTGCCATTCCTAGCTTTGGCGCTTCGTTTCCGGGTCATTTTTAAAAATTGAAGAAGTTTCAGAAAATGAAGGTCATGTGCTATCCACCTCAAAAGGTCAAGACGTCTTTTCTGTTCTCCTTTCGATTCCACGAAAAGTTTCTCGGAATCATTTTCGCCGAGATTTCATCCCAATTCACAGGCAAAAATCTGATAAATAGTTCTGAGTCAAATTCAACTCTTCCCGACAACATTTCGGCTTCTCGGACATTTATATTACTTCTTGCAGTTAAAGGCCTTCTGCTACGACTCTGCCTTAAACCACCTGGAAACTTGGACCCTTCAGAGTACACTGTTCTCATAAACCTGTTGCAGCTTTGTAAAAGTTTCCATCACACTATATCTAAGTCTGAAACGAAACTTGATAGCTCTTTTTTAGCTTTATAGCTATATATAGCAAAAATTTTTTTTTTGTCATAAATAGAAAAGTTTTATAACAAAACTATTTATAATTAAAAAGTTATATCAAATTGAAAATAAATTTTTAAACCTAGTACCGATGACACGCCGACAATTCCCGAAAACAATCGGAGCAATATGTGACCTCACAGAATGTACCGCCAATCGTTTCGGCTCGGGGCAATTCGGTTACTTAAACCCGAAATTTTCTTTCGTCCTGTTTCTGAACAGACGCTCCGAAATAATTGGAGTTTCGGGCAAATAAAACAATTTATCGATCTTTAGTCATTGTTCTATAGGTTTAACTTATATCTTTGACTGCTTTTGTTGGTTTGCGATCAATTTGAAAATATACTTGCTTTAAATTGTTATCTAGGCTTTCGGTGCTGTTTTCGACGTTATTTTCATATATATGGAGGCTCAAAGGTAAGTTTAGAATGAAATCACATTAGGGTTCATTTTGTTTTTTGCATTCGTTTTTATAACTTTTATTTATATTATTTAATTCATGTAGGGATAACAAATTAACGTGCCAAATTTATAAGAAGGAATATTCCTGTGTGTCCGCAAATAATCTACATGTAGCAACACAACCGAGGGTAATAACAATAAAAAAGCCTTACAGGATCGTCAGTTTTGTATGATAGGAATAATAATATTCAAGAATTGGTCAAGAACAGACAAGAACAAAATTCGACTACTGATTTGGAAGGTAATCGTATATGAAAAGAATTATATTTATGAAAGTTTTACAGGAGAATCTAATTTGTATATGGTCGAACAGTACAGAAACTTGTGTGATTAGTGGGATGCACGGGCGTAGCCAATGGGGGGTCACCCCCCCTCCCCTCGAAATAAGCCAAATATTACCTAATATTATATCGAAAAAATACGAGGAGTGAGGAGAGTTAAATTATTACCTTTGAATTGAATATATATCCGAACTAGTGGACGTTGCGCACAGTAACGCCTTCTCTTGTCGAGTAGTCGAACTATTTTGTATCATATGGAAACTTTGCGTTATTTCTCGATTATTCGCCACGCCCCTCGGTCGGAATGAGCGGAGCTTTGTGGAAGTTTGTGGTAGTTTCTGGACGGCTACTACTGGGCTGCTATATAAGCGGCGCGTGACCGCGCTTACGGCAATATTGTTCCATGCGAACTCGAAGCGACTATAAGTGAAAAGTGGTAAACGAATAGTGAAGAGAATTAAGTGTATCGTGTAAGTGAGTAATTTTAGTGCAGTGTTATTCGGTGACCTTGTTAAGGATAGATACGTGAATCATTATTATTGTCGAAAAATGGAGGGGAAAAAAAGGAAGGGTGATAAACTTAAAGGTATGGACTATTGGAAAAAGTGGTGTAGTCAAGGGGTTTTCTAATAAAGAAACAAATTTGGATTTAGCTATCAAAGCTTCAGCTACCTTGCATGCTGATAAGATGACTGTGATGACAAGCGGGTCCTCGACCTCGACCTCAATCACAATACCGAATGTCGAAATCGATGCCATGTCGCTGGTGCCCTGTTCGATACCTTCAACTGCCGAATCTACATCTAGTCTGCAACAGGCCAGCTTGCCTGTTACCTTATCTTTTACAACTGTAGCTAAGTTGGATGTTGGTTTTTACGCGAATCAAGAAAAAATCTTGGATGAATATTTTAAAGTCCAAATTTTAAAAACGCCATGGAACCCACCCAGAGATTATAAGTTTCCTATTTCCACAAAACGAAACTTGCGCTTTCAATTGAAATGGTTGGAGAGATTCCCCTGGTTGTCATATTCGGAATATAAAAGTGGAGCATACTGCAGAGTTTGCGTGGTAATGGGATATTCGCTTGATGAAGGTAAAGGCGGTCATCAAAGGATCGGCCAGTTGGTAACCGAACCTTTTTGTAAGTGGAAAAATGCCCTAGAAATATTTGAAGCTCATGCGAAATCCGGATACCACAAGCGAAATTCAGAACTGGCAGATAACTTTCTAAAAGTAATGTCTTCGCAGGCTTTTTCGGTTACTGAACAGCTGTCTTCTGAAAGAAAGAGACAACAAGAGGAGAATCGAAAGAAACTAATCCCTATCGTAAAAGCAATAATTTTTTGCGGCAAACAAGGCATCTCCTTGAGAGGTAAAATCGATTCGGGGCGCATACAAATTACACCAGAATCACCAGAACCTGAACAACCACTACAGAATTATGGTAATTTTAGAGCTCTGTTGCGGTTTGCGGCTGAGTCTGGAGATAAAGATCTGACTGAGCATTTGAATACTTCACAGAAGAATGCCCTTTATACAAGCCCTCAGATCCAAAACGAAGTAATTGACATTTGTGGTGAATTAATTCAACATAAAATAATTGAAGAAGTAAAGAAAGCCAAACTATTTGCGATTGCGAAACCACCGACATCGGACGTGTAGAACAAGTCTCGTTATGTCTTCGATATTTGATTTTACAGATAATAAACACCATATACTTAAAGAGATGTTCCTTGAGTACATTCCAACGGTCGATGTTTCAGGATCCGGTATCGCAAACCTTATTATTAGAGCTCTGAAAAAGCATGGACTTGAATGTTCTCATGTGGTTGGTCAAGGTTACGATGGGACTGCAGCTATGAGTGGGTATTTGCACGGTGCCCAAGTTTATGTTCGCCAAGAATGTCCTCTTGCTCTTTATGTACACTGTAGTGCACACTCTCTCAACCTTGCTATTGCTGATTCATGTTCATTAGCAAATGTCCGAAATTGCATTGGGATTGTGCAGTCTGTTGGTTCCTACTTTCGACATTCTGCTCAACGGACTACTTTGTTGAAAGAAAAAATTCAAGAGTTGCTACCCGTCGGTAACCAACAAAGCTTGTTCTCAATGTGTGAAATACGGGGGGCCACAAACATGAAGGTATTATAAGATTCAGGGAAATTTATTCAGCGATTGTGAATGCTCTCGAAGAACTCCTATTTAATCACAATAAGTAAACATCGTAACAAGCCACCCAATTGCTAAGTACGCTTCGATCTTCGGATTTTGTGATGTGTTTAGTGATTCTTCAAAAAGTTATGAGCTATACATTGTCGCTATCAAAACAATTACAGACAATTGACATCGATCTTATCACGGCATTCAAACATGTAGATGATGTTATTAATGTCTTACAACTCCTGAGAAACAACACTGACGTCGAATATCTTCATCTCTATGAAGATGCAAAGGTTTTACTGGAAGAAAATGGTGGTATACTGCGAATGCCACGCGTCGTCAGAAGACAATTAAATAGACCGAACATTCCTGCATTGGATGTATGCACGTATTACAAAATTAATTTGTTCATTCCATTTCTTGATCATACAATTTAACAATTGGTTGAAAGGTTTACCAAACATCGTATAGTAGTATCAGTATTATCTGGTGTGCTACCTTCAAATTTTACTGCCAGTTCTGAAATTGAAGAAGCAATTTCCATGTACTCGTCACTGCTTCCCGAAAGCAACATATCAGTGGTTAAAGCAGAACTTGAAGTATGGAAAACAGTGATGACAAGTATCTCGCCTACCCCGAAATCTAGTTTGGAATGCCTAGATATGTGCGATAAAAACCTTTATCTTAATATTTACACATTACTACAAATCTTGGCTACCATTCCTGTATCCACTGCTACCCCAGAAAGGTCTTTCTCGAGCCTAAGGAGACTGAAAAATTATTTACGAAACACTACAAGTGAAAACAGACTTAATGGTTTGGCTCTTGTGAATATTCACTATGGAACAGAAATTCATGCAGATGAAGTAGTGGATATATTTAAAAGAAAAAGCCGAAGATTTCTTCTTTAATGGTTTTAGATTTAGCGCAAAGGAACGAAATTAATTTAACCATTTCATTTAAAGTTAAGAACTTTATAAATATGTCGTAATTTTTCCGATGAATATATAGATATTAAATTTCCTGTAAGTATATTTTTGTTGTTTTATTTACTTTAAACTAACCCCCCCCCAAACTAAATTCTGGCTACGCCCGTGGTGGGATGAACAATAACTAGTTAAATTAAGGACTGGCAAAGCAGTTTTCCATGGAATCAAAACAAACATCTGAAGGAGTATGCAAAAAAAAAGAAATAGAAAAGCAAACCTACTATCCAAACAAAAAGTAAAGAAAATGGTATATGTATATTCTAAATAAAAACAAAAGAGTTAAAGTATTTTGTGTTTTTCAGGATTTTGGTACATTTCATCTATTGATTGAACATATTCATTTCATAGGGTATTTTTAAACATAGATTAGAAAATTATTCAGTGGTTCCAGGATATGTTGTGGTACATAGTGCTTTTCTAGTGGGTAGACCTTAACAGGAGAGTTCCACACTCTGACTATAAGTTTTCCACTCATTCCACTCAAAAATAAAAAGGTTTAGGTGCCTTCTCTTATTTAGGAAATCTCTGGCTGGTTATGCATTAGAGTTAGTTAGCAGCCATATTTATTTAATTTGCAATTATTATTAAAACAATAGTCTAATGTGGTGGTTTGTAAAACATATAAGGCGAAAAATCAATATCGTTTTAAAAATACTGCAAACTTTAATTAAAACAATAATGTAGTATGAGTGGATTTTTTTGAAAATATTGTTAATAGAGTTTAGTGTGGTGGTTTGAAGAATCGGTGTGGTTTTAAAAGGATTGCAAACTTCAATGAAAGCAATCTAATAAATATGTATATAATTTTGGATAGTGATTGTTTTTATTCTGAATTGATTATTAATGTAGTTTACATATTATAATCTACTGTAATATATTATCCTAGTTGGGGGAAGTTTTATTATGCATATTTAACAGTGTATTCTTTATAGAAATAAAATTAGAGATTTAAA
This sequence comes from Cosmopolites sordidus, assembly GCA_031761425.1. Taxonomy (NCBI): domain Eukaryota; kingdom Metazoa; phylum Arthropoda; class Insecta; order Coleoptera; family Curculionidae; genus Cosmopolites; species Cosmopolites sordidus. The sequence continues at coordinate 626,096 of JARFXV010000067.1, read as the reverse complement.
CAGTATGTATGTGTTTTGTTTTTCTAATTATGCTTTATATTGGTTTTTTTCGCTCAAAAAGTAATTACAAAACTAGAAAATATCTTTTGGTTATTCAATATTTAACTTTTTTCATTATTTTTGAAAACCAATATTACAAATATATAATATATAATTTTTTTTGTTTGAGTATTTATTATCTGCTGAAGCTGCACAATCGTGACATTGAGTGTCTTGAACTTTTCTTAATTTTTCATTAATAGTCAAGGTAATTATATAAGCTTTACTTCGAACTTCATGTGCTGGACATACACGTACTTTTACAATGCAAATATAATTTTTGCGATTAAGCTGTACAAAACCTATAGCCTTGTCATCGTAACTCTCTCGTGACTCCCTACAAATAGTGTAATTATATTAATAGAAATATTTTGTTTCTTCTTTACATTTACATTATTATTTTTTAAAAAACTTACATCGATGCTTTAGCTCCTCGAACTTCAGCTGAATTGAACCAAATGTCATTTTTCAGAAAATCTGTGCCCATAAAAATATCCACTGCAGGTATATTATTAGAATTAGCCTTTATGAACCCTTTGTCACTTAATCAACAATAATTTTGACAATATTTATACGAATAAAAGTCGTTGACGACGTCACAAACATAGCAGCCAGTCGTGGCGCGTTCGTAGCCACGTGATTTTTATTTAAAATTTATACATTTTAATTCAATTATAATTTATTGTAACAAGTTTTTAAAAAGTTTTTCGCATCGATTATCAATATTATTTATGATAAAGTTTTAAAATAAAGTAAAAAAATCGATAATTATTTTTTATTCAAAAGTCTAATTCCCGTATAACCCTAAATCATTAATAACATTTTAAATGTTAATTAGTGAGGTTTTTGCTTGCATTGGATAGTTTATCTACTAAGTTGTTAAACCATTTTTTAAGAATGCAACATGTTCAACAGTAAGTTGTCTTTGAATTTTGAATTAAAAGTTGTCGAAACTTGAACGGAGAGTTAAAAAGGAACAAGCGTAAACAATTTGGTTCATAAAAAGTTATCTTTCCTTCATTACTGCAAGATATGGATGAACAAACATGCTAGTAAAACATTCTAATTGCGATATACGAGAAGTGAGTGAAAAGTCAGTTACTTTACAGATAGATGACAGTGTATGTATGACAGATGACAGATGATGTATGACATTTAGTTTTGTTTTGTCAGTCTTCTTTACGCAGAAGTTCGATATTTTTGCTATTATTGTAAACTTTACTTTTTTTTAGTAATTTTTTTTGTGTAAAACTTTACTTTTTTTTAGAATTTGTTGAAGGGATATATATGTCCCTTCAACATGTATTGTATTAAACAACATTCATGTATTATGAATAAATTTGAACCAGTGATATTACTACAAGTAAAATGTGATTTTTCATTTCAGAAATAAACCATTGTCTGAGCAGGAGCTCATGGAGTTGGGAGACAATATTTCCGATATAGAAGATGAACCGTTCATTAATAGTGGCTCGGAATATGTCTAGTCATCCTCAATGGGTTCAAGTGATAATTTTTCGGGACCATCTACAAGCAAGTAAAAAAGAAAAGTCGAACTAAATGAAAATTTATCATCCACGGAATGTTCATATTCTGAAGAAAGTGAGAATGAGAAAATGGCCGATCCGTCTACCATTAATTTTAGACCAATGGAAATCTGTAGATAACAATTTTTTACCAAGATTACGTATCCCAACCGAAAAATCTTATACAATTCTCGCAAAATTCGACAGGTCATCTACCGAGTTGGGCGTTTTCTCCAAAGTGTTTTTCTATGAATTTCTTTTTTCTATGAATTTCTGGAAAAACTAGCGAAATATTTTAGATTGAGATACTGATCAGTATGAAATAATGATTGTCATTGGCAACTTTTTCAAGCAAACTTTTTTAAAAGCAAGAAGTCAGAGTACATTTCAGAGTATCGATGAGGCTATATCTAAGTTCAAGGAAATAAGTTGATTGAAACAGTGCTTTCTTTTAAAAGCTACCAAAAGAGGCGTAAAAGCATGGGTTAATAGTGATTCAAAAACTGGCTATACATACGACCTGAATATATATTAACGAAGAGATGAAAATAGAAAACAAAATTCAATTCTAGGAGAAGATGTCGTCATGAAGTTAGCAGAAACTATTCGAGATTTTAGCCTATGCTTTGACATATTTTTTACTGGTACTCAACTTATAAATAAATTAAACTAAAGATTGATTAAATTGATACTAAAGATGTAACAATCTTTTGAAATTGTCATGGCGATGAAATCATGGGGGTTTAAAAACAAAAAAGCAAAAAAAAGAAACTGATCAGAAATTCGTTACTCTAAGATGGTAAACTTCTATAACAAATATATGGGGGTGTTGATCTTGAGATCAACTCGTTGACCTCTACGATATGGATAGAAAGATTGACAAATGGTGGAAAAAAGTTTTCTATCGGCTAATAATGACAGCAATGGCCAATTTCTGGATCATGTTTACTCAACTAAAAGAGCAAGAAAAAAATAAGAAGAGTTTTTTGGAATATGTGGTTCCGCTAGCTGAATCTCTAATATGTCATGATTGATAGATAGATAGATAAAGATTTATCTGTCCCAATTAAATGTACATTTGTAAATGCCATGTTGCCTCGGAACATTGTGAACATAAAATAATAAATATAATAGACATAATAAATAATTCTTACAAAAAATAACAAAAAAGAAAATAAACTCAAACAATCAATAACATTTTTCCACTAATAATGAATACTATTCTAATATAAAATATACAAATGTTTTATTTAGCTATATTAAATCTGCCTATATCACTAAAAAATCATTTAAGAGTAATACGCTTTTTTAAACAAATATTTCTTTAGGCTTTTATTTGCTGCAATTTTGGACTTTAACCGGAAATTTAGAGGAAAACTGTTGTATATTTTTATAATCATAAAGTTAACATTTTTTTGAATATAACTAAAATTGTATCTTGATGATAAAAAATCGGATTTATATCGTGTCGCATACCCATGTTCATTTTGGAATGACTCAAAAAGTTCTTTGTTGTTATATACAAACATAAAAGAATCATGAATATACATGCTTACCAAAGCGAAAATCCTTTTTTTAACAAGGATATCCCTACAACTATTATTATAACTCAATTTAAAAATTGCTCGAATACATCTTTTTTGAAGCTGAAATATTCTATGCATATCAGGTGAGTTTCCTCAAAAAATCAATCCGTATCCTATCCTAGACCGACCAAATGCGTAATACGCCGAAATTGCTGCATCTATTCGTACATTTTTGAAAATAACTGTCAAGGCATACGAATATCTTGATATATCTAAAGCAAGTTTTTTAATATGGGCTCTCCAATCCAATCTCTGGTCAATTAAGGTCTAATCCAAGTACTGAGGTACATTCTGTCGTTTTAAATACACTGTTGTTGTAAACAAAATTGAGGACATTACTTTTGCGATTTTCAAATGAGATCGTGAGCAGAAAAATACTGATTAAGAACCTCGCACGCCCTATATACACTTGCCCGTACATCCTCAATGCTCCCCTCACTAAATATAAGGTTCAGATCATCTGCATACATAACTGTTTGTTCATTCAACACATTAGTAATATCATTAATGTATAACACAAACAACAATGGACCTAAAACCGAACCCTGCGGAACACCCTTGGTAACATGTACCTTCTCTGAGAGAAAGGCCCTGCCATCAATATCCCTTATTAATACCTGTTGCGTACGATTTTTCAAACACGATTTAATTACTTGTGTTGGATATTGTCATCCCCGACTGATTTTTTATTCTTTAATTTCTTTAATATTTTCGAAACCTCATGCCAATTCGTAAGTGCCAAATATATTGTCTGAGCCACCGAGGAAACTGAAGCATTGCAGGCTGTAATCGGACTCATATCCAAACGTGAACCCACAAAATAATTATTTAGACTATTAACGGTCTTAATAGGATCACCATATTTCGAAGCAAAACACTCCAATACTTGGGTTACTTTCATCTGTTATTTTTTTTACCAATTTCCAAGTAGCAGCCACTTTATTTTCAGATGTAGATATAAATTCTTTATTCGACATTTTTTTTTGCTTTCCCAATTACTTGTTTCAGTATGTTACAGTATGTTTTATAATATTGTTTAGAAATTTGCTAATCGAATTGATTTTAGTGCGTGGGAACTTTTTTAAAGCCAAAGTAGCATTAAATAAATTTAAAACCGGTGTAATAAAAGCATTATATGCTTCATTACTTGTTCTAGAATCATATACTCTAGACCAATCCACATTTGCAATTTCGTTTTTATAGGACAAAACCTTACTCTCTGGATGCATATGGCCGACCACATGCAAAAGTGGTACGCAGAAGACAATATGATCAACAAAAGATATATGGCCAACAAGAAGAAACACGATTTTCCTGCTTATCATACCTAATATATGAATAATTAAAAAGTTTTTAAATATTCCCTTTTTTGTGTTCCCACTGGTACTAATGGGACATATATGTTCCAACCCCTCTACATACCTCCCCTCTTGAATAAAAAGCTTGAAATAGTAATTTTTCTCTTTTTTGTGGTCAAAGTGAAGGGTATATAACAGAATCAAGTCAATTGAATAAACAAAAACAAATTAGGACTGACAGGGCTAATACCGTTAAGTGTTCTCTTGATATTTTATCCTATTCTATTGAAACAGGATATGACTTCTTGCTATCTCTACAATTGACAAGTAATCACGTTTAGTTTATATATAAGAGTTTGCTGGAATTTTAATATTAGTTACTTTTAGACGTTAGTCATCTTTCCCCACTGAAAAATGTATGTATTTATTTTCTACATTATGCAGTTGTTGACGGCAAGCAGACAATATTAAAGTAACAGATAACAATAATTTACATAGGAATAATCGAAAATAAATCTTTCCCAATTTCCTGGATAAATATCTACTATGTAGGCAACGTAAAATACAACGCGGCGTTATTGTGTGTTGCTAGTACATTCGCTTAATCTGTCCTAGTTTTATTTTTAACTCATCGTGTTTTTTAGTTTTTATTTACGTTGATTGGCCCCCAGAATTGAAATATGCTGCCCGCTTTGGAAATGTGAACACGGTGAATCCGTTACTCTTTGATTTAAAGATATCTACGTAGTATTGACATAAATTCTTTTCCTAACTGTGAGGGATTGTTTGAATATTTTTGTATATTTTTCATCCTGGTTAGCAATTTCAGTTGAAGCGTACACACTTATTATAGTGGCATTATTGTTTCTATCTAATCTGAATCGTACTGTCATTAGCTTTTCTGTAATTCATGATATTACATACTGCTAGACCCACGTTATGAGTTATTCTCTACTTGACTGGTTTACCTTTCTAGTAGAAGGTATAACTGGTACCAACTTTGGTAATACTACCGTAAGTCGATCTTTTTCTTTCGCGCAATGCAGCGATTCCTGTTTTCCAACGCTTCAGTTCATTAGCAATTGAGTTGATCTTCTTTCTGGTCGATTTCCATTATCAGTATCATTGTTCACAGGCACGTTAATGGACACTAATAATATGTAAATAAATATTGTAAATCTAACAATTTCTTGTTTACAAGTATTACAAAAACAAATAATGAAAAATTCATACGAACTTTCCGGACATCTCGATAAGTTACTTAAGGAAATTTGGGAAGGAGATAAAAATATAAAAATGTTCTAAAATAAATACAAACTTTTAACGTTAACGTTTGCGGAGGTCTTTTCCCCCCCGTTTTCAATACAAATCTAAAAATAAATTATATTAGTTTCTATATATAATATATTTATATTTATTATAATATATATATATATATATATATATATATATATATATATATATATATATAATATATATATATATATATATATATATATATATATATATATATATATATATATATATATATATATATATATATATATATATATATATATATATATATATATATATATACGGCAGGGGGACGCAATATCGCCTCTTCTTTTCTCAGCCTGCCTGGAAGAAGTGTTCCGTAAGCTGGATTGGGAACAAGATGGAATAAGGATTAATGGTGCGTAATTTCATCTTAGATTCGCAGATGAATTGCAAAGGGCTGGGGAAATATTTGGCTTGAAAATAAACCAGAAGAAGAGTCAGGTCATGTCCAATAAATTTGCTGAGGACAAAAGGATTTCTATTTTAGGAACGGATTTGGAAGTTGTGGATCACTATATATATATATATATATATATATATATATATATATATATATATATATATATATATATATATATATATATCTTGGACAAAGGGTTTCAGTGGAAGAGGACACCGTCCGGGAGGTGGAACGACGCGTTAAATGTGACTGGCAGGCATTTGGCAGGCTCAACATAGTGTTTAAGAGCAAACTACCACTTTGTCTGAAAAGAAAAGTCTTTGATCAGTGTGTCCTGCCCGCTATGACATACGGAAGTGAGACCTGGACACTCACATCACAGTCAGTTCAAAAACTTCGAGTAGCACAGAGGGGAATTCAAAGAGGTATGCTTGGCATTACTAGACGGGATAGAAAGACCTGCACATGGATCAGAGAACAAACGAAATGGGAATGACATCATTGGAAGAATAAAACAATTGAAATGCAAGTAGGCAGGCCATGTAGCGAGGCGATGGGATGAAAGCTGGACCAGGGCGGTCCTGGATTGGATACGGCTTGATCGCAAACGTCCACGGAGAAGACCGAAAACTCGATGGAGTGATGACATTATTAAGTATATTGGATCCGAATGGCAGAGGAGAGCTTAGGACCGCGAGAATTGGAAGCATGCTGAAGAGGCCTTCATCCTGCAATGGATTGATACGGGTTGATGATCCTATCTTAACGTTAAAAGTTTGTATTTATTTTAAAACCTTTTTATATGTTTCAAATAGTTAGGCAAATTTATTACAGAAAAGAATCACTGAGAAATTTGTCTTTTTGATATTTTTGAGTTTTAGATCGTGGCGACGAAGATCCTAGTCCGAAAATTTCCGCGGTTACTCAAAGTAACATTCACATTGTGCGTTAATTTATAAAAAATCAGTCAACATTTTCGTTGTGATATATGGAAATTGAATTAAATATGTCAAAAAATTCAATTAATCGCATTTTGACTGATCATTTGGGACTTCCAGTGCACGTTTTGTTCCATACAAACTGACAGACGACCAAAAATTGCTTCGAATCCAACATTGCAAAGACTGGATTAAAAAGTCGAAAAAGGACGAAAGTACATCATTGTTACTAATGACAAGACGTGGTGTTTTGAAGATAATCCAGAAACTAAGCGTCAAAGCCGAATGGAAGCACCCGAGCAAGCCAAACCCAAAAAAATCTTTTCGAGGACTCAAAAATCAAAACAATGTTGATTTGATTCAACGATTCGGAGGGAATTCTGCACAGGTATCACCTGATCAGACGATCAATGCTGTATTTTATCGTGGTGTTATAAAGCACCTGTTATCGTGTGCGGCTACAATCCCATAAACACTGGCGCTTCTTGCACGATAATGCGTCGTCCCATCGCTCCAAGCTCATCACTGATTTTTTAACCAAAAATGGCACTTTAACCATCAACCATTCACCATACTCGCCTGATTTGGCTTCCTGCGACTTCTACTTTTTCGAAAAACTTGCCGATGAAAGGGGAGCGTTATGTCGACATTGAAGTCATTCAAAAGGTGTCGACCACCATCTTAAAGGACATATCTTTGGCCGAGCTCAAAAATTAATTCGGCAATCTGAATTGACCGTGCAAAACGTTGTACTAGGCTAATTGAACGTTCGGTAAAAGTAAAAGAACTATATAATCTAGTACATTTAGGAGTTTCATCTTTCATATGAATTAAAACAATATATAAGGTATTCCAATCCTGCAAGGAATTATGGGAAATGTGTCAAGCGGTGGCGCCCTCTCGCGGGTATCCAAGGCATCAATTTAAACTTTTTATGGCGTGCCGACTTAACAGTTTGGGGTTCAAATCCTCACCATTGCTATATTTTTTTTTTGTTCAAAAGTTGTGTTAAAATTGTTCTGTTATTCATTTCTGATGATTATTAAGTTGTAAGTAATTTTTTCAGTCTCTAGAGCTAAATAATTAGTCAAATAAAAAACTGTACGTCATTCACCATATATATTTGTTTTTTAATTGGAAAAGCTTGCAATAATTCTAATTATTATAATTTATGTTATAATTATAATATTAAAACTAAAAGAAAATATGAAAACAAACAAAATGATCAACTTAATGAAATAGAAAAGGATTTCCAAAAAAATAACACTCGAAACTTTTACAAAACATTTAAAACTAAATTAACAGGCTATCAACCGCAAAGTCTTTGCTTCCAAAAGGAAAACGGACAATTAGCTCTAAATAACCAAGACAATTGCAAAGAACTTGCAAAATATTTTGAACAAATACTAAACTGTCCTGAGCCCTTAAACAAATTACCAACACTAAACCTTAAACAAACAAACCCAGATTCATTACCACCGAATGAAGAGGAAATAATTAGGCAAATCAAGCGGCTTAAAAATAACAAAGCTTCTGGTGAAGATGGAATTACTGCTGAACTTTTGAAATCCGCTGGTCCAGGTACAATCAGGGAAATAACCAAAATTCTACAAGAAGTTTGGCGAACCGAACGGATTCCGGAAGATTGGAAAGATGCTCTAATCCATCCACTACATAAGAAAGGAGATAGAACGGATGTAAACAACTATAGAGGGATATCTCTTCTCCCAGTTTGTTACAAGACTCTATCTCAATGTCTACTAGACAGAGCACAGGGACAGTTAGAACCTAAAATTGGTGAATATCAAGCAGGTTTTCGACCGAGCAGATCCTGCCCTGAACAGATCCTGAATCTGAAGTTGATTCTAAGACATCAAAAACTGTACAATAAAAATCTCGTCTGTACATTTGTGGATTTCAAAAAAGCATATGATTCTATTGACCGCGAATCTTTATTCCGAATCTTGAAACAACAAGGACTAGATCTGAAAACGCTGGCAATTATTAAAGCAACGTTAACTAACACAAAGTCAAAAGTTAAATTCATGGGTGAGATCTCAGAGGCCTTCGAAATTAAAACTGGAGTGAGACAAGGGGATGGACTCTCGCCACTCTTATTTAACTGTGTTCTAGAAAAAGCAGGTTTTCGACCGAGCAGATCCTGCCCTGAACAGATCCTGAATCTGAAGTTGATTCTAAGACATCAAAAACTGTACAATAAAAATCTCGTCTGTACATTTGTGGATTTCAAAAAAGCATATGATTCTATTGACCGCGAATCTTTATTCCGAATCTTGAAACAACAAGGACTAGATCTGAAAACGCTGGCAATTATTAAAGCAACGTTAACTAACACAAAGTCAAAAGTTAAATTCATGGGTGAGATCTCAGAGGCCTTCGAAATTAAAACTGGAGTGAGACAAGGGGATGGACTCTCGCCACTCTTATTTAACTGTGTTCTAGAAAAAGTAATAGAGGAGTGGCGTGAAAAAAAAGTCCGCCCTGAATATTGACCAGCCCATTAAACTGGGGAGAACCAACATCAAAATTAATTGTCTGGCATTTGCTGATGATCTAGCAATTTTAGCTCAAGATGCATTAACGGCACAGAAACAGATTGAAATCCTAAAAGAAACAGCAGAAAATGTAGGACTCCAAAGTTCCTTTGAAAAGACACAATACATGACCTGCAACAGACTAAGAACGCCATTTCTAAAAACAAAATATGGTAACATCAGACGAGTCTCTCAATTCAAATATTTGGGTGAAATAATCATGGAAAATGGGTTGGAAAAAGCGGCCAATAAGGGTAGATGTCAGAAAATGGAAACGGCATTGAAACTTACACAAAATATTTACAACAAAAAATGCCTATCTAAAAACACAAAACTGAAACATTACAACACAGTTATTAAGCCAGAATGTCTATATGCTGCGGAAACGCTCATTTTGAATAGAAAGAGGGACATCGAGGACATTGAAAAGAAGGAAAGAAAAATCATAAGAAAAATCCTAGGGCCCAAACAAATAAATACAACAACATACCGACTTCGAGAAAACCAAGAAATCAAACAATATACAGATATACATAGCGATATGAGAAAAAGAAGACTTAAGTTTTACGGAGACATAAAACGGATGAATCCGAGTAGGCTAACCAGAAAAATAGTCGAATTTTATGAAAATAGGAGTAGAGCTAAAGTAGAAATAATTAAATGGATTGCTGCAATTAAAGAGGACCTAAGATCAGCAAATATTACACAAAGTGAAATTCAGGATAGAGGCTGTTTCAGACACAAGGTTGACGTTTGGAAGGTTGGCCAGAGAGAAAAATGTAGGAAGACTGGAACAACTTGGTCTGACGAAAGAAAAAAAGCTCATAGCGAAAGAATGAAATTAGTATGGGCGCAAAGGAAGGCTAACAACAACAAACGCCTCTAATTGTACTTCGCGTGGTCCACCCGGGCCCATACGTGAATAATAATATATATATATATATATATATATATATATATATATATATATATATATATATATATATATATATATATATATGTATATATATATATATACGTGAATTATAATAATAATAATATAATAATTTGAATAATTGCAGGCTTTTTCAATTAAAAAACAAATGTGTATGGTGAATGACTTACATTTTTTTATTTAACTAATTATTTAACCCTAAAGACTGAAGAAATAACTTACAAATTAATAACAGAATAATTTTAATACAATTTTTGAACAAAAAAAAATACAGCAATGGTGAGGAATTGAACCCCAAACTGTTAAGTCGGCACGCCATAAAAAGTTTAAATTGATGAAATGAAAATCATCAATTGATGAATTGAAAAGTCCTTGAGACGTACCTTGTATATTATTAAATTAAAAAATGATATTAGTAAATTAGAATATAATACCGATCACAGCTTACCTCTTCTTCTTCTTCTGCAACGCCTGTATTTTACGGGAGGCTTAGGTTTTTTCTGAGGACTCTTGCCCGTGGAATATTCCACGATTTTCATTATGCAGCACAGCAGTACCACAATCATGTCTATGTCTATGATGAAACACTAAACAGTTCTATGAACATTTTGCCGCACTAACTGGTCGCATAGACGATATAACATTAAATCAAAAATAATGTACTTAATCTAATGCAGGCTTTAGTTCTTAACGCATTTAAAATTAAACAGGACTAAATAGATCTCACGCTCAGTTCAAGCTCAGTTCAAGTGTTTATATTCAAGGGTTGATTGTGAACTAATAAAAAGTTTGTTTTGTTGTATATTATGTGGCTATAAGGCACGAGAAGTAAAACGTATTACTTCTTTTGTTATTTATTTGTTCTTACAAATTATCAAAAAAATATTAATACAAATTCATGTATTTTTATAAATGAAAATTGTCTGATTAAATACAGGGTGAAACGCAGTGGAAACGCATATTTTTTGAACAACTTACTATACGAATTTAAATTCAAATTTCCCACACTATACTATCAGTTATTGGGTTTTTCAACAATTTTTTTTTGTCATAAATTGGCATATATAAGTTTTATAACAAAACTATTTTTATTTTAATTTTTTTCCTTATAATTAAAAAGTTATATCAAATTGAAAATTGAAATTTTTAAACCTAGTACCGATGACACGACGATAATTCTCGAAAAAACCGGAACCATTTTGAACTCACAATTGTACCGATCGTTTGTGTCCCGTTTGTTGGGAACGTGCAGATGTTTCGCCAAGGTCACACTTGGCATTCTCAATGCTTGTCTGCAGACTATATATATAGCTGTGGACTTCGACTTCGACTTACTAAGCCAGGTTTTTTAGTTAGCCCGGAGGCTCTTACTAGTTTCTAATGACGTTCAAACCCTAAGATGGGCGCTTTTTACGTTTTGAGGTCTCTAGCTGACCTTTGACCTAGAAAGCTGTGGATACTGTCTCTTAATATTTATATTCTTCTTCATCAAAGGTGTCACTGACCGCATTGAACGACTGCTTCGACGACATAATATATCAGCCGCATACAAGCCACATAAAACAATAAAATCAGCCATTAGAAGTTCCAAAGATCACATCATTCTAGAAAATCCGGGCGTATACAGCATATCGTGCGGGACTTGTAACATGGCATACGTCGGACAAACCAACAGAAGAATATCAGCCCGGCTCGAAGAACACAAATTGGCAGTTAGAAATAAACAAACCACATCGACTCTGTTTCAACACCATCTACAAACAGGACACAAAATCGACTTGGACAGTTGCCGACAAATTGTAAATATCCCTAACTACAAAATAAGAACCCACGAGAAACAATAGAAATAGAAAAAATCGGACGCCTAAACAGAAGAGATGATGCCCTCAATCTACCAGACACGTGGAAACCAATAATTAACCGACAGATCGAAGCTCACCGGCTGCAGTCGGGAGAGCAACTGACTACCACTGTGACACCCCAAACATCGTCCGAGGGGGCGGAGCCAACACCAGCACCAATAAGAAGTACGCACCATCACAATCTGCGACCCAGAACAATATAAATATTAAGAGACAGTTTCCACAGCTTTCACAGAGTGCAGACGTATTCGGAAGAGAAATAAAGTGAGGTTATATCTCGAAAAGTGCGCTAAAGTTGCGCAATATTGCGCAATCGTTTGCAATTTTTGAGGGCGTTCAGTGCGGTATTGTGTGACGAGAATTAAAAAATGACAATGGCGGACCCCAAGGGGTTCTCCATCACGAAGGATGCTTTTGACGCATTGCAGCGTTCATTAGCAGCAAAAGACAAACGCATCGCGACGTTAGAAGAGCAAGCGCGATATACAAAGAAGTGCAATGAAGATGCTTACAATGAATTGGATGATCTCAGAAACGAGAATCAAAGACAATTGCAGGTTATCGAAGATCTCAAAAAAGAAATTGAAATGAATTGAATGAATTCTTAAAACTGACGGCAGTGGAAAAAAAGAAATTACTGTACTTGTGGAAGACGATGAAGCTGACTGGACGTCAGCATCAGAGTCTGACTATGGTCGCAGACGAAAATTCACGAATAAACCGACGAAGAGAGCTGCGAAGCCGGGGAAAGAGGACTTTCCTCCCCTCAAGAAACCGGCTTCTGAAAGTCCTTCCCACGGACCAATATTCAAGAAACCAATGTCTCCAAAGCAAAAAGAGACTGCCGAACGTCAGGAAGCTAGTGGAGCCGCAAAGAATGCGACCCATAAGAGCGACAAAATTCCACCGGTTGTCCTCAGAGACAATGCGTATTATCTACAAATTCTTCGACTGTGCAAGGAGAAGAACATCAAGCTCGGAACATCATCAACAAAACCCAATGGACTTATGGTCAGACCACCAACTCCAGATGACTACAGAGCACTCACCAGCTTACTCGACGAACGACAATACAAGTATCACTCGTTCTGCACTCAAGATGAACGCAATTTACGCGTTATCATCAGGGGTGTAGTGGAAACGATTCCGGCAGCTACAGTGAGGAAAGAACTGCTCGACTTGGGTTATCATCCGATCCACGTCGAGCGATGGCAGACCAGCAAAGGAACGCCTATGGCTTTGGTACAAGTAGTTATCCCTAAGGAGGAGAGGGAAATTTTCGACTTGAAGACATTGTTCGATCAAGAAGTAACAGTCCAAGGACAAAGATCAAATGGCCGAATTGTGCAGTGCTATAACTGCCAACAGTTCGGTCATTCTGCGAAAAAATGCCACGCAGATCCAGCATGCGTCAATTGTGCCGAACGACATCCATCCAGGGAATGTAAGAAGGATAAGAAAAGTCCAGCCACCTGCAGCAACTGTGGAGGCTCGCACACCGCGAGCTTCCAGGGCTGTCCGGCGAGACCAACCAGCAACCAGGCAGCGAGAAGATCAGCTAACACAACCAAAAGGGCCTTTTCAGGTCCGCCAGTTAATAAAGTTATTCCCCCACCAACCTTCGTGTGGGGGTCCCAGCGGAACACGGTTCCAGCCACCCTGCCCGCTCTACAAGCTAACAATCCCTTCTCCGAGCTTGTGGGGCAACTAATGGGACAACTGGTTAGCCAATTTCAGGCCCAGATGTCCACTGCCCTCCAAACGCTCCTTGGAGGGCCACAAAACTAATTCCGTGATCGTCCTCAACCTCAGGCAGCAGGCCCATGGGACCCGAATTTCTCGGGTTTTTCCAGCCTACGTAAGACCCCATCAGTGACCGCCATCAAAGTCCCTATGTCCCGTCTTCAGATGGCGGACTGACGGCGCCCGCTGGCCGTTAAGCCCGGCATTTGGTCGTGGACTCAGTTATTTTCCGATGAAGACAAAAGTCTCAATTTCAAATTAACCTCCACGAAGTTCCCCTGGACTTCGAGAAAAACAATAATCTTAGGTCAAATTTACCCTTTTCAGTGGGTAAGTTTGATATCACAAGGGGTAGAAAGAACCCCAAATAGCGGTAAGCGGTCCACAGCTTTCAGTCTTCAGACAAGCATTGAGAATGCCAAACGTCTGCACGTTCCCAACAAACGGGACACAAACGATCGGATGTACTCCCGGACAAACAGTCTAGCATATATATATATATATATATATATATATATATATATATATATATATATATATATATATATATATATATATATAACACTGCAGCACCTACATTAAGATACACCTACATAGATCGTGGTTTTTCATTGTAGATTAACTAAAAAGTATACACACAAGGTATAACACAAGTATATAACACAAGGGATAATTGAACGTAAGAATTGAAATAACTGATGAACATAATAAAATGAAAGTTTCTAAGTTTAAATAAATTACTAGTTGTCTGGGTTACAGGATTAAATGAAGACTCTGTATATTATTTTTTATCAAATAAAACTTAAAAGATTACATGAATTGTTTAGTAAATAACATGCATAAAACATTGCTGAATGGTCTTGAGATAAGTCATCAAGACATCCGCGGGCGCTCTATTCTTTCTTGGCACATAAAGTGTATTTGTTTTTTTAATGTAATTTCCAAGGGTAAAATATAGCTGCATGGTGCAAGGTTAATCAAAATAGAATTCGGGACGAAAACAGGAATTAACTGGATGAATCATTTTGGCTCGACTAAAAGTAGAATATTTGTTCTAATTTGTTTTTTATTTTGTTTACAAGAGGTGTAAAATATCTATGTGTCACTGTTGCATTCAGAAATAATTAGCTTTGATTTCGACATTGAAATATCGGCTTGGTAGATTTATAAAGAAACGTAGCGTAGTCGTACCAACGTAAAATTATACAGATCGACATGATTTTTGTAACATTGATGAGAATGCTTTTACTGGACAATGTAGGAATTACAATACCTACATACATACAATACAAGTTAGTTTTATTATTTTCTATAGTTTAGTTTGTTTCTGTCTCGTTTGCAGTACAGTCAAGTCGATGTTACTTTCTGTCAAAAAAGTACCAGGAATTGGTCAATAAAACACAAAATGTTTATTATTTATCCAAATTTATTGTATTGCCTTCAAAGTAGACCCCTTCCGAAATAATACACGTGTCAAAACATTTTTTAAATGCATTTTCCGGAATCGACTTCAGTTCTTTCCGCGAATTATCTTGAGTTTCGGAGAGAGAAAGAAGTTGGCCGTGGCTATATCTGGTAAATACGGTGGTGTATGGTGAGTTTTTGGCCAAATTCGTTCACATTGATAGCCTTGTAAGATGGGGCGTTGTCGTGATGCAAAATCCAAGAGTTTTTTCCCACAAATTTGTCTTTTTTCGACGAATTTGCTCTCTCAAACGCCGCATGAACGCTTAGATAATATTCTTTATTTACCGTCTGACAAAAAGTAAAGTGTTAGGGTTAGAGGCGCATCAGCAACTAGGCTATTTAGCGACTGGACCTACAACTTAACGTGGGTTCCGAACCACGGTCATCAGTTTCCGACAAACCCAGGCCAGCACCCCCCTCGGGCTATAGACCCTTGGTTATGTGACTACCCATAAGTCTATCAGGAAACCTACCGACTGGCGTGTGACCAACGTAGAACACTTCTTAGAAGGCATCCGGCCTTACCCAGCCTTTAACTGGCATGACTGAGGGGTAATTCGTAGTCGGATTTTACACTCTTGCCTAGAAACAATCATAAACATTTAATAAGTAAACAGACAGAAGAAAGAAGGAAAAACAACCATCGGAGCGCTGGAACTACAGCTCCAGTGCGGTTTCGGCACAGTGCTCTTACCGTCCGCACCAATGCGACCAGCTATTAAATGTCTTTAATATTTTTAGAAAATCACATTTTATATATATATATATATATATATATATATATATATATATATATATATATATATATATATATATATGTTCGAAGTATATATCGTTCCTTAACATATAGTTTTGAATTTCCAATTTAGTGTTATTTGCCATTAGGAACTTGAATTACGCTTTCGTTAGGCACATTGCGCAAAAGGCAATTTATAAACCAATAATCAAAAAGTTCTGCTCCAGTGTCGTCATGATAGTCCAAAGATGAATGTTTAATATTTTTGGAGGACAACCGTAAACAATTTGGAACCCATCCACCCTCAGAACCAGCATATAAAATTGTAATTATTTTCCCTTGTTCGCTGGGGCTTTGATTTGGCATTTTCTTGATGTATCTACCCATTCTTTTGCTGGCGTCTTAAGTGTATCGAACCATGTTTCATCAAGGTAGATAACAGGGCAATTTTCTAATCTGTAATTTTTTTAGAGTTTAAGTAGTCAAACGGCCATAGTTGCAATCGTTGTGATTCCATTAATATTTGTCTTTTATTAATGGTCCGATATGCAAAACCCATTTGAGATAATATTCTCTGGAGGCTAGTTCTGCTGCAAAAATGTTGGTTTCATCTTTCCTTAGTCGCTGTTGCAATGCATGCAATGTAGGCATAGTGATCTTCATAAATAGCATAAATTTGACTTCAAAGTCTTTGTCGCTTTCGTCAACAAATTTGCTTTTACCAGAACCACTACGGACTTTTTTAGCTTTAATTGGCTTCATCACAATATCTTTAACTGTAGACAACGGAGTAGTTTTCATTAATGAAGACGTTTCTGATGCAGCTGCATTTACATTAAGACCCCTATTTAATAAAGAAACATACACATTTTTAACAATTTGCCTAGCATCGGGCGATAAATGTTTTCTTTTAAAATTAGCACTACCGGAGACACAATGATCATTATCTTGCCAAGAACGCAATATTTTTAGCACCTTAGTAATAACAAGAAATACGATCGAAATTATAGAACTGTTCTGTTTAAGAAAAGAATGCGAACTAAACTAAAATATTTCGAAACTACTAAACCAGGTATAAAATTAATTTTATCTTTTTACCTGTTATTTATTAGGCCCGGCCCAGTTTACGTTTTGTGAGACTTTGCCGGGTTTCGGGTTTTCGTTCCGTCAGGGATTGTTAAAAGTTTATTGCAGCCAACCGATCAACGAGATATCTTGAAATGCACTATACCACCTCTTCAGCGTTTTTTCATTTTAGAATCAATTATTTTTTATGCTTCAAAAATTTTGAAAATCACACCCTGTATTTAAGAGTTCGAAAGACAACTTCCTTTACAGTGTGAAATTAATTTTCTTAGAAGCGATAACTTTTATACCAGCATATTCCACTTTAATTAAATCCTTTACTGACCCATCTTTATGTACGTTCCAAAACCATTTCTCCAGTTGAAAAGAAAAATTACCCACACTTATTTTTAATAGACCGAAATACGTTTCCGAGCCTCGAAATAAATTAAGTTATCTTTGTTCGGGCTGTATCAAAACAGATTAAGGCCATAAAGCCAATCCTAGTTCTTTAAAAATTAGTTATATGGGTATTTTTATCTTTTTTCGTGATATAATTTGGAAAATATCTAGCATAAGACTATTTTTTAAGATACTGACTTATATAATTATATATTAAGCATTAAAATACAAAGTTAAAGTCAAAAAGTCAGATATTTTTTAAGTGAATATATTATTTTTCTTGATCGAAATGGATTTAGTTTTCAAAATAGCCCCCTTTTAGCTCTATACCAGATGTGGGGGCTAATAATTATTAATTTTATCTTTAAAAAACACGTTTAATTTGGGAGAAAGGTAAATAATGATTTATTAAGAATATGCGCCTTCGCTAGCTGCACATCTTGTTCACCTGTTCATCCGTTTCACCTGGTTTCAGAAGCCCATGATTCACAACACCTTTCTGATCCTACCAAATGCACAACATTGTCTCCTTTCCAAAGCGATTCGATTTTGCAGTCGACGTTGATGGTTGTCCTGGGTTAACCAATGATTTTCTGCATTTTGAGTTCTTAAAATATATCCATTTTTCATCTTCAGTCACGATCCGATACAAAAAAGTGTTTCTTTCATGCCGAGAAAGCAAAACTTCGCTTTTTCTTCTGTCTGTCGTTCAGCTGATGTGGTACTCATTTTCCTGCCTTCTGGATCTCTCCCATGGTATGCAGACAACCACAAATGGTTCGGCGACCAACATTTAAGCTCTCTGTCATTTATTTGCATTTGCATATTGTCTTCTTCCCACAATTCGGCATTTTCATTTTTTTTCGGATGAGCTGGACGTTCTTTGCCTTTCAATTCGAAATCACCACTTTTGAATCATCTAAATCAACTCCCACAAGCGTCGTGCGTTGGGACATTGTCGCCATAAGTTACCACAAGTATACGATGGCTTCCACTAGCGCTTTTCTTTTAATTGAACAAGAAAAGCAGTATATGTAGTAAATGCTCTTTATTTGGTTCGAAACTCGATATGTTTACCACACGAAAACGTATGAAGCTCCCTCGAAATCGTTTAAATATCAATAGCGTTTTGAAAGGAACTATCGTAGCAAGAGATTAGACGGTGAATCGATCCCTGTTGTTACCGGAGGCAAACATCCGAAAATGGAACGACACTCAATTTCTATGCATGTAAGTCACAATACGGAGAAAATTACGTGGAATCGAATGGCCGAGAGCGCAGTTTGATATATCTATCAGTTTTCTAGATATTCGCGAAAGACTGGTCGGGGAATGCAATTTTTGCAAAATGTTCTATTTTCTTCGATTTTCAAAAATCGTATCTCGAGAACTAAAAGAGATAAATGATTGATGCGCATGCTTTGGTGCGTCAAATATCAAAAAATAAAGCGATTCCAATTTTGGGGATACCGGAGGAAACCTTAGGAAAAACGAAGCTTACTCAATTTCTATGAAAGTAAGTCGCAATATCGAGAAAATTACGTGGAATCGAATGGCGAAAAGCGCAGTTTGATATCTGTAATGGTTTTCTAGATACTCGCAAAAAACTGATCGGGAATGCAATTTTTGCAAAATGTTCGATTTTCTTCGATCTTCAAAAAATCATATCTCGAAAACTAAGGGAGGTAAATCAAAACAGGTGTCAGATTATTGATGCGCGTGCTGTAGAGCGTCAAAAATCCGAAAATGAAGCGATTCTATTTTTTAAGTTTTGCAATTTGATCGAATAATTTTCAAAGGCGGTATCGGAGGGAAACATCCAAAACTCACTCAGTTTCTATGAAAGTAAGTCACAATATGAAGAAAATTACATGGAATCGAATGGCGAAAAGCGCAGTTTCATTTCTCGAAAGGTTTTCTAGATATTCACCAAAAACTGGTCGGGGAATGCAATTTTTGCAAAATGTTTGATTTTATTCGATTTTCAAAAAATCATATCTCGAAAACTAAGAGAGGTAAATCAAAACAGGTGTCAGATTATTGGTGCGCGTGCTGAGGAGCGTCAAAAATCCGAAAATGAAGCGATTCTATTTTTTAAGTTTTGCAATTTGATCGAATAATTTTCAAAGGCGGTACCGGAGGGAAACATCCAAAACTAACTCAGTTTCTATGAAAGTAAGTCACAATATGAAGAAAATTACATGGAATCGAATGGCGAAAAGCGCAGTTTCATTTCTCGAAAGGTTTTCTAGATATTCACCAAAAACTGGTCGGGGAATGCAATTTTTGCAAAATGTTTGATTTTATTCGATTTTCAAAAAATCATATCTCGAAAACTAAGAGAGGTAAATCAAAACAGGTGTCAGATTATTGATGCGCGTGCTGTAGAGTGTCAAAAATCCGAAAATGAAGCGATTCTATTTTTTAAGTTTTGCAATTTGATCGAATAATTTTCAAAGGCGGTACCGGAGGGAAACATCCAAAACTCACTCAGTTTCTATGAAAGTAAGTCACAATATGAAGAAAATTACATGGAATCGAATGGCGAAAAGCGCAGTTTCATTTCTCGTAAGGTTTTCTAGATATTCGCCAAAAACTGGTCGGGGAATGCAATTTTTGCAAAATGTTTGATTTTATTCGATTTTCAAAAAATCATATCTCGAAAACTAAGAGAGGTAAATCAAAGCAGGTGTCAGATTATTGGTGCGCGTGCTGAGGAGCGTCAAAAATCGGAAAATGAAGCGATTCTATTTTTTAAGTTTTGCAATTTGATTAGCGCTATCTCTCAAAGAAATTAAGAATTGTGAACCGCCACACCTGCTAAACTTCGCCCAACAAATTTTCCTCATTTTCGTTCCATTCATTTTTATTCGAGCTATTTCTTCATATTTCCAAAAATAAATTAGCCAGAACACTGTAAAATAATCCTCTGTCCAGCAAGGATGCCTTCGTTTGATGTAAATTTCTTTCCAGTCAGCCATTTCCGCTTTTTTTTAATAATAATAATTTTTTAATAATACATCTTATTCTATTGAAGATTTGAATTCACATCAGATCTAGTCGTCAATTAAAAATACCCCTACTTCTTTGATCTAATTCCTTTTAGTACGTTCCAAAATTTATTCATTCAGAGGAAAAAATATCTACACGAATTTTTTTATAGACCGAAATACGTTTCCTCAGCCCGACTTAAAAATCCGGAATTAAATTTAGTTTTTTTTTTGTTCGGGGTATAATAAAACATAGGAGGGTTGTTCAATAAGTAGCATAGGAAATGGTTTGTTTTTAGTAAGCATCATTATTCGCCAGATAGCTGTCAAAGTCTCAGTTATATTCATCACGTGGTTTTATTTCTATTGTCTATTGAAGTAGGAAACTTTTTAATTAAGCATCATCAGGAGATGATTTAATCCCCTGATGATGCTAACATGGTTAGTGAAACGTGCGTCGAGAAGTACAAAAAAAGTGATTTGGTGTTTAGTGGTAAATCTCTTCAAGTTTAGTGTTTCACACCAAAGGTTCCAATACAAGAATTGATCAAGAAACTTGTTTATTTAGAAAAATGGAAAAAGTGAGTTTCGAGTTGTGATTACTCTTAGTACACCACGAGTGGTATAAAACACTTATATTTAAAAGGCTTAACACCGAAAGAGATCAAAGCTGGGTTGGATGAAGTTCATGGCACGTCTGCTCCTGTGTGTGCAACTGTGTACAACTGGGTAAATGAGTTTAAACGCAATCGTGTGGTTGACTCTGAAGCTGCTTTATCGCTTTTTCGTCGCAACTCTGATGAATTTCTGCATCAATATATAACTACAGACGAAACATTTATACACTCGAGAGACATAGGAACAATCAACACAATGGATTTTTGAAGGTGAACGGGCTCCGAAGAAGGCGAAGACGGTGAAATGGGACGGTAAGGTTATGGGCACATTTTTTTGGAATGCACGCTGAACCATCTACACCGATTATTTCGAAAAAGAAAAAACAATAACTGGAGAGCATTATGCGTCGTTATTGCACCGGTTGAGCGAAGAAATCAAGAAATATCATCCTTATTTGAAAAAGAAAAAGATCCTCTTCCATCATGGAATTAAATTTCGAATTGTTACAACATCTACCGTATTCACCGGATTTGGCCGCCAGTGACTTTTTTTAAACTTCCTTGACTTCCGAAATCTTACTTTATATTGAAGTTTGATTACCGATTTTGAATTTTAGTTTATATTGTTTCTGATTATATTGAAAAAAATCTACTTAAAATAATTTGTTTTTCTATCTTTTTCTAAGGACTTATTGAACGACCTTCGTATTAAGGCTAGGACACCTAAGCTGGTACCACTAAAAATTCGTTTCATGGATATTTTTATCTTGTTCGGCATGTGTCATTATTTCGTTAGAAGGCCAAAACATTTGTAGCCTCTAACTAATAATGTAGCCTCTAAATAAAATATTGACATTTTTTAGACATTGCATATTTGATATGTATTTATATAAGTAAAATTTTTTCGTATTTAAAATCTGTTTTTAAATACTATTGAGTGCGTATCGGGTAGTCAATAAATTTGAAAATATAAAGATATTTAGATATTTTAACCTTCCAAAAACTACATTAAAATACATTTTTGACTTCAATATAAAAAGTTCTCCGTTTAAAAATAATAATAATATAATATAATAATTTATAATAATAAATAAATAAATAAATAAATAAATATATATATATATATATATATATATATATATATATATATATATATATATATATATATATATGTATATATATATATATATATATATATATATATATATATATATATATATATATATATATGTATATATATATATATATATATATATATATATATATATATATATATATATATATATATATATATATATATATTAAAAAGCTAAGGAAGTTCACCGGGCTCCACGTCGTGCTTTGCCATTCCTTCACCCGCAGGTTGGTTTCTGGCCTAAAGCCGTCATCAGTTGGGTTCAAGCTGGACACCTGAAGAGCGGATGAAGGAACGACTAAAGCCATGACCATTTAAATTGACCATGTGGAATGGAGGCAGCAATCATATGCAACCACGCCATCCTGCGGTAAAACGGTTTAAATGGTCATGGCTTTAGTCGTTCCTTCATCCGCTCTTCAGGTGTCCAGCTTGAGCCCAACTGATGACGGCTTAAGGCCAGAAACCAGTCTTGGGAGACGCTTGCTGGCGCTTTGGATTGCGGGTTAAGGAATGGCAAAGCACGGGTGAACTTCCTTAGCTTTTTAATACTTTTCTTCCAAAAAAAAGAACTTTCAGATAGTAATATGTATTAAGTATTTCTAGTCAGTTTAAAAGTAAAAATATTTACATTCTATAGTAAAAAACATATGTACATTAAGGACTTTAACATTTTAAAAAATTCGTCAATATGAAATTCATTAAATAATATTTGGGAAAATTCCCACAAAATTTCCACTTAGTTTATATTGGATGTTGGATTTGTTGATAACATTTTTGCGAATTTTTATCCCCTAAAATGGCTAAAAATGCCACCGTGCGGCCGGACTGCGGACCGTCCTCGACGCGGTCGTCCAATCACCGCGACCACTCCGGAGAACGTCCAGAAGGTCCGTAGCCGAATTCAACGAAATCCGGAGCGTTCGATGCGGAAGATGGCGAAAGAGCTCGGCGTTGATGAGAAAAGCATCCGTCACATCGTCAGGAGGAAGCTGGGACTGCGCAGCTGCAAGATCGCTCGCGTCCATTTTCTCAACGACGCGATGAAGGCGAAACGACTCGAGAAATCTCGTCGGATGCTTCGTCTGCTCGGTGGTGCTCGCCTGTCGAATGTGCTCTTCACCGACGAGAAGATCTTTACTGTCGAGCCGCTCCACAACCGTCAGAATCGCCGTCAACTGCTCAGGAAAAGTCAGCAGAAGATCGTGGCTGCAAAAACCGTCGGCCGCAGTCATTTCCCGGCCTCCGTCATGGTCTGGGCCGGGATTTGCGCTACCGGAAAGACACCACTGGTCTTTATCGAGCGGAACATCAAGATCATTGCTGCCAGCTACCAGCAGCGTGTCCTCCGCGACATGGGTGACGCAGCACTTTGGCCCAGCTGGATTCACGCTTCAGCAAGACTGGGCGCCGGCGCATTCCGCCAATTCGACAATTGCCGTCTGCGAAGAGCTGTTTCCCGGCTTTTGGGGCAAAGACGTTTGGCCGCCTAACTCGCCGGATCTTAACCCGATGGACTACTCGGTGTGGTCCATCCTGAAGTATTTCTAGTCAGTTTAAAAGTAAAAATATTTACATTCTATAGTAAAAAACATATGTACATTAAGGACTTTAACATTTTAAAAAATTCGTCAATATGAAATTCATTAAATAATATTTGGGAAAATTCCCACAAAATTTCCACTTAGTTTATATTGGATGTTGGATTTGTTGATAACATTTTTGCGAATTTTTATCCCCTAAAATGGCTAAAAATGCCACCGTGCGGCCGGACTGCGGACCGTCCTCGACGCGGTCGTCCAATCACCGCGACCACTCCGGAGAACGTCCAGAAGGTCCGTAGCCGAATTCAACGAAATCCGGAGCGTTCGATGCGGAAGATGGCGAAAGAGCTCGGCGTTGATGAGAAAAGCATCCGTCACATCGTCAGGAGGAAGCTGGGACTGCGCAGCTGCAAGATCGCTCGCGTCCATTTTCTCAACGACGCGATGAAGGCGAAACGACTCGAGAAATCTCGTCGGATGCTTCGTCTGCTCGGTGGTGCTCGCCTGTCGAATGTGCTCTTCACCGACGAGAAGATCTTTACTGTCGAGCCGCTCCACAACCGTCAGAATCGCCGTCAACTGCTCAGGAAAAGTCAGCAGAAGATCGTGGCTGCAAAAACCGTCGGCCGCAGTCATTTCCCGGCCTCCGTCATGGTCTGGGCCGGGATTTGCGCTACCGGAAAGACACCACTGGTCTTCATCGAGCGGAACATCAAGATCATTGCTGCCAGCTACCAGCAGCGTGTCCTCCGCGACATGGGTGACGCAGCACTTTGGCCCAGCTGGATTCACGCTTCAGCAAGACTGGGCGCCGGCGCATTCCGCCAATTCGACAATTGCCGTCTGCGAAGAGCTGTTTCCCGGCTTTTGGGGCACGACGTTTGGCTTAGACGTTTGGCCGCCTAACTCGCCGGATCTTAACCCGATGGACTACTCGGTGTGGTCCATCCTGGAGCAAAAAATCTCGGCTACACGCTACGTCACGGTTGACCAGCTGAAAGTGGCATTGACGCGCGCCTGGGGCGAAATTACAGTGGATCAGTGTGCGAGCATCGTCGGAAACATTCGATATGTATATGTATATATTCCTGACCATTTAATATTACTTTTTGGCTTTTTTTTTAGGATTTTCAGTCAATTATTAATAAAATATATTTTTTTTACTACTTTATTAACGTTTCGGTTTATTTTATAAAACCACCTTCAGATAAATTCTACAATATATATCATTTTTATAAAGAATACCTAATATACAAATATTCTAATTGGATTGGCCATTAACAGCATTAAAGAAAAATGGGAAATAATTAAAATAATTACAGCCATTCTTGAAAACGTGTTTATTGAAACGACAAAAATATGTCTAATCCACATTTTTTAAATATGATAAACAATTTTACTTCCAAATTTAAGATGTAGCAACGGGCTCACCAATAACAGCAACTATTGTTAACCTAGTTATAGAATATGTTAAAACAAAGTTTATTAATTCCCTCGATTTTAAGCCGTATTTTTATAAGAAAATTGTAGATAACTGTACACTATGCATACCTAAAAAATAACATACAATACACCTTAAACAAAGATAGGGGTAAAGAGACATTCTTTTTTACCCAACATAAAAATGTTTTTTTGAAAGGTTTTTTGTATAGATTTCTTCAGTTTGATCATGTATAGCAGTCTTGACTTCTACCAGTGTGCGAGGCTTATCTTCATACACATACTTGAAATCAGAAGTATCTTTAAAAATATAAAACGCACAGGGAAAAGTGCGGTGACCGAGGAGACCAAGGGACATTGTCGAGGCGAGAAATTGCTTGATTAAAAAATGTGGCTCGAAAAACATTCATCGAAGTTCTAGTCGTATAAGGTTCCTTATCTCGTAAGTTCGGGTTTAAAACATTTTTTAAACGTGGTTAATTAGCGAGCTAATTTAACAGCTACTGTGGCTCTATATTATTTGGGATGATTTCTTCTTCCTTATACGGGTGGTCTTTTAACATAATCTTTTCCAAAAGACTCTATTGTTTCTAGGAATAGTAATATATAAATTTTAATAACGGTTATAGAAGAAACATTATGCATTTTATATTTGACTAGATTATTAGAACTAGAATAAGGACATTTTTAGATTAATTAATTAATTTGGATTAAATAAAAAAAGCATTTATTACCTCTACTTATTTAGTCCAAAAGACTGTATTGTTTCAAGGAATAGCAGTATATAAATTTAAATAACGGTTATAGAAGAAACATTATTCATTTTATACTTGACTAGATTATTAGAACTAGAATAAAAACATTTTTAGATTAATTAATTAATTTGAATTATATAAAAAAAACATTTATTACTTTTTAGAACAGAATTTAGAATAAAACCAGATCAAGTATGTTAAATTTATCATTATCGACTTGGAGCAACACTAAGCACCGGATATGATTTAACCGCATTTTTCAAGATTACATTCGATATATTTAGTATTCTAATGTTGGTTATTAAATCATTTATTCCATTTAAAATGTTATGTTTTATTCTTATTGAAAATAATTCTATATATATATATATATATATATATATATATATATATATATATATATATATATATATATATATATATATATATATATATATATATATATATATATAAATAATTATTTTTTATATTTATTGGGACTTTCGGTCAGTTAATAAGTTTGAATTTTCTTATTGTTTTATTAACGTTTCGGTTTAATAACGAACCATCTCGAGAACATTTCTACAATAAACATTATTTTTTATAAAAAACACAATTTACATTTAAAAATCTACCAATATCTAACTAAACAATTAATTTTCCAAATTATTCTACTTAAAAATTAAATAACATATATTTGACTCTGGCATATCTAACAAATCTTCTACTTTTAAATTTTTGTTTTTTATTATTACCTAATTGTTTTGGATTTATTATGTGAAATGGAATTAGATACAAAAATAAAAAATTATGAAAATTTATTATTTAATAGTGTTATTAGATATATATATATATATATATATATATATATATATATATATATATATATATATATATATATATATATATATATATATATATATATATATGGGGTGAAAAAAAGTCGGTCCTGAATATTGACCAGCCCATTAAACTGGGGAGAACCAACATCAAAATTGATTGTCTGGCATTTGCTGATGATCTAGCAATTTTAGCTCAAGATGTATTATCGGCACAGAAACAGATTGAAATCCTAAAAGAAACAGCAGAAAAGGTAGAACTTCAAATTTCCTTTGAAAAGACACAATACATGACCTGCAACAGACTAAGAACACCATTTCTAGAAACAAAATATGGTAACATCAGACGAGTCTCTCAATTCAAATATTTGGGTGAAATAATCATGGAAAATGGGTTGGAAAAAGCGGCCAATAAGGGTAGATGTCAAAAAATGGAAACGGCATTGAGACTTACACAAAATATTTACAACAAAAAATGCCAATCTAAAAATACAAAACTGAGATATTACAACACAGTTATTAAGCCAGAATATCTATATGCTGCAGAAACGCTCACTTTGAATAGAAAGCGGGACATCGAGGGCATTGAAAAGAAGGAAAGAAAAATCATAAGAAAAAGCCTAGGCCCCAAACAAATAAATAGCACAACATACCTACTTCGAGAAAACCAAGATATCAAACAATACACAGATATACATAGCGATATGAGAAAAAGAAGACGTATGTTTTACGGACACATAAAACGGATGAATCCGAGTAGGCTAACTAGACAAATAGTCGAATTTTGTGAAAATAGGAGTAGAGCTAAAGTAGAAATAATTAAATGGATTGCTGCAATTAAAGAAGACCTAAGATTAGCAAATATTACACAACGTGAAATTCAGGATAGAGGCTGTTTCAGAAACAAGGTTAACGTTTGGAAGGTTGGCCAGAGAGAAAAATGTAGAAAGACTGGAACAACTTGGTCTGACGAAAGGAAAAAAGCTCGTAGCGAAAGAATGAAATTAGTATGGGCGCAAAGGAAGGCTAACAACAATAAGCGCCTTTAATTGTACTTCGCGTGGTCTACCAGGGCCCATACGTGAATAACAATAATATTAATAATAATGATAATAATAATAAAAGCGATCAATGGCTGGACGGTGCCAACTCTGACATATTCTTTTGGAATTGTTAAATGGTCTGAAGCAGATCTTGATGAACTGGATAGATTGACACGAAGAACATTGACAAAGTTCCGATGTTTACATCCCAATTCGTCCACAAAAAGGCTATATATTCCAAGAAAGTTGGGAGGCAGAGGGCTTGTGAATGTCAAGAATCTTTGTATCAATCAGGAGAATAGGATGAGAGAGCGCTTCATTAGTTCACATAGCACACTAATGAAACTGGTTGTTAAGAAGGACCAGGGTTTCACCCCACTAAATCTAAATAAACAAAATCGTGTTGATAGTAGAACAGCACTGAAGGATATCGTTCAAGAATGGAAACAACAGACATTACATGGGAGATTTCCTAAATCACTTCAGGATGACTCCATTGACAAATATTTGTCTCTAAACTGGCTTACCGATGGACTATTATATCCAGAAACAGAAGGCTTCGCGATAGCTATTCAAGATAAGGTAATAAGGACAAAAAATTATGAAAGACATATTCTACACATGGATGTTGTCGACAAGTGCAGGAAGTGCGGTGGTGTAGGAGAAACAATTGAACACCTTGTTGGAGGGTGTCCGGTCCTTACCCCTAATGCTTATCTAGACAGGCATAATCAGCTGGCGAAAATTATACACCAGCAAATCGCTTTAAAGCACTCGCTATTTGATAAGATGCCCCCACCATATTACAAGTACACGCCTTCCCCCGTACTTGAGTCAGCCGATACAATTCTTTACTGGGATAGACCAATTACAACAGATCGGACGGTTGACTATAATAGGCCGGATATTGTTCTAATTAACAAAAAGCAGAGGAGAGCTTTCATAATTGACATTGCGATACCACTCTTTCATAACACCCGAAAAACTGAAATGGAAAAGGTCACGAAGTACGAAAATCTTGCAATTGATCTGAAAAATCAATGGAAACTCCAGAAAGTGGAGGTATTACCTTTAGTTATATCCGCTGAAGGCCTAGTAAGCAAAACATTTTCCAAAAATCTGGAAATTCTTGGTATTTCAAAATCGATTACCACAGTAGGACAACGAGCAGTTCTCTTACAAACTTGCCACATTGTTCGTAAGGTACTAGGCTGAATGGGAGGAGCTGAACTGCTTTCTCATTCTGGCATTGTAAACCCGACCAGCCTAGGCTGAGATGATCGATGAATCATGTTTGTGATAATAATAATAATATATATATATATATATATATATATATATATATATATATATATATATATATATATATATATATATACCACATGAATATTTTGAATATTTTTTATGTTCATTGATTGTTTTTTAAATATTGTTTAGTTTAGCCAATATATGAGCTTGGCAATTTAAGCAATCAATGTAAATTAAATTTGTTTGTTCCTTTTTGAAATTATTATTGGATATTTCTGCTATATTTATATTATATGGTTTAAGAACTTTTTTTATTTTATTATTTATTTCTGGTATGTATGGTAAAGGTATGTAATTTTCATTTTTAGATTGTGTTATGCTATTATTGTTATATATATTTATATATATATTTTTATTTACCGGTTCGTAAATTTTTTTTGGATAGTTATTATCTTCAAGTGTTTTTTTGATTTTATTTATATATTTTGATCTATTGTTTGGATTAGTTAAAATATATCTCTATCAATTAAAGAGTTTATAACACTTTTTTTATATTTATTTGGTGTATAAGGTTTAAAATTGAGATATCTTCCAGACCATATTGGTTTTGTATACCAATTTGTTTTGATATTGTCATCCTTATCATACGTGATGTTAATATCTAAAAAAAATATTATTTTATTTTTTTCTTGTTAATGATTAAATTTTAATTTGTTATGGAATATACAGAATTTGTTTAAGGTATATTGAATTTTATTTTTAGGTACGCATAATATACAGTCATCTACAAATCTTTTATAAAAATAAGGTTTAAAATCGAACGTATCAATAATGTTTGTTTCAACATATTCCATAACTAGATTAGTGATAGTTGCTGATATTGGTGAGCCCATTGGTATACCGTAAATTTGGGAGTAAAATTGTTATCATTTTTAAAAAATGTAGATTCTAGACGTATTTTTGTAGCTTCAATAAATTCGTTTTCAGGGATGGTTGTAAATGTTTTAATTATTTACCATTTTTCTTTAATGCTATTAATTGCCAATTCAATTGGAATATTTATATATAAGGAGACGACATCAAATGATACTAGTACTTGATTTTCTGGATTTTTTTTGTTTTTATGTTATTATAAAATTCTCATAAGTCTTTAATATAATATTCAGTTTTAACTACTATGTTTGATAAAATGCTTGATAAATATTTTGCTATTTCATATGTTAGAGATTCAATTGTACTTATAATGAGCAGTATGGAATGGAATATTTTCTTTGTGTAATTTTGATAAACCATATATATATATATATATATATATATATATATATATATATATATATATATATATATATATATATATATATATATATATATATATATATATATATATATGGTAGATGACCGTTGTGGCATATTAATTTATTTTTTAACTTTTTGTCAACATAGTTTTTATAACCCATTTATTTAAAATATTATTTATTATAATTTGTATTTTATTAGTAAGGTCATGTGTTTCTTTTTTATAAGTGGTAAAATCATTAAGGAAATTTGTCTATTACTTGTTCTATTTGTTTTGGTTTAATTTTTTCTTTACATGAAAATTTTGGGCCAAGTGATATTATATATATATATATATATATATATATATATATATATATATATATATATATATATATATATATATATATATATATATATATACAAACAAATACAAACAAAAACTATACATTAATCAATGCACACCTCCAAGTTAACAAAGAAAATAAATTTAATCCTAACAAAGTAAATAAGTTCTGAGAAATTCTGGAAGACTATTTCCAAAATTCCCTCTAACCATGTAAAAATCTTATTGGCCGATTTCAACGCCCAACTAGGGAAAGAAAGAAGGTACACAAAAACAGTCGGCAGTTTTCCCTCTGCTATAATGGCAGAAGATTGGTTGAACTATGTTCGCAGTTTAATCTAAAAATAAAGTCAACCTATTTTAATAAGAAAATAGCAAAACAAAAGACCTGAAGGTGCCCAAACATGTACATGGGTGAATTTCATTCGAATTGACCATGTTGCCGTTTCGTACCCCAATTATAAAGAGATTTTGAATGTTCAAGTTAGGAAAGGAGCTAACATAGACACGGATCACTACTTGACTAGAATCAAACTTAGCTTAAAAACTCAGAAACTTATTCAAAAGAGACTGCTAATACCAAAGTTCGACCGAACGAAAATAAAACCAGCCCTTACAGAAAAGCTTGATAAACAGCCAGCCCAGAACTGGCAAAAATTGAAACAGAAAATTATTAAAACAGCCTTAAAGTTGGTCCCTTTACAAAAACGTAGAAAACATCCGTGGTGGGATGAAGTTTGCGAACCAGCAGTATTAAGCCGAAGTAAAGCATTCAAAGATTGGAACACTCAAAAAACAGCAATAAACTATAACATCTTTTTGGAAGTAAGAAAAGAAACATCGAATCTAATTAGACAAAATAAAAGAAAATATGAAAACAATCAACTTAATGAAATAGAAAAAGATTTCCAAAAAAATATCACCCGAAACTTTTACAAAACATTTAATAATAATAAAATATTTTAAACCAGAATAGAATAAGATTTATCGGAAAACGGTCAATTTTCATAGTGTATTGTTTATTTAACGAACCCACTTGTATAGCTGCTAATTGATCACATTTAATTTGCATAATTTTCAATAATTAATTAGCACAAAATCTAAAGACAACATGAACATATTATGAAAGAAAAATATTCTGTCGTGTTTCTTTTAAAATATATAAACAATTAAAACAATCTATTGTCAAAAGTCTACCGATCACAAATATTTTTCTTATCATTTAATTTAAAAATAATCATTTTGCCTGAACTATGGAGGTGTTTTTAAAAATTATCAAGAATTTATTGGAACCTAATACATAAAATCCACTTTACATTAAACAAAATATATATATATTTAAATTATTGACACTGATTGTGAACTGAATTTGTTTTAAATATTTTTGTATTTTATTTTCTTTTGTTGGCCATCAGTTAAGAGGCCAAATATTGATAGTGTTTATGTCTTAAATTTATTATTTATAAACATGAATTCGTATTCGTATATTTCTTAATTTATTGCCAGTTTTAGTCAATGCATCATATAGAATTTTTAACTTTTATTTCATTATTAATAATCTCTTACTTCCTGCAACTCACAACAAGATGGCTGTCGATGACGCTGAACGTCAAAATATGACAATATCTAATCAGATCAACAAACTTTTTATAAAAATCTTCACTTTCACCACTAAAGTTCTTTTAAAATCGGTTCTTGTTCATTCAATTTGTGTTCAGAAAAACCAAAATACCGATATCGATAAAAATGTACAACTGTTTTAACGTACGCACACGATCACGTTCACAAATCCAACATGGCGGAAACAAAGTCAAGTACCGTCTAAGTCGGGAGTGCGTGATGCACATCTGGCAACTTTCCAGGGTCCAGAACAATCGAGTGAATAAAGTTAGGACGTACGTTAACTGGGATATACGCTGAGAACTGTTTGTTTTCCCTTGAGTTAATAATAGTGGAATAGTCGAGTTCGATTTGGTACGAGGGCGTTCTGACAGGAACGTATAAGGAGTGTGTAAGCGTTCATTAGTTAATAATTCATTTTCGATTGTAAATTAAATATTATTATGCGGATGTGTGGTGAAAGTATGATTAATACTGGGCAAGTATGATTAATACGATTAAGTTTGCTATTTAACATATGCTTGCTTTATTATATTTGTAAATAAATATAAATAAATAAAATAAATATTAAAAATATTAAAACAAAAACAATTTACAACTTCTTCTCCGCTCCGCGTAAAAATTGGGCTTTTAAACATTTTTTTTGTCATAAATGATATAAGTTTTATAACAAAATTTTTTTTTTTTCCCTTATAATTAAAAAGTTATATCAAATTGAAAATACATTTTTAAACCTATTACCGATGTCACGCCGACAATTCCCGAAAAAAACCGGAACCTTTGTGACCTCGCAACTGTACCGAAAGACAATATCGCCAAAATCGGTTCGGCTCGGAGCAATTCGGAATTTTCTTTCACGCTCTTTCTGAAAAGACGTTCGGAAAGAATCGGAGTCTCGGGTAAATAAAACAATTTATCAATCTTGGTCATTATTCTAACTAACCCTCTTCTAACTTATATATTCGATTGCATTTATTGCATAAAATATACTTACTTTTAATTGATATTTAGGCTTTCGATGTGGCTTTCTATGCTATTTAAAATATCTTTACATAAGATATGGAGGCTCAAAGATAAGTTCAGAATGAAATTAGATTAGGGTTCCTTTTGTTTTTTTGCATTCGTTTTTATGACTTTTATTTATATTATTTAATTCATGTAGGGATAACAAATTAACGTGCTAAATTTATAAGAAGGAATATTCCTGAGTGTCCACTAAGAATCAACATGTAGCAACACTACCGAGGGTAAGCCCTACCGGATCGTCTATTTTGTAAGATACGAATAATAATATTCAAAAAAGAATAGACTAGAATAAAATTCGACTACCAATTTGAAAGGTAATCGGATATGAAAAGTCTTATACTTATGAAAGTTTTAAAGGATAATCCAATTTGTAGATGGTCGAAGAGTACTAGAAATTTGTGTGATCAATTGGATGAACATCAACTAGTTAAATTAAGGACTGGCAAAGCAGTTTTCCATTGAATCAAAATAAACATCCGAAGGAGTATGCAAAAAAAAAGAAAAATAGAAAAGCAAACCTACTAGCCAAACAAAAAAATAAAGAAAATCGTATCTTTCTATTCTAAATAAAACAAATTAGTTGAGGATGAAGTTGAGGGTGAGGGGTGAGGAGATGAAGGTGAGGATGAAGTTGAGGATTTTAGTACATTTTATCTATTAATTGAACATATTTGTTTGATAAAGTATGTTTAAACATAGGTTAGAAACTTATTATATGCACTGAAGACTGATGGTAGGCTGACAGTGATTCTAGGATATGTTGTGGTACATAGTGCTTTTCTAGTGGGTACACCTTAACAGGAGAGACCCACACTTCGACTATAAAAGTTTTTCACTCAAAAAACTGCCTTCTCTTATTTGGGAAATTTCTAGCTGGTTATGCATTAGAGTTAGTTGGCAGCCAGATTCATTTATATTTGCAAATATTATAAGAGTCTAATGTGGTTGGTTTGTAAAACATGTAAAGCGAAAAATCGCCATTGTTTTAAAAATACTGAAAAACTTAATTAAAGGAATAATGTAGTATGGGTGGATTGAGATTTTTTTTCTTCTTTGAGATCCTTGAGACGGCTTATTTCGAAACTCTCCAGATGGTTTAGTTTTTTGCCTTTGTTGTGTACGTGTAATATCTTAAATTCACTATTAAAAAGATGGTTCTCATTTAACAGGCATAGTTCGAATTATGTTTATGACTGAGAAAGCTTCTTTCGTGTTCCTTAATTTTTTTCTTGAAAGATCTGCCTGTTTGTCCTATGTAAGTTTTGGACACGACCCACAATACAGTTGATATATCGCTGATTTATCTTTTTTGTTTGTTTTTGCCTTGCAATTTTTGATATGTTTTGATGATGTTCAGTGTTGATATGTCTGTTATTGGTTTTAAAGGCTAGTTTTGCATTGTTTTTATATAAGAGTTTTTCCATTTTTTCCGATGATTTTCGAAAGTATGTTATTAATTTGAATGAATGGTACAAGTACCAGGAATGTATGAAAAATACACATTGGGGTAGCGGAGGATATTAAAAATGCCCAAAAATGTGAAGGAGACAGTCAGAAATCTCCAACGAAAGATATCGGCAGATGTCCAGCAGGCCAATAAGATAAAAAATTAGAAAGGTGATGTTGGCTTCCAGGGCAACTCAGACTTTGGAAGTACCGGTTGCTACTTCCTGGTCTACTCCAACCACCAACCCAGAAGAATGACCAAAAATGGCTAAAGCACCAAGCAACAAAACACTAGCACCATCTGCTGGCGCAAAAATCAATCCAACGCCGATTGTCTTGCAAGACAAGTCGTTATTCTAGGAGGTCATGTGTTTCCTGAAGAAGAACAACTTGGCTGTCAGGCCGGCAATGAAACCAGGTAGGATGCTGATAGTATCCAAAGTGGAATCAAACCGCGAAGTCCTAACAAAGCTTTTCAATGTGCGTTTTGATTAAAAGCATGTTAGAAATAATCCTAATTGACTATGTCAGGGCGGAGCTCTACCATCTGGGGTCCCACTACACTAGCATTTCGAGATGGCAAAGCAGAAATAATAAACCCATCGTAATGGTGCAAGTCACAGTGTCAAAATAAATCTGTCATCAGCCCGTGAGACTAGAGATGCAGACGAAAAAAACAATCGCTGACCGAGAATCAGCAAGTAGCTAAGCTACAAAGAGGCAACCACCGAAGAAACTCCAGAAACCAGTTTCAGCATCCGAGCAAGAATGCACAGAAACCTAGCAAAATTCTGTGTACCAGACAGAACAAATCCTCTTGCAAGCTAAATTTATGGCGGAACTTGCCAACAAACTGTAAAGGGTTCTGGGTCTAATTAAAACAGCTATCTTTGATTTCTTCAAGATGCACATGACCTCTTGAAATGTTGACTTGTCATTCAAGACTATCGGCTTTGGTTTGGTGTTGACAGCAGTTGCTGTAGTTGCTGTCTCTTTAACTGATTCTTGTGCCGTTGGCATTTCTACATTTCTGGTCGACGAAGTAAATGGAAGAATAACGATTGAGTCTTCCAAAGGTTGACTTACCTTGGAAGCAGGCGCTTTCTTCCTCTTTGGTTTCTTAGCTCGATTGGACACTTGCTGGTATCCATCTGCTGCACTGACACATTGGTTTGTGTTCCGATCTCTGAGATTTGTATTTTGAAGACTGTAGTCTGTGTTATGGTTACCGACGTTGGTATTTTGAACACTTTAGTTTGCGTTCCTTTCTCTATGGTTGATGGTGTAATTTTCGGGGTTGATTTTTCCTTCGCAAAAGCATCAGCAAATGCTTTGCTGTCATTGTAGAGCTTTGTTAAGCGCTTTAATTATTTCTTGGTTTCTTTAGCCCTTTTCTTGAGTTTTTTAATCTATTCCTCAAACAAAAGACATCTCGTTCTTGGTCATCTGGTGATTTGTAGATGCTGATCTTTACACTCTAAATGAAGATTAATTAGAGTTCCGTAAGTTAGTGGAATGAAACTTTCTTCTTCCATTTCTTTATCGAAATCAGCCACATAATCAGCGTCTCTCATCATGTGCGGATCACTACGTTCACTAAACGTTTATCATTCTTTAGACTTGCTATCAGAGAGATGTGCACTCTCTGAAAGCTCAGATCTTTTCATTAATATGCATGCGAATATGACTATAATATAGAGATTACTTAAGACTTTGCAGATTAAAGGCATTAATTTGCTTTACAGGTACTGATAGACAATTAAATTAGTTCTTAAATTACAGAATTTCTTTACATAGGAACATTAAATTCACACTTGACAAGGAGCAAAATATGAGTATTAACTTTTTTGATTTAACAATTACTAGAAAAGATTATAAACATGATTTTGCAATTTTTCATAAACCATTTTTTACAGATTTAGTAATATACAATAAATGTTGTCATCTCTACTTACAAAAAAATGATAACATTTAATTAATTCGTACACAGATTACACAGGTCGAAATAATTTTTGTTTCTGTTCAACAGGTAAACAGGTAAACTTAATAAAATTAAACTATTCAAGATTTTGTATCAAAAATATATATTACATCTTGATAATATTTTAATTTTCTTGTACGATAAATTTATTCGTTTTTTTACGTACGCTAAACCCCATCTCTGTCATAAACGAAACTTCCGATCTAACATGGAGTTAAAAATGAAAACAGAAAACACTCTCCTGCATTGGAACCTCGCGCGCACATGTTTTTTATGAATAATTATTTTAAGAAATAATAACACACTTCTAATTACAACACCCATCGACTTAGCTTAGACATACGTTGCGATCATTTAAAACGCTTTTATTTTAGCGTCAAATATGTTTCATTATTATAAAATGTTGTAGTAAAATCGGGAAGAGAATTTCAAATTATATTGTCATATTTATTAAATTGTATTAATCAGACGCAATATGATTAATACTATGAGTATGAAATACTCTTCATATTATTAATGATTCTTGCTAAAATTAAGAAAAAAGTTGAGATGGATCTCAAAGCCATGTTTAAGAATAGAAAATCCAAAAGATGGTGCTCGCAGTATCGGAAATGGTTTGTTTTAGTAAGCATCATTATTCAACAGATAACTGTCAAAGTATCAGTTATATTAATCACCTGGTTTCATTTTCATTGTCGATTGAAACAAGAAAGATTTATGTATTTAAAAAAATGGAAAAGAGTGAGTTTCAAGTGGTGATTAAACACATATATTGAATAGGCTTAATACCGAAACAGGCCAAAGCTGAGTTGAATGAAGTTCATGGCACGTCTGCTCCTGTGTTTGCAACTGTTTACAACTGGGTAAATGAGTTTAAACGTGCCCGTACATCCACAAAAGATGAACATCGTTCGGGACGTCCAGTGGAAGTGACTACTACCGAAATGACTAACAAAATCCACAACACAGTTTTAAGTGATCGATACGAATCAAAGTGCGCGAAATAGTTGAGGCCCGATGCTTATTACAAGATAAGCTCAGTGGTGAATAAACGCAATCGTGTGGTCGACTCTGAGGCTGTATTAGCGCTTTTTCGTCGCAATCTTGATGAATTTCTGTATACTCCAGAGATAAAGGACAAGTTTTTGCAAAAGTTAATACCGAAAGGGGGTTGCGGGGCTGTAAAATGCAAAAAATTGCCAACAGACTTGACACTTATAGTTCTGGGGATTTCGTGATGAGTCATATATATATATATATATATATATTATTCACGTATGGGCCCTGGTGGACCACGCGAAGTACAATTAGAGGCGTTTGTTGTTGTTAGCCTTCCTTTGCGCCCATACTAATTTCATTCTTTCGCTATGAGCTTTTTTCCTTTCGTCAGACCAAGTTGTTCCAGTCTTCCTACATTCCTCTCTCTGGCCAACCTTCCAAACGTTAACCTTGTGTCTGAAACAGCCTCTATCCTGAATT
This sequence comes from Cosmopolites sordidus, assembly GCA_031761425.1. Lineage (NCBI taxonomy): Eukaryota > Metazoa > Arthropoda > Insecta > Coleoptera > Curculionidae > Cosmopolites > Cosmopolites sordidus. The sequence goes on along the minus strand of JARFXV010000067.1, from coordinate 587,462 downwards.
TCACTTTGTGAAATATTTGTTGATCTTAGGTCCTCTTTAATTGCAGCAGTCCATTTAATTATTTCTACTTTAGCTCTACTCCTATTTTCATAAAATTCGACTGTTTGTCTAGTTAGTGTCCGTAAAACTTAAGTCTTCTTTTTCTCATATCCCTATGTATATCTGTGTATTGTTTAATTTCTTGGTTTTCTCGAAGTCGGTATGTTGTGCTATTTATTTGTTTGGGGTCTAGGATTTTTCTTATGATTTTTCTTTCCTTCTTTTCAATATCCTCGATGTCCCTCTTTCTATTCAAAATGAGCGTTTCTGCAGCATATAGACATTCTGGCTTAATAACTGTATTGTAATGTCTCAGTTTTGTGTTTTAGATAGGGCTTTTTTGTTGTAAATATTTTGTGTAAGTCTCAATGCCGTTTCCATTTTTTGACATCTATCCTTATTGGCCGCTTTTTCCAACCCATTTTCCATGATTACTTCACCCAAATATTTGAATTGAAAGACTCGTCTGATGTTACCATATTTTGTTTTTAGAAATGGTGTTCTTAGTCTGTTGCAGGTCATGTACTGTGTCTTTTCAAAGGAAATTTGGAGTCCTTCCTTTTCTACTGTTTCTTTTAGGATTTCAATCTGTTTCTGTGCGGTTAATATATTTTGAGCTAAAATTGCTAGATCATCATCAAATGCCAGACAATCAATTTTGATGTTGGTACTCCCCAGTTTAATGGGCTGGTCAATATTCGGGGCCGCTTTTTTTCACGCCACTCCTGTATTACTTTTTCTAGAACACAGTTAAATAAGAGTGGCTAGAGTCCATCCCCTTGTCTCACTCCAGTTTTAATTTCGAAGGGCTTTGAGATGTCACCCATGAATTTAACTTTTGACCTTGTGTTAGTTAACGTTGTTTTAATAATTGCCAGCGTTTTCAGATCTAGTCCTTGTTCTTTCAAGATTCGGAATAAAGATTAGAGGTCAATAGAATCATATGCTTTTTTGAAATCCACAAATGTACAGACGAGATTTTTATTCTACAGTTTTTGATGTCTTAGAATCAACTTTAGATTCAGGATCTGTTCAGGGGAGGATCTGCCCGGTCGAAAACTTGCTTGATATTCCCCAATGTTAGGTTCTAACTGTCCCTGTGCTCTGTCTAGTAAACATTGAGATAGAATCTTGTAACAAACTGGGAGAAGAGATATCCCTCTATAGTTGTTTACATCCGTTCTATCTCCTTTCTTATGTAGTGGATGGATTGGAGCATCTTTCCAATCTTCCGGAATCCGTTCGGTTCGCCAAACTTCTTGTAGAATTTTGGTTATTTCCTTGATTGTACCTGGACCAGCGGATTTCAAAAGTTCAGCAGTGATTCCATCTTCACCAGAAGCTTTGTCATTTTAAGCCGCTTGATTTGACTAATTATTTCATCTTCATTCGGTGGTAATGAATCTGGGTTTGTTTGTTTAGGGTTTAGTGTTGCTAATTTGTTTAAGAGCTCAGGACAGTTTAGTATTTGTTCAAAATATTTCGCAAGTTTTTTGCAATTGTCTTGGATATTTAGAGCTAATTGTCCGTTTTCCTTTTGGAAGCAAAGACATATTTACTTTTAGTTTGTCTAATTAGCTTCGATGTTTCTTTTCTTACTTCCAGAAAGATGTTATAGTTTATTGCTGTTTTTTGACTGTTCCAATCTTTGAATGCTTTACTTCGGCTTAATACTGCTTGTTCGCAAACTTCATCCCACCACGGATGTTTTCTACATTTTTGTAAAGGGACCAACTTTAAGGCTGTTTTAATAATTTTTTGTTTCAATTCTTGCCAGTTCTGTGCTGGTTGTTTATCAAGCTCTTCTGTTAAGGCTGGTTTTATTTTCGTTGAGTCAAACTTTGGTATTAGCAGCCTCTTTTGAACAAGTTTTCGAGGTTTTAAGCTAAGTTTGATTCTAGTCAAGTAGTGATCCGTGTCTATATTTGCTCCTTTCCTGACTTGAACATTCAAAATCTCTTTATAATTGGGGTACGAAATGGCAACATAGTCAATTTGAAATTCACCCATGTACGTGTTTGCGCACCTCCAGGTCTTTTGTTTTGTTATTTTCTTCTAGATGGATTAGTTCCAGAATTTAAATATCAGCCGCACCACTGGTGAACAGACGCTGACCACTCAACTACTTGATACAAGTCAGACGCTAAGTGGATTTAGTTTTTTTTTTGCCTTGGTCCGGGGCTGCTTATTTTGAGATATTCTCAGCTGTCCATTAATATCTAATGGAACGTTCACTATCCACGACCCGTGACCCGTCCAGCACCTTAGGCGAGGTATACTGGAGATATATATATATATATATATATATATATATATATATATATATATATATATATATATATATATATATATATATATATATATATATATATATATATCCGGTCACCCGGTCAGACTTGATCACGCGTTTTGTGTGTGGCTAAGTAATACGTTGAATTATATTGTCAATATAGTCAAATCATAATTCACGAATAAAGGAAAAATAAAATAAAATAATCAATGTAAAAACACACGGGATTGAGATTTGAACCTTAGGTCATAATTCCGAAATCAACATAAAATTTTAAATTTTATATTTTATTCATCTCATATTCAAGTATATTTTGTAATAAATGAGTAATTTAACATATAACAATTAATTTTATAAATGAGGTAGGTAGCGAAGGTTATTTATTATTACTAATAATTATATTTATCATTTTGAATTATAAAAATTTTCAGTTTTAATTTAATTCAGCACTAATCTGTGCACAATATTCTTGGTTAACCTGCCTCCTGGTAACACAAATAGATCCGATGGTTTTCCTACACGTGGGCATGCAACATATAGTTGCCCATGAGAAAATGGATTTTCCAAGTCTAAGCCGCAAATAGACATTATTTAGCCTTGAGATTTATTTATGGTCATGGCTAAAGCTAAATGAACTGAAGCCTTTTGAATGATATCGCAGATTCTGACGGTATCATTGGAATACGTGGCAACAGCATCACTTTTCCTTTAAACTTTTTAGACAAAATGGTTGCTTCAAGAATATTTCTGGCAATCTTTTCGATTACCGAACTTGTACCGTTGTATAATCGAGGTGGATTCAAATTACGCAGAAGAATAATAGGTGAACCAATCTTCAACCGAAGATTATGTGGTGGTATTCCGGGCATATCCAGAGAATTTAAAAATTCAATTGGAAAATTTACACTTTTGTTTTCATCAACAACAGTGCCGATTGATTTAAAAGACATCAGATTACCTGGCAACAACTGTTGTATCTGGAAGTTAATTTTGTCCACATCAACATTTTTGGCTGCCAAAATAGCCCGATTACTGAGCCAGTTATGATCCAAGTGATTATTTTGTATGTCCGGGAAGACACTTCCAATTAATTCATTTTTTGTCTGAACAACAGTGCAGGAATTGTCTGGCAATTTAATGCATTGCCTATCTGGTTGCAGTTCTATTCTACCGTTTCCAAAATCTAGCGATTGGAAAATATTTGTACCGATGGATTATTTTGTAATCGTACGTGCATATTATTGGTCAATCGAAGTGTTTCGATAGTGCACCATAAGAACGATTGTTTTAAACATACCTTAATCTCATCGGCTAAAGTAAAGCGAGAAATGACCGGTAAGATCTGTCAGAAATCACCAAACAGTAGTGGGGCAGCACCACCGAAAAGATTTTCTGTTGCGACCGCATCTTGGCAAAAATCAACGGTATTAAAAATTTAAAAATGTCTTACCGGTTCCACCTGGTGCGTCAAAGAAAAAAAAGCCGCCTTGTCCAGCATCAACAGTCAGCATAATCCGATTATAAATATTTTTTTGTGCAGTTGTCAGTAATGGCTCAATATTCGCGATAATTGTAGCTAAATTGCCACGGTCATATTGTTTTTCTCGTTGTAAATCATTGTTAAGTCGGTAACTGGGAGATCAGATGATACATACCATAATGATTAAGTGGTAAATTTGAAATTAAAATACTTAAATCCTCAATCAACAAATTCTGCTTTATTATTCATCTCTAGCGTGTAATCTATGTTTGGATATTGATCTGTTTGTCTAAATCAGTGCAATATGTCTTCAGTCATACAATTCTTGTATTTTTCCAAAAAGTTTATTTCTGTGGTTGATAACATGTCGGCAAAATAATTGCAAACAGTTGACGAATGTTAAAAATAGTGCACCAAAAATTGAAAAAGCAAGGTTATGTCGTAAGTAAATTTTGAACACACGTGTAACGTGAAATGATTTGTAGCATAAATGAAACGTTTGTGCTCTTGGATATTTACCCAATCAATAAACTAACTTACAGCGCCCTCTGTTAGAAACTTATGGAACTCAGATAATTATAAACTTTTGTCATATAATAAACAAATAATTTGCAATAAAATAATATTGCGACTATAAATTGAGATAAAAACAATCTTATCTCTCAAGTTGGACCAAACTGCACACAGTGTGCAAAATTTCATTAAAATCGGTTCAGTAGTTTAGGAGTTCATCGCGGACAAACAACGTGACACGAAATTTGTATATATATATATATATATATATATATATATATATATATATATATATATATATATATATATATATATATATATATATCTCTTAACAAAGCTATTAACAGCATTATCAAAGCGAATTAACAAAGCTAAGCAGAAGGTGAGAAAGAAAAGGACACACGTGTTTTCCTTAAGGCGTGAGGATGGTACAATATGCAGCGAACAGACGGAAATGTTAGAGGTTGTCCGAAGATTTTATTCAAAGTTATATGAGGACCGGAATCAAACAAGAACAGTAATGCCCACTGAAGAACAAGTGCCGGATATCCTGGTGGAGGAAGTGACAAAGGTTATAGACTCGACGAAAAATGGCAAGGCTTCAGGAAAGGATAGTATAACTGTGGAGATGTTAAAAGCTGGTGGTCAGACTTTACATAAAACACTAGCAAAATTATATTCAAAATGTCTCAAACAACAAGAAGTACCCAGATTATGGAAAAATGCAGAAGTGATTCTTTTACATAAGAAAGGAGCACGGGAAAATTTAACGAACTACCGTCCAATAAGCCTCCTGTCAGTGGTGTACAAAGTTTTCACCAAGATAATATCCAAAAGAATACTAAGAAAACTTAATGACGCACAACCAAGGGAGCAAGCAGGATTCAGAAGTGGATTCAGTACAATGGATCACATCCAGATCCTACAGCAGGTCATAGCAAGACACAACGAATACACTATGCCACTGTGCTTGGCTTTTATCGATTATGAAAAAGCATTTGATTCAATCTCAAAGTAGGCCATAATGGATGTATTACTTAATCAAGGTGTAGAGAAAGCCTATGTAAGTCTACTAGGATCGATATATGACGAAGCTTCAGCGACAGTCCACCTTGATGGACGATCTTGAGGTTGGAATAAATATAGACCGGGGCGTACGGCAGGGTGACGCAATATCGCCTTGTCATTTTTCGGCCTGCCTGGAAGAGGTGTTCCGTAATCTGGATTGGGAAAAGGATGGAATAAGGATTAATGGTGCATACTTAAATCATCTTAGATTCGCAGATGATATCCTGCTTCTTTCACAAGACCCAGAGGAGCTGCAAAGACACGTACAAGAGCTGCAAAGGGATGGGGAACCATTTGGTTTGAAAATAAACCAGAAGAAGAGTCAGGTCATGTTCAATAAATTTGCTGAGGACGAACGAATTTCTATTTTAGGAGCGGATTTGGAAGTTGTGGATCACTATATATATCTTGGGCAGAGGGTTTCAATGGACGGAAATACTGTCCAGGAGGTGGAACGACGCGTTAAATGTGGCTGGCAGGCATTTGGCAGGCTTAACATAGTGTTTAAGAGCAAACTACCACTTTGCCTGAATGGATACCGCTTGATCAGAAACGTCAGCGGAGAAGATCGAAAACACGATGGACTGATGACATTATTAACCATATTGGACCCGAATGGCAGAGGAGAGCTCACGACTGCGAGAGTTGGAAGCATGCTGAAGAGTCCGTTATCCTGCAGTGGATTGATACGGGTTGATACGATTTTGGCGAAACGTCGTGACTCTTCACAGCATCAATGGATCGACACCCGGAATGATTTAGAAATATTATCAACCATCCGTGAAAATATTGGCTTGAAAATAAACCTGAAAAAGAGTCAGGCTATGTTCAATAACTTCGCTCAGTACAGAAGAATTTCAGTTTTAGGAAGGGATTTGGAGATTGTGGACAGCTTTATATATCTTGGGCAGAGGATTTCAATGGAGGGAAATACCGCCCGGGATGTGGAACGGCGTGTTAAATGTGGCTGGCAGGCATTTGGTAGGCTCAACATAGTGTTTAAGAGCAGACTCCCACTTTGCCTGAAAAGAAAAGTCTTCGATCAGTGCGTTCTACCCGTTATATATATATATATATATATATATATATATATATATATATATATATATATATATATATATGAGCAATGGTTAGTTGCTTGACCGGGAGGAAACCCCACCCAACCCTTACATTGAAGGGCGCATGTTTCGTCTGTTGGTGGTTAGACTCATCAGGGTACCAACATATGCTCTCTCGCCAAGAATAGGGCGTATACATATATCTTATACCGTTAAATTTTATTCCAAATTTAAAATATATGGCTCTTATTTAATAACCCTTTATGACAGCATTAATATAACTTCACATTTTACGAGAATATGAGGTTTTCCTTATATTTTTTTCTAGTCCATCTACAAACAAATATTAAAATGCAATAAGCGTAATTAATATATGTACCGCCAATTATTTTTTGGTGATACAAATTTGACCAAGCCATTTGCCCATATTTGTTTTGGGGTCAAGTTCATATTTATTAGAGGATATATGGTTTTAATATAAATATGAGTAGTTCATACTGAGTGTTTTCTAAAGAAAAGTTGTGAATTATTCGGTAAAATGCCAAATATATCAGTAGTAGTAATTCTTCTTGTAGCGTGTTCTGTTGTGGCTTTGGCCGAACCTCCAAGATGGCGATCAAATTGGAAAATGTCAAGATTTCAACGTGTCCAAGCACCACCAGCCGAAACTCCTCAGGCTCCACAATCCATACCTCATACTGTCTATGGACCTCCTGCACTGCCAAGTCCTTCATATGGGCCTCCTTCGAACCAAGAACCCTCGTCAATGACTTCTGCTACCACAACTGCACTACCAGTTACAATTGAACCAAATTCAGAATCCTTTAATGCAACGAGTGGAATATTGAAACAACAACTTGAAGCTGGTATATACTACATTTATCAAATAAATAAGATCTATATATTTTGAATTTGGAATAAAAATAAAACGGTATAAGATATACAGGGTGCAATATTTTGAAGGAATATTTTGTTGTATGATGATTTTTGAAAAACCCCTTTGTTTCGAAGATACAGGATGAACAAAATTTACGACATTAACAACATTTTATTATCAAAAAGTATATGTAAAGTTGCTCAATCTACAATAAATGTTCGAAATGACTTCCTCCAGCCTTGATACAAACATTCAATCTTCTCGTCATTGACTGCCGAACTCTTTCAAACACACCAGGGTTGTTTCTAATTGAGTTACACCCAGCAATTATCCGATTTCGCAAATCATCCAAATTCTTCAATGGAGTAGCGTAAACTAATGACTTCAGATATCCCCAGAAGAAATAATCCAGGGGGTTTAAGTCCGGGGATCGAGCAGGTCATGCGTGTGGCCCACTTCGACCAATCCAGCGATATCCGTATGTTGCTGTTAAAAATCACGAGCAACCAAACTGAAATGTGGTGGTACACCATCGTGCATAAACCACATTTCATGCCTTGTTGGCAATGGTAGATCTTAAAGAAACTCAGGCAGCGTTGCTTCCAAAAAGTTGCGATAAACCTCGCCTGTAAGTCTTTGTTATAGAAATACTGGTGCAATTAGATAGTCACCTACAATTCCAACCCAAACATTCAACGAGAATCGATGTTGAAAACTATCTTCGCATACCTCATGCGGATTTTCATCTGCCCACACACAAAGTGGTTTCATCGGTAAAAAGAATTTGTGTCAGAAATAGAGGGATACGAAGTAGCAATATCCATTGACATAATGCAATACGTGGAGGAAAATCAACAGGTGGTAGTTGCCTGAACGCGTTGAATGTGGTATGGATGCAACAAATTCTCCTTAAGAATTTTCCAAACTGTCCAGTGACTCACATTCAAAGTATTTATCAAAGTAGTACCAGGCTTTTCCGCTATGATGTCCAGCACATTCTGTTCCAATTGTACCGTTCTTACAGTCAGTGATCTTCCTGACCCTTCAGTTCGTTTCAATGTGCCTGTTTCACGAAGACGTCGATGAATGTTTTCGAAGATTTTTCGGTCGGGGACATTACTGGCTGGAAATCGTTCAATGTACAATCGCCTAGCTTGTAATGCATTGCCATCAGCAAGTCCATACATGAAGTGCATGTCAGTCATCTCGCCGTTTGTATACATTATGATAGAGGACTTCACTGACTATTTAAGATACGTCAAACAGCCAAACGTCAATCAATCTATGTAAACAAATGCGACCGATGAAATCCATTTTGTCGTAACTTCACGAATAGAGGGGTGGGGGGAGTTTTACCTATTGAGATAAAAAGTCGTCTAATGTCCGTTTGCCTAAACCGATTTTCCTCAATTTGGATTAATTTAAAAGGCAATTGCTGGGACAATCAGATAATCTGGGAGATAAATTATTTAGTTTATAAATGAAACCGCGAGGTGGCGTTACATTTAACAATAGTTTTTTTGAAGTTTTGTTCAGTTTTTTCAAATGGAATGGTACAGCTTTTATTACATGGCTAGAAAGGTAATTTAAAGAGGAATCATCCAGTGAAAACCCGAAATCGATATCTCTGACATGTCAAGAGATATTTCGATTTTTCTGAAAAAATCAGTTATTATTTCACTACTACCTGCATTAAGTTAAAAAAATATTAACCTAATGTTTGCCTTCCTTCACACTTTACCCAGGCTTAGAACTGGTCCAAATTCTTCCTGCCATATTAATTTGGGGCGTGTTTAAAGGCCAACGGGCCAACAACGAAGATAATAATAATAACAACAGTCAAATAAAATTAACAGCACAACAGTCTAATAATTAACAGAATCTGAACTTTAACGCCTTTCTAAATGTTCAAAATGCCTTCCATCCTTAGAAATGCAAAGATTTATTTTTCGAGGAGTACTAAAAACGGCAGCTTCAATTTCCGCTCTTGAAATGCTGGTTATTGAATTTTGAATTATTTCAATCATGTTTTCTCGTGTGGTAGGACGAGTTTGAAAAACAAGGTCTTTTAGTCTTCCCCACAAGTAAAAATCGAGGAATGTCAAATCCAGTGAGCGCGCCGGCCACGGAAATAAACTACCCCGTCCTATCCAACGATTTGGAAACGAAGCATCCAAGAAGTTTCGAACCACCTGCGAGAAATGGGCAGGGCATCCATCATGCTGGTACCACATTTGTCCTCTTGTTTCCAACGAAAAATCTTCCATTAGTTCTGGCAGTCCATTTTGTAAAAAATTTAAATATGTTTCACTATTCAAATATCGATTAAAAATAAAGGGACCAATAATTTTGTCTCCCAAAACACCACACCATACGTTCACACTCCATCTATTTTGGTGGTTGATTTCTAACATCCAGTGTGGATTAGCAACTGCTCAGTAGTGCATATTATGTAAGTTAACGCCTCCATCACTGCTAAAATTAGCTTCATCAGTCCATAGTATGCGTTTTAAGAATTGTTTATTTCCACTACACATATTTTTTAACCAGTGACAATAGTCTAACCGTCTGTTTTTTTTAAATAAAATTGTTGCGGTTGCGATTGCGACCTAAATATTAAGACCAATTTTTAACTTAATATTACGGTAAAAATTATAACTAACTGATTTTTTCAGAAAAATCGAAATATCTCTTGACATGTCGGAGATATCGATTTCGAGTTTTCACTGGATGATTCCTCTTTATATTACCATTCTAGACATGTAATAAAAGCTGTACCATTCCATTTGAAAAAACTGAACAAAACTTCAAAAAACTATGGTTGAATGTAACGCCACCTCGCGGTTTCATTTATAAACTAAATAATTTATCTCTCAGACTATCTGATTGTCCCAGCAATTGCCTTTTAAATAAATCTAAATTGAAGACAATCGGTTTAGGCAAACGGACATTAGACGACTTTTTATCTCAATAGATAAAACTCCCCCCACTCCTCTATTCGTGAAGTTACGACAAAATGTCATAAAACAAAGTTGTAGGGGACAGTTTACTAATTATAACTGAGAATTTTTCTTACTCGGTTAACACTTGAAAATACACATAAAAAATGATTTTTAAAAATGTTTAGCTCGTCACGCCCTCTTGCGGTCGTTTTAGAAGCTTAAAAATAGTTTTGGTGAATTTCTCATGATCATTTTTAGTACTACTTTTTTTTCTCCAAAGTTGTGGGATAAATAGTTTTCAAGATACGGCCGCGATCCATCCTTAATGGAACACCCTGTATATATATATATATATATATATATATATATATATATATATATATATATATATATATATATATATATATATATATATATATATATATATATATATATATATATATATAGAGTCCTTAGAAAACCAAATCGATGAAGAAGTAAACCCACTGTTGAATGAACAAAACTTATACTTATGACGACACACCACCATACTACGCATGGTTTAAAGGTTTTCTGACACATAGATCGGCAGAAGAGGCGCTGTGGATGGCCGGCGAGATCACCAGATATAACACCACTGGATTTCTTTCTCTGGGGTTATCTAAAGACAGCTGTATACACAATTCCGCCGTAGGAGATTCAGGACCTAAGAAATAGAATAACGAGTACAGGCAGGTTCGAAAATAATTCGAGAACAGATTATACTATTGCTTAGCGAACAGTGGAGGACAGTTTGGACACTTAATAAAATAAATTTTTAAATCGTGTTTTTAAAAGTACTTATTTCACGAATTAATTTTTATGTTTTAGTTACAAAAATTTCACTCACACATAAAATGTTATTTACAGCCATCGATAATAATATACAATCATTTTTCCTTCTGTTACAAGAGAGAATCAACCGATTTTAGTTTTGTAAACACGGTTTAACTAGGATGTTCAAGAACTATAAAATGATATGTTACAAAATAAGGGTTACCATAAAAAAAATTATGTAGAAGTGACTGGAGGTAAGAAGGTGAAACAAAAAAATATAATGGACACTGGTGTTGAACTTCCCCCTCGATATCTAAATTGATGTGCTTTTTGTTTTTTTTTCATTTCATTGCTAAAAGAAATAATAAGGGTTGCTACTTTTGGAATAAAAGCACTGTATATAATACTAACCTGTATACATACACAACAAATACGACGCCAGGAAAAATCGGAAAAATAAAAACTATGGATTTATTCGATGTTTAGGAAATGATTCATGAATAAATCCTATTTCTTTCCCTAAGCGTGCATCGAGTATCCCAAATGGTATCGATATTAGCATTATCCCCAGATCCTCCACTTCTAATGCTACCTTTTTCTCAAAGTTTATATCTTATAAAGTTATAAAATCTAAATAATGTTCAATATTAGATGAAAGTTTCCAAAAATACCACAGTAGTGAATTTAGAACGCTTTGTTTTTACTGAAACAAGTTACAAATATATGAAACTATTGATTTAAAAGGGATATACAAGATGTGGCTATTAAATAACGAGACTGACGGTATAAAACATTTTATTTTGATTTCATACATATTTACTTATTATCACCTTCAATGTACACCCCTCCTCTATCCCTACAAAGCTCCATGTGAATTTTCTATTGTTCGAAACAGTGCTGGAAGTCTTCTTCTGTCAGCTCCTTCAGAACGCGTGCCACTTTCTCTTTCACAGCTTCAACGGACTCCAATCTTGTTCGTTTTGTAAGTAATACACCAAGTCTGGGTCATTTTAATGGCAAGAAAATGTTTAAACCACTCAAAAACAAGTGCACGCGATAAACATTCATTTTATACACTTCTTTCAATAAATTGTTCAAGTTTCAGTAGAGGTTTTTCCAAGTTTTAAGTGACATTTTACAACAATTCGTTACTCTATTACACTGAAACGAAAAAAACAACTCTAATACGAACGAAAGCTACGGTTATACGGACTTGTTTACAGAAGCGAGAGATACTGCAGTCGAAAGAAAAGACTTCATGCTAAACACCTGTTAGTCACTGACGTTTGGCACATACGTACTTTTTCTGTAGCAGCGTCAGTATCGTTACTTAATAGCTACACCTCGTATATATGGAATTAAGGCTGAATTCTTGGAAACTATCTGAAGGATTGACTAAAGCTAAGGACTATATAAACTGGCCACTCTATAAACAAGAGAATAATAATAGATCACCATTTTTAGATATTTTAGGAAGGAAAAATAAAAATAGGTTACTTTTTGACACGCTTAGAAAAAACACTACCACTTCGAGATATATTCCTAACGATTCGAATCTTTGCTTGCATAATAAGATTTACTAATTTTTCAAAATTAACAGAACCAAAATTAATTCATGGTAATACTGTGCCGAAGCAGGGAAAATGTGTTTCAAGTAGACATTTGGGAGTCCCGGAAAAGTTGACGAAGTTGCTGGAGATGGAAAAGTATTCAAAGTAATGTCTGAATGATTGTGGCGTGTTCATAATTTTTTTTCCTTTATTTGGGTTTTTCGCCACTATCTAAAACTTAAAAAATATCAAAAATACCTGTTCTTATTTAAAGAAAGAATCACTGGGTAAAAACAAAAAACCAAACGGAGATAAATTTGTCAGTGATTATTTTTGTAATAAATTTGCCTAACGAACAAAATTTTAAAGATATAACAATGTTATACAAAAATTTACAAACTTTTAACGTTAACGTTTCGGAGGGTACTCTCCCCCCGTTTTCAAAACTAAACTAAAAAATAAATTATATTAATTTGTAATATATAAAGTAACGAGTGAAAGTAAATATATTTTTGTATATGTCAACGATACTTACATTGAAAAACAATATATTTTCATGACAGTGACATACTACCAAAAAATATATATAGGTAATATTTATTGTGTGATTGTTTATTGTACTGATTGTGTATTCAAATATTTAAATGTGTTTAATTGTATTCTTTAGAATCGGGAACCATATTGAATTTAAATCTACCGAAGGCATAGCAATACAGTTATTTTTATTTAAATTAATTATAGCGGTTTCTTTTAATCTTCTGTATTTTGTTACCGATTATTTTAATACCGTTTTTAATTATTCCAATTGATTTTATGACCCGATTCCCATGCGTATTGACAAATTCTAGATTTATTAAAATCGCCCTTTCTAAGAAGGTTTTTATGCTCTTTTATTCTAACATCTAACGGTCTAGATGTCTCACCTATATAGAATTTGCCACATTCGCAGGGAATTTTATAAACCACATTTTTGGTATTTTGTTGTATATTATTTGGTTTAGTCTTTGTTAATAGAGATCTAAGAGTATTTTTTGTTTTAAATGTCGTTCTTATGTTGTATTTATTTCCTACTCTTTTAATTGTGTCAGAAATACCATAAAACCCAAATAAAGGAAAAAAAAATATTCAAGATGTTGGGAAGAAAAGCAAGAAAATATGGCCTAACAGTTAATGAGAACAAGACCAAATATATTGTAAAGAAAGATAGATCCAGAGAACTGTTCCCTAATTAGTTGTAAAGAAAATAAGAAATATACAATTGAGAAAAAAAAAACTGAATATCTAGCAGTAACATTAACATGTAAAGAGGTTGAAGAGAAACAACTAACTAAAGGAAGCAAAGCAGCAGAAATGTTTAAGGGTAAAGAATATACCAAGAGCAGCAAAAGTAAGAATGTACCAAACAATACTAAGGCCCACGGTTACATATGCGTGCCAAATATGGACAATGACGAAGAAGAAAGAAAGTAAGCTAGAAGTCTGAGAGCGTAAAATATTAAAGAGGATTTTTGAGGAAATTAATGTTCACAATGAATTTAGAAAAAGAACAAATAGAGAAATAGAAAACTGTACAAAAAACCAAACATTGTTCAGGTGGTGAGAGAGTTAGATACAGGGGCACATAGCGAGAGTGCCCGGCGAGAGATGGGTTAAAGGAATACTGATGAGAGGTGAAGGGGGCAAGAGAAAAAGAGAGCGACCGAGGAAGAAATGGTTGGATGAGGTGATGAATAATTTGAGAAAAGTCAGGAATTGGAAGAATGATGCATTGAACCGAAAAGGATGGAAAAGAAGGGTGAAAGAACTCGAAGCCAAGGGCCACTAGGCCTGTAGCGCTGAATATTATTATACAGTGACGAATTAACTTGAGGGCTAGACAAGATTTAGAAAAAAGTGGACATTACAGCATTTATAAACCAAGTAAAAATTAATAGAAGTTCTGGGTCCAATATAAATTATAATCTAGATCAACACGAATAATCGATTTATGAAATTAGTTATCAAGATTGTGACGGAAGCATATAGGATAAACTAAATGTCAAATATCGTAGAAGATACACTGGCCCAAAAAAGGCTGCGAACGGACGCATTGCTCAAACATTTCAATATTAAATACAACATATTTTTCCTTGGGATCTCACGATATATTTTATATGTTAAAAAAATCAACTTTTATTTTCATTAATTCTATAAAATAATGTATTTAGAAAAAGAACAACAATTAAAAAATTGTCAGAGTGAGCAAAATTATTTTTGTAATCATTGTTGGACGTCTTTTATTTCTTTATTTCTTATTAGTTTTACTCGACGCATATAATAATTCATTCAGGGAAACAATGGTTGCACATCATCGGTCTATTATCAATTTAAATCCATAAGAAAGAAAAAAATCATTTAAAGTTTAAAGCACTCTCTTTCCTCCTTCCTCTAATCCTGTTAAGGTTAGAGAATAAAATAAAAATACGGAATTCGCTGTCAAGATAACATTTAGGTTTGTAGTTCTGGATAGTGTTGCCGACCTTACACAACTTTTCCGAAGAATCGAAATTTCGTTTTTGAGTTGTGCCTTCGAACGTTTCTGATTTATTTTTAGGGTATTTTTTGCTGTTTTAGCTATTTTCTGGTTTAGTTTCTGTTTTTGTGAG
The DNA here is from genome assembly GCA_031761425.1 of Cosmopolites sordidus. Classification (NCBI taxonomy): domain Eukaryota; kingdom Metazoa; phylum Arthropoda; class Insecta; order Coleoptera; family Curculionidae; genus Cosmopolites; species Cosmopolites sordidus. The sequence goes on along the minus strand of JARFXV010000067.1, from coordinate 572,205 downwards.
TTCTGTATTAAAAAATCTGTGATTATAATTGCAAAAAAATACCAAATCCGTTAAGCGGTCAGTGTAAGCAGCTTGTCTCGTCACTTATCAGTTATTTTGAATAGGAACGAGATTATGGGGCTCTTCTTTTGCCATTAAACGCTGTGAGAGAGGTATGTATTAATAACTTAGTAGGTACCATGGTTAATTGGAGCTTTTTTAGCGAGTTTCAGCTGCACTAAATATTAGTATTGATACATAAAGTGCAATTTCGAAACAGTTGAAGAATAACGAAATGTTAAAATCACCGAAGAAAAAGCGTCAACATCCAAAACGAGTAACTAATCCAGATCATCTTGATGTGGACTCAATTCGCAATCAAATCTATGAAATGTATGAAAAAAGTGACTAGATTTACAAGGTAATATTGTATTTTTATCAAATTTTATTGAACTATTTCAGAACAAACGGTTAATCTTGAAAGTATTCATGAAAAACTAAAGAACATGGAGCTCTTTGATGGATGTAAAACTTCACTTCATACACTTCTAAAAGAAATTAGCTTCAAATGGAGTAAAGATAATTCACGTAGGGGCCTGATGGAACTTCCAGATATTGCATTTAAACGAATCCAATTTTTGAACATGTATCTGGATATTTGGATGAAACATGGATATTTCAAAATGGTACCTTGAGTCACTCACGGCAAGATGATAAGAAGAGCCGTGTAAAGAGTTGATGTACAGCAGTGTAAAGTGTTGCAGTACAAAAGTTGATGGAAAAAGGTGAGTGCTATACGTAATAGTTAGGAGAAATTAAAACCATGTCATAAATAATTGTTTTAAGATGCCGGGAACAAGAATGGCTTTATTCCAGAGGCCGAATTAGTCTTCTCTTCTAAAACAAAAGGTGATTATCATGGAGAAATGAATAAATATAACTTTCTGTTTTGGTTTGAAAACCAGCTGTTGAAAATCTTGGAGGAACCATCAGTTATTGTCATGGATAATGCATCATATCACAGTACACTGATGAATAAACCTTCAGCTAGTGCGTGAACAAAACCAAAAATTGCAGAATGGCTGACGCAACATAATCTTCCTTTTGAAAATACTATGTGGAAAAGTAAGCTGCTGCAAATCGTTATTCGGTAAGCAGTACTTAAAGGTACACGTTTGTGTTTCATAACGTTCTTTTCAGGAACAAGCCTAAAAAAAGAATATGTGGCAGATCATGTGGCTGAAGAGTATGGCTACAAAGAATTATGTCTTTCCCTTCTCATTGCATATTCAACCCTATAGAACTGATGTCGAGGGTGACCAAAAATTATTACAATCGTCATATAGGTCGAGATGGAAGAACTGGTGGAAGGATTGATAACTGTTTGGATATGTGGAAAGAAGCTTTGTCAACAGTTACACCACAGATCTGGATGAACAGCATTAGACATACAGAAGAAGAGATTCAAAGATGGTCGAATCACGAAAGAGTATTTGATAGACTAGAAGTTAATCCTTTAATAATTTACTTGAACAGCGATTCAGATGCTGAAAGTTGTTTTAGTGACACTGAATAATTAAACTTTTTGTGAACAAAATGAAAAACCCCTATGTTGACAAGCAGAAGTTTCGAAACAGATTTTTGATTAAAACTTTTAAAGAAAAAACTTTTCGTGTTACTTTTTCATTTACAGTTTTATCGATCATACAATTACCAAAGTCTGGGTATTTTGGTGTTGATGTGGCAACATTGTAACGTGAGTGTGTCATATATTTTGATGACGTGCAACCATTGTTTCCTTGAGTGAGTTGTAGGTATCATCATCACTAATTTCTTAGTTGTCTCAGGTTGAATTTTCGCCGGTTCTTCTATAGTACGGGTTCTCAACTTCTTAGGGACGATGAAACTTTGACGGCTCATGGCGGCCACATTTGTTTACCGATTTTTGACATGTCTTGTCAGCTATTTTCCGCGAAATGTTGACAATTAAATCATGGTACGTTTCACGTTAGAAGGTCGTTTGGAAATTGTCTAGTTTTATTATGTAAATTCGCGGTCCCCTCGTGCTATTCAACGAGCAATTTAGACCCATCGTGCTTTTCTTCGTGGTGGTCCTTTGAATAGGCTATTGATCGTATTATTAGAAAAATCTAAAAATGAGTTTACTCTCCACCGTACTGTGGTAGGCAGGCCTAAAGTAAGGTCACCCACCATTGACACTATTATTCAATATAGTTTTGGAAATTATGTTATTATGTTTAAGCCATTAAATAGAGGATTATGCGGACGATATAGCAATAATTGCGACAAGTGAGAAATAATTGAAAGAAGTGATAAAAAAACTACTGGAGACAGCATACAAATTTGGTTTAAAAATCAATCAAAAGAAAAGCAAAATAATGATAGCAGAAGGTACACAAGAAAAGGTCTCGAAAATAGAAGTGGATACAGAACGAGGAAGAATGACTATTGAAAGCGTGGAAAAATTTGTCTAATGAAATGTAAGGATAACAAACAAGTCTGAAGAAGAGAAGGAGTTAGACCAAAGATCGATCAAAGTTAACAGATGTGCAGGAGCCTTGAACTACCTTATAAGATCCAAACTCATCCAAAAATTAGAAATTAAGATTGTATAAAACAGTATTGAGATCAACTGCATTGTACGGATGTGAGAGATGGGTACTAAACAAGAAACAAGAACAGAAATTCTTAAGATGGGATCTAAGAACAATAAGGAGGAGAAGGGAATGGGAGAAAATAGAGTGGTGAGGAAGATTGCATGGGGTGACAAGAAGCCATCATCAACTTCACCACAAGGTGAAAGAAGGCAAGAAAGACCAAGAAAGCGATGGAGAGGTTGTCATGAAAGATCCGAAAGAGAAGGGGATTAAGGATTGGAGGGCAATGTCCAGAGGCAGGACTAAATATATATATATATATACATATATATATATATATATATATATATATATATATATATATATATATATATATATATATATATATATATATATTACAGAAATCTTTCACCCTTTATCCACGTGGTGCCACCGATTGCCTTCGCCGAACTGTCAACCATGCGACGTCACGTGTCTCTCGGGGCCGGTTTCTAGCCTTTCAGCCGTCATCAGGCGAGCTCTAGACGAACGCAAGGAAAGCAGTTCGGAGAGGCGATCGGGGCCAGACCAGATTAACTGGCCATTTGGAGAAAGGGTGAAAGATTTCTGTAATATTTCCCTCCACGGTTCCGTTACGCTACCTTGTGGGCATATATATATATATATATATATATATATATATATATATATATATATATATATATATATATATATATATATATATGCCCACAAGGTATAAGCATACAAGTAATAAGCGCACAGTATAAGCACACAAGTAACAGCGGTTGAAGAGAGACTAAATAAAAGTGCTGATACAATATAAGAGCTGAAAGAAGAAAAATAAAAATTAAGGCAGACAGTTAAAGACCAAAAACAGAGATTAGAAAAGGTTGAGAAATAAAAAGACATAACATTGTGGTGCAAGTATTGATTGATATATTGAAGAAAGAACAGGGGCAAGTACAGGAGAAGGTGGAGGAACTGCTGAGGGAAAAGGGGGTAGAAATTCATCCAGCGGTATATATAAAGGAAGTTACGAATTTCGGAGTCTACAAGCCAAATTAAAAAGACCAGTTCGTGTAAAGCTACAAACATGGAACAAGGAAATGGAAATATTTGAAAGGACCAAAAAACTGAGACATCTGGATTAATGATGATTATACAAAAGAGGTTCAAGGGAGAGGGAAACTTTTGATACCCCCCTTAAAACAGGCAAAACAGCAAGGATACACAGCCCATCTTAGATACAACAAGATGATTGTGAGCGGACAAACATACGGAATAGAAGATCTCAAAAGTTCAGAAAATATTGAAAAGGAAAATAATAAACGCACAGCGAACGATAGGTTACCGGAGAGTGAGGTCCTCAATGAACAACCGAGAAAAATCACCAGAACTGAGCGAAAAAACTGTAAGGGACGAACAAAGATGATGACGATGGGGCAAAGAAAAGGAAAACGAATAAAATGACAAATAGGAAGAGGACGAAGGAACGTGCGGTAATACGAATAGGGACCTGGAATGTAAAAACATTGTTAGTTGCAGGAAGAAGGATGGAGGAGGTCGCCAGAGAAATACTGGAATATAAAATAGAAGTATTGGCTTTGCAGGAAGTAAGATGGAAAAAGAGAAGGAAGAATTGGCGCGAAAGAATATGCAATGCTGTTTGGAGGGGAAAATAAGCAGGGAATGGAACGGGTTTTTAATAAGTAAAAACTCGAGAAAGGATGTAATGCAATTTAAGAGAATAAATGGGAAAATTTCATATATTAGATTAAAGAATGATATAGCTCACATTACAATCAAAAATGCCTACGCACCAACCGAGGCAGCAAATGAAGAAGAGAAACATGAGTTCTACGATAAAATAAGTAAGACTTTCGAAAAAACACCGAATTCTTTCGAAAAATACAAAATAACATGACACAGTTATCTTTATGGAAGACTTCAATGCAAAGATGGGAAAGGAAGAATACTGGGACAAAAAAAGAGAGATAATGACGATAAGTAATGATACAAGATGTAAGATCGTTCCGAGGAGCAAACGTCGGTACAGACCACATTCTAGTGATAGCGAAGCTTAAGCTCAGAATAGTAGGTGGAGGGAATTTACAAACAAACAGAAGGAGATGGAACATTGAGATTATAACAGGTAAGGAGGCACTATACGAAGAAGAAGTCAGAAAACAACTAGCAGACAGTCCAGAAGACGAAAATATAGAAGTAGAATGGACTAATATAAAAAGATGTATTCTAGTACGCCGCAGATAAGATAATGGCAAAAAAATCCATAGAAGGAAGGAAGGAATGGTTTGACGAAGAATGCAGAGGAAGGGGGCTGTTAGATTGAAGTGGTTAAGAACAGGCAGTGATGTAGATCACAGGGCATATCCAGAAATCAGAATAAAACAGTACTAAACTAGTAAAAACTAAGAAAACTAGATGGATAGAGAAAATGATGGAGATGATAGAAAAAGATAATAAGAATAACATTAAATTATACAGATATATCATAAGACAAAATGCGAAAAGAAGCACAACAAACATAAGTTGCATCGAATGGTCGAATCATTTTAAGAAAATATTAATAGATAACAAAACGATGGCGGAAAGGGGAAAGCATAGAAACCTGGAAGGCAATATGGAAGAAGAAGAACTGGAAACAGAAACCACAGAAAAATAATTTAATTACGTAATGACTCAACTTAAATCAAATAGAGCAGGTGGATTAGATGATATAGTCAATGATATGATAAGATACGGGGAAGCAGCCTTAGGAAGAAGGATATTTAAGCTGATAATCTATATCTGGAAAAAAGAATAAATGCCTAATGAGTGAAAAAAGCGATAATAATGCCAATTTTTAAGAAGGGAGATCCAAAAGACTTTGCAAATTACGAGGGAATTACCTTACTTGGTGTTGTATATAAGATATTGACCATGATAATAAATAACAGATTGATGAGGTATACAGAAGAATAAATTGGAGACTGTCAATATATCTTTAGGAGAGGCAGATCTACCATTGACGCAGTAGATATAGTAATAGAAAAATCTCAGGAATATGAAATAGAATTACAAATTGTATATATTGATTTCAAACAAGCTTTCGATAGTATGAAATGGGGGCAAGTAATAAAAGCTATGACTGATATCAAAACACCGGGTAAGCTAATAAGACTAACACAAATAACAATGAAAAATTCACAAATAGAAGTTAGACCAGCGGAAGGATAAACAGATGATTTTCAGATTAATTTAGGAGTAAGACAAGGAGATAGGCTATTAACAAAATTTTTTATATTAACATTGGATGTAGTAATCAAAGAGTGTAATTTCACGGGAACAATCATCAATAAAGCGACACAGCAGTTGCATACGCAGATGATCTTAGTGTGCTAGCTAGAGACAGAATAAGCCTGGAAGAAGCAATTCAAAAAACTGGATTAGAAGCAATGAAAAGAGGCCTCACAATTAATCAAGAAAAAAGCAAATATATAGAAATAAGGAAAAAAAATAGGAAAAGTTACAACCAAATCAATGAAAATACGAAAGTAGTGGAAAACTTTATATATGTGGGAATAATAATAAATAGCAAAAGCGACAGAAACATAGAGATTGATCACAGAGTACAGGCGGGATTATTATAAATTCAAATGCATTATGAAAAGCAAAAACATAAGTATAAATACAAAAATGAAGGTATAAAAAGCAGCTATTAGACTGGTGGTGAACCAGTCGGAGATAATAAATTTAACAAGCTTGGAACAGGAAAATTTAAGAATATTTGAAAGAAAGATAATAAGAAGAATATATGGATTAAAGAAAGTTTCAGAAGATCAATACAGAAGGCTAATGAATTTTGAAATAGAAACCATTTTGAAAGGAGAAAGAATAGTGAAGACCATAAAAGTGCAGAGACTCCGCTGGTTTGGCCATATAAGAAGAATAGAAGATAACAAAGTAGTAAGGAAGATTACAATGTGGAGACCAGATACTAACAGAAGAAGAGGGAGACCGAAAAGTGGATGGGAGGATGAGGTGCGGGAAAACATAAGGAAATTGTGGAAGAAAATAACGGAAGAAGCAATAACAAACAATATGATAGAATAAGTCAAGAAAAGAGGAACGTGGACTAACTGACAAACTAATCTATCCACACAAACTATCCACAAGAAATGAGTTTCTAGAGCTCAAAATAATTGAGCGGTTACAATTCCTAATGGAATGTAGATATATATATATATATATATATATATATATATATATATATATATATATATATATATATATATATATATATATATATATATATAGGAATGCCCCTTTTGTGGATCAGACCATGACGTGGTAAAGGAGTTTGAGTAGGACAATGAAGCTTTGAGCTATGCCACCTGGAGCGTAAGTTCCTCAGACTAACATGATCCAAAATCTGCCAACCCGCATTGGACCAGCGTGGCCGATTACGGTCCATGCCTTTAACATGACAGTACAATTTTAAACACAGCCCTCATTCCTCGGAGGCCAAGGGGCAACTACCTACGGCAGAGCGGCAAGATTTGTCCCAAGGTAGAGCGTGCTAAAAATCACCGAGTTAGATCCTAATATACGGACAATGAAAACGGAGACCCGACTGTAAAAACTGCTAATCGAACTTGACAAAATACATTGGGATATTATTGGGCTCTGTGAAACACGAAGAAAGGGCGAAGAGTTAATCAAACTAAAACCAACTGGTCACGTACTCTACACCCGAGGTACGGAGAATGGACGATGTGGTGGAATTGGATTCCTCATCAATCGAAAGCTGAAAGACGATAGAGATGAGGAAATTGAGGAATTTTATGATGATGTAGCTCAACTTTTAGACAAAGAGAAGTGTAGGTATAAAATCCTGATGGCCGACTTTAATGCCAGAATCGGAGAAGCAAGAACTGATGAAAATGCAACTGGCCCATACGGAAATGGTGAGCGGGACAATATAGGTGACAGGCTGGTTGACTTTGCTGAAGAACAAGAACTCTATATCTTGAATTCTTTTTACAAGAAAAAGATCAACAGAAAATGGACATGGAAAAGTCCATCTGGACTGACAGGTGAAATTGATTACATCATGTCAAACGATAAAGCAATATTTTGCAACTATACTGTCCTTAACCATTTCAATGTGGGAACCACCGCTGAATGGTACGGACCACCGAATGGATCGAGCAAAGATTAGGATTATCTGCCAAAAAGAGCCCGAAAGAATGATAAGATCAAAAAATGGCAAAGTGGATTCTGGGAAGCTACTGGAGAGGGGCAGAGATTTTGAAATTGCTTTGTCCAACCGCATTACTGTGTTACAAGACCCGGAGATGGAAATTACAGACCAATAGGAAAAAATCGCCAACAATATGCTTAAAACGGCGGCTTGAATAGCACCAGAAGATAAATGTTTCAAAGAGTCAAAAATTTTCAATGAGACCATTAATTTAAAGAAAAAACACCGAACAATGAAGAATGCAGACAGTCCTTCAGCAGGATCGAGTAAGCTGAACTTTGCAGAACTAAAAGAAAACGTATTCGAGAGGAAACGCGCCAATTCAACATGCAGCTTGTGCAAAAAACTCTGGACACAAATGTTTTCCTTAATGCGAGAGGATGCTACAATATGCAGGGAAAGGACGGAAATGTTAGAGGTTGTCCGAAGGTTATCCGAGGTTGTTGAAGATATTTATTCAAAGTTATATGAGGACCAGAATTAAGCAAGAACAGCAATGACCACTGAAGAACAAGTGCCAGATATCCTGGTGGAGGAAATGACAAAGGCTATAGACTCGATGCAAAATGGCAAGGCTCCAGGAAAGGATAGCTGTGGAGCTCATGGAAATAACTGTGGAGATGTTAAAAGCTGGTGGTCGAACTTTAGATAAAACACTATGTTACGGTTATATTTGCTTACCAGGTTTGGTTGTATTGTGTTGGAATTTCAGTTACTTAGACTTAGAAATATCAGATATAGCTTTAAACTTGAGTATACACGATAAATGGTATAAAGGAATGTGTGAAAAAGTACAACAAATCCGTTAAAATATCCTGATTGGAGAATCTGTGATAATAATAAATTATATAAACATGCTGGCAGTACACCATTAGATGAGGACGAACTTTCATCATGGAAACTGGTATTACCTAAAGATTCTAGAGGTGATATCTTGAAGAAATACCATGATAGTCCTACTTTGGGAGGTCATTTGGGTATATTTAAAACATATCATAAAATACTTTCTAAGTACTATTGGCCAGGTATGAAATCTGACATTACTAGGTATATACAACGCTGTAAAATTTGTGGGGAGCAAAAACCAGAACAGCGGTTGAAAGCAGGAATGATGGGAAATAAACCAGATATAGAAAGATGTTGGCAATACGTCGCCACTGCATAATTGGTCCATTACCTAAAAGTACTAAAGATAATCAATATATCCTAGTGTATTGTGATTATTTTAGCAAATTTGCACTGTTTTTCCCTATGCGTAAGGCAACAGCCAGTAAAATATCAGAGTTAATTGAAAGCTCATTTCTGATATTTGAAATTCCAGAATATTTAAGATCTGATAATGGGGTTCAATATAAAAGTAAGGAATTTTCTAAACTTCTCAATAAATATAACGTAAAATTTCTAACTAATCGTCTATATCATCCCGAACCAAATTTTACTGAAAGAGTTAATAGAGTAATTAAAACAATGATATCTAGTTATGTCGGAGATAATCAAAGAACATGGGATGTAAATTTGCAAGAATTGGCATGTGTTTATAGAACTTCAAAAAGTGAGACTACAGGAGCATCTCCATACTTTGTTAATTTTGGTTGCGATATGGTAACTGATGGATTAGAACATCGGAGTATAAGAGAAAAACGGATACATGTTTCAGGTGAAAGTACGAGTCGACCTGAAGATACCGAAAGCGCTAATGAAAAAGTGACAAAACTGCAAGAGTTGCGTAATTATGTGAAAGAAGATCTTAAAAAAGCTCATGAAAAAACAAAACTTCAATATAATTTGCGACATCGTCCAGTTAAGTTCAGTCCTGGTGATTTGGTGTGGAAAAAGGAATATAATCTCTCAGATGCTAGTAAGAACTATGCAGCAAAGTTGGGAAAAAAATTTACGGGTCCATATAGAGTAAAGACAAAACTTGGCATAAATGTTTATGAATTGGAGGACGAGCAGGGTATTTCAAAAGGAAAATGGAATGTAAAAGATATAAAGCCTTATTTAGATGTTAGTTAGTTATATAAGATAAGTAAAAATTGTATAAATATTAGGATAATTTTAGGATATTATTGTTGGTACTTATGATAACTTATTGTGGTCTTTACGCAAAACAAAACAAAAAAAAATCTTCAATTTTTTTTTCTTCTGAGGGAAGGGGTAATGTTACGGTTATATTTGCTTACCAGGTTTGGTTGTATTGTGTTGGAATTTCAGTTAGTTAGACTTTCCATATTTTGCCATTTTGGCGAAGGTACTGAAAAGGAAATGGAGTACATTTTGCGTCGAGCCTGGTGCGTGGTTATTTTGCATATCCGGTACTGCGTAGTAAGTCGGGATACAGGGCCGTACTTTGTTGCGACCGTATCGAGAATTTGTAATAGTTGATTACGTATTTTTTTGCTCATATTTGATTAGGCTTTGGCAGAGGGTCGGTACCATGTTTCGTTAGTTTATCTTTATTTTAGTTTAGTTTATCTTCCTGGAATCACTACAAAACACTTTTCACTCACTTTCATTCATCTCAGTCCGGTACTGGTAGTTTGGTTGATTGGCAGTACTCTAGCGGAGAGCTACAAAATTACTTCGCGGGCTTGATTTTGGAAGGAACCATTTTTGGTCTTCTCCTATCTCTTCTCCTTCCGACCACCTTCGAGAGCAGTCGACAGTGCAGCAATAGGCCTTGACCCAGTGCAGAATTTCCGCTGATTAGAATCTTGGAGTTCGGGATATTTTGGGAATAGTGCCGAGTTTATTTGTCAGCTTTGCTGATTTTTTATTGCTAACACACTGCGAGCTGCCCCCGAAACCTATCGAGGTATATTTTGGACCATCGTAGTTAGAGAACCCTCGTGGCCGTACGATTATTTGTCGTCCGACGAATAATTCTTTTTTAACCCAGATAGGGTTTAGAATAACTTATATATAGGGTAAGAATATCTTAACCTAATTAAAATATTTGTCACAATATTTATAAAACCTCTTTCTAGTTTTTTTTGGTAGTGGATTGATTCCCTAATTTCATATTTTCCTGTACACGTGGTTAATCCGGGTGAATCTTTGGCTTCTTTCCACGCACGTCTTTGTGTGTCCTCGAAGTCCTCACAGGAGCAGACCCACGGGATATCGGAAACCGTAAGGGGTAGACAGACCAACGTTCCGCCTCACGTGGCCCGTGCGACACTCATCGGGGAGTTTCGTGGATTGACTGACCAAAGATAAGTTATCATCTTACTAGTCATATTATATTAGGTTTATTACTGTTTCTTATCTATAAGACATCTTTACTAAAGTGCCTGTATTTTACTAACATAGTTAATTTCTGATTATAACCAAAAATCCCTCTCCTATTCTTTGGCTTCCACGATATTTTTTTAAATGATGATAATAAATGTCTAAGTACAGAATAATGTTTTCTTTTATCGCCTGAGAATCTCATGTTCTCTGAGTAGTAAGCCTGCTATCAGTGGTGTACAATGTTTTCACCAAGATAATATCCAAAAGAATCCTAAGAAAACTTAATGACGCACAACCAAGGAAGCAAGCAGGATTCAGAAATGGATTCAGTACAATGGATCACATCCAGGTCCTACAGCAGGTCATAGAAAGACACAATGAATACACTATGCCACTATGCTTGGCTTTTAACGATTATGAAAAAGCATTTGATTCAATCTCGGGCGGGCCATAATGGATGCATTACTTAATCAAGGCGTAGAGAAAGGCTATGTAAATCTACTAGGATGGATATATGACGAAGCTACAGCGACAGTCCACCTTGACGATCTTGAGGTTGGAATAAATATATAGTGTAATAATAAATGTAGAGTGAAAAATTGCTTACCGTTTGGTAAATTTGCTGTTTGGTCAAAGAGATAATTATTCGTCATTTATATCTGAAAATAAAAAAAAACATTTAGCAGAGTTAATAAATACATATTCCATATGAGTTCAGGAAACAAACATACCATTAAAAGCCAGTTCGACATTAATTATCATTGAGTAAAAAAAAATGTCCAATTATGTATCAGAAAAATACGTTTTCCCTGAAAGTTTAATAACCTTTATTCATTTGAAAAAAACCTCTGCTGAAACTTCTCGATTGTTAGTTGAAGCTTATGGTGAACATGCTCTAACCTAATAAACTTGTGAACGATGGTTTAAATGCTTTAAAAAGGTGATTTTGTTTTAAAAGACAAAGAACGTACAGGACAGTTGAAAAAGTTTGAAGATGCAGATTTGGAAGCATTATTGGATCAAACGTTGAAACAATTGGCAGAAGCATTGAATGTTGTCCAATCCTCCACTTCCGAACATCTACGCGTATTGGCAAAGCTCCAGAAGAAAGGAAAATTGTTTCCATATGAATTGAATAGACCTTGAAAAATGAAAAACCACCTGTGAAATTGGACCAAACAGAAAACAAAAAGATTTTTTGCTTCAAGTTGCAACAGGCGTTGAAGCCGATCTATTTTGACAACACAAAGCGCAAAAAACAGGTAGAACCAGGCCAGGTTTTCAAAATTATAACGAGTGCGCAGTAAAGTAGAGTGATGCAAAAATCTGGAAAAGTGTACAATAATCTTTATTAGTTTTCCGTAAGTTTAAGTCTCTAAGAAATTTAAACGCTATTGTGATAAGGTTTGTGAAAAATATGACGTAAGTTGTATACATAACCTTATTTTCATAACCTTATTTTCTCATCTTAATATTAATATGTTTCATGAAATTAATAGTTCTAAATCTTAAACGAAATATGGATGTGGCGGCTTAGCGCCTACAACAACTGGCGTTAGCTACCACACCAAGGCACATAGCAGACACCAAGCTAAGCAGAGGCAAACCTTGATTTTGAGCGGCAATTCTCGGCAGTGGGAAGATGAAGACATAGGTCTCTACACGTCAACATAGGTGTTAAACTAATTCATTGTAAAATTACATCTTAGTTGTAAATAAAGATGAGTGTCGAGTTCTTCAGTGTTTCCTTTGGACAATAAGAGTAGTTATAAGGTGGGAAACCAGCACAACACTGGCAAACCCAGCCAAACCAAGCACCCACGCCCACCTCATAACCTATATGGGCAAGTTTTAGGTTATGCTTTAAGAACCTACAATATATATGGTAGTGCCTACCGAATGGCTGCACGTGACAACAGAAACTATTCCCCCGCGACATATGGGGCAAAAGTACAATGTTCAGGGTGGGACTTTTGTCCCATCAAAACCATTTGTAATTTTGTTTATAAAGTTTATTTGTTCTAGCTCAAAGCAAATAGAATTGCAAAAACAAATTTGCAGCGATCCCTAATGAAAAATAAGCCTTTATTAGAAATTTAACAAATAATAAAATTACTACACTTGGCGAACGCAATGTTTTTTAAATATTTTCGAAAGAATTGAATTTGAGATGGATAAAAGTAATTACTAACTTAAAGGCTATTAAGAAAACGAAAAACATAACATAAGATAACGGAAAATGATTAGAAAAAGAAGGAAATGATTCTACAAAATAAAATTCTTAACAATAGCTCGGTTACAAAAGCCTTTAAACTCGTAAGAGTTGAAAATCATTAGAGTTTAATGGAGCTAGGCATTAATTAAAATTGTAAACAATAATGTTTTTTGTTTAATTACAAAAAAACAAGGGTATAATGGTTGTTTTTTTTTTAAACATACAAAATTTAAAAGGTTACATTTTAAGGTAGAGTATAGTGGGGCAAAAGTCCTATCAATTTAACTGAGGTAGCCGATACTTGATGGAAATTAATTTTAAATAAATAAACAAAGATTAATATCTAAAAATTTTCACTATATTTATATGTTAAATATAGTGGAATATATATTAAAATATAATGCAAATTTTTAGATATTAATCTTTGTTTATTTATTTAAAAGTCCTATCTATGAATTTTATCCAAGAACAGTAAAATCTGGCAACGTGCACTCCAATCTTCATTAGTTTTCCATGTGTTTGTGTGTGTAAAATATAAGGTAAGTTGTTTTTTGTCTACACATATTCTTATTTTCTCATCTTAATATTTCTGATATTTCATGAAATAAATAGTTTTAATTCTAAAATAAAATATGGACAACTTTTAAGATATGTTTTAAGAATCTACAATATATATTGTAATGTCTACCGTATATGGTGCAAAAGTCCGATGTTCAGGGTAGGACAGTAGTCCGCAAGCGCACTTTTGCTCCGAACCATTTGTAATTTTTCTTATAAGGTTTATTTGTTTTAAGTCATATAAAAGAAAAACAAATAGGAAAACATGTATGGAAGAAATGTTACAAAACAGCTGGACAAAGAATAAATGAAGGTATTTATTGGAATAGATGAATCTACTCTATGAAAGAGTTTAAAATCGGGGCACAGTGTTGATAACTTTGGAAGATACCGAAGTATTTTCTCAGAGGAAATGGAACGCGAACTTGTAGAACACTACCAAAATGTGGATAACCGGTTTTATGGCATCACGTTTAAAACTTTAAGAAAAATCGCGTGAGTATGCAGTTTCAAACAATATAAAAATTTTATTTTTTAAATCCAAACTCAAAACTAGCTGGCAAAGATTGGGCAAATAATTTTATTTAAAAATACAACCTGTCATTGCGGGCTTCTCACGCCACTAATTTAGCCGAATGATGGAGTTTAACGAAATTTCAAGTTAATTTGTTTTTTGAAAATCTATCAGAATTGTTCAAAAAATTTAATTTTCCACCTAGTTCTATCTACAATATGGATGATAGTGGTATTTCAACCGTTCCTAACAAAATGCCAACAATTATTAATACGAAAAGTAAAAAATTTGCGGAAAAAATATCTTCAGCTGAGCGTGGGAATTAGTCACTAGTCTTTGCGCTATACGTAAGGCGGATAATTTTGTTCCTCTCGCGATAATATTTTCTCGAAAGAGAATGAAAAACGAGCTAATGGGTGTGGCTCCACGAGAATCTATAGCAATGTGTTCGTGCTCTGGATACATAAATGGCAACTTTATGTATTATGATAGTATTTATAGTAAAGAAGATCCTATTCTTCTTATACTCGACAACCAATCTTCCCACGAGAGTTTAGAAGCTATAAATTTTTACAAAGATCTATTGACAATACCACCCCACAGCAGTCATAGAATTCAACCTTTGGATCGCTGTTATTTTAAGGCTTTACAAATATTTTATGCAGACGACGAATGCGATAAATGGCTGACAACAAATACCGGTAGAAATATTACTCACTCTCAAGTTTCCAAATTATTAAGTAAAGCTTATGAACGTAGCTCAAATATGGACATGGGAGTAAAATAATTTAAAATTTGTCCAATAAATAAACATGTCTTCTCAGAAGAGGATTTTCTCTCATCAAAGGTCACAGATAAGAATGCAAATGAAGTCAATTCCCAATTAAATAACAGCGATTCTGTCCACCTAGCGACAATATGACTAGAAACGGCATTGACTTTAACAAGCAACATCGCGGTCAAGCAAACACCTTTAACTAGAAAAGTTGGAGCCTGCATTAGCTGAGCAACATGTAGAGAAAATACTAGTGTCACCTAAGGATATAAGTCCACTTCCAAAACGAAAAGATGAACAAAAAAGAAGAGGAGGAAAAAAATTGCTGATACTTTCTAGCAATCCTAATAAATTAAAACTGGAAGGTCGGGCTGAAGAGAAGTTGAGAAAGTCAACGCGTGCTAAAATAAACATAAAAATTACAGATGATGCCACGAATGAATAAAAAAAAGGTTAAGGTGTAGGAGAAACTATCTGATGATGTGTGGTCAGGATGTCAAGAACCCGACGAAGACCCTCACATTGAAGAATGGATTCAGTGTAAGGTTTGCAAAAAGTGGTGGCATGAAGAGTGTACGTTGTATGAGAAAATTAGGGATTTTCAATGCGATTTATGCATTTAAAGCGTGTGCGGTTATTTGCCCTAAATTAATCGGACTTTTACCCCACATATACGGTAAAAGTCATGATATTTTTATTTACTAATAGACAAGTGTTCTTTATATATTAAACAGTTTTTAATATGGATAAACAACCAGCACATAACTGGCAAGAACTGACACAAAAAATTATTAAAACAGCCCTAAAGTTGGTCCCTTTAAAAAAATGTAGTAAACATCCGTGGTGGGATGAAGTTTGCGAGCAAACAGTATTAACCCGACATAAAGTACTCAAAGAGTGGAACAGTTAAAACACAGAAGTAAGAAAAGAACCATCGAAGCTAATTAGACAAACTAAAAGAAAATATAAAAACAATCGACTTCCTTAAATGGAAAATGATTTCCAAAAAAATAACACACGGAATTTTTACAAGATTTAAAACTAAATTAACAGGCTATCAACCCCGTGATAGCGTTTGATTCCATATGGAAACCGGACAATTAGCTCTATCTAAATAACCAAGACGATTGCAAAGAACTTGCCAAATATTTTGAACAACTACTAAACTGTCCTGAGCCGTTAAACAGATTACCAACACTAAACCCTAAAAAAACAAACCCAGATTCATTATCAGCGAATGAAGATTAATTTATTAGACAAATCAAACGACATAAAAATATCAAGGCTTCTGGTGCAGATGGAATCACTGCTGAACTTTTAAAATCATCTGGTCCAGGTACAATCAAGGAAATTACCAAAATTATATCAAAAGGTTGGCAAATCGAACGGATTCCGGACGATTGGAATGATGTTTTAATCCATCCACTACATAAGAAAGGAGATAGAAAGGATGTAAAAAACTAGAGAGGGATATCTCTTCTCCCAGTTTATTACCAGAGTCTATCTCAATGTCTACTGCAAGTACAGCGACAGTTAGAACCTAAAATTGGTGAATATCAAGCAGGTTTTCGATCCTGCCCTGAACAGATCCCGAATTTAGAGTTGATCCTAAGACATCAAAAACTGTACAACTCGTCTGTACATTTGTGGATTTCAAAAAAGCATATGATTCTATTTACTTCTTCTTCTATTTACCGCGAATCTTTATTCCAAATTTTAAAAGAACAAGGACTAGATCTGAAAACGCTGGCAATTATTAAAGTTTATTATTATACGTGTATAATAATAAACTGCCCTTTTCAGGTTTGTGGTTTTCACTCTATCCGGATAGAAGCTAAAAAAAATAGTAGATACTTACTTTCGTCGTTAGCCACAGTCCATATGATGCAACATATTGATTAAATAGTGCACATCTACAACAAAAACGTATGATAATAATCTCATTAAAAAAAATCATATTACAAAAATATTCTTCATAAATTGCATGTTTATTCATCGTCGGAACATGGAAAATATTGATTAATAAAACAACAGGTTTAGAATATCGTAAAGGAATAATCTAAATCAAATTAGCGTTACATTTACTGCAACTTATATTTTCCATTATGTTCTAATAAACATGCATCTAATAAGCAATTTATTCGTTTATTCATATATTTTTTTCGATAACAATAAATTATAGCAAAAACAATCTGTTAATATTTTCGTACACGATTGTGTAAAATTGAAGTGTTTGTTTACTAAAAATTGTGAATTATTGTATATCAAACTTAGTTAAGTTTCTATCGCTCGATTTTAATTATTTCCTTACAATAACAATGGTTTGTTTCTGAATTGGCGTTCTGAAAACGTAAAAATATTCTGTCCTTCTCGAACTTACCCTCAATATGCACCAATCAATACTGGATACCACACTTGATCACATCAGCCTTTCGTAAATCTCCAAAGTCGTGCACTATTTTTCCACAATTTTAACAATTCATTGTATTAGAAAACGTATCGCGCTATTTCAGGTATCCCCCATATCTTTAAAATTTTAATTTCCTTTCGGGCCGGACATATTTCCAGGGCGTGAAAGGGCCATGCTTTCAGTGACGTACGTACTCGGTGCCCTGTTGCCGGATTTAGCCGTGTACAATCGGGGGTGTTCGATAAAGGGAGAAATGTTTTTCCGAGGATTTTCTTCTTTTTGGGGTTATGGAAACGTTGCTTGCTGATTGTTGTTAATTATATATATTTTTGAGTAAAGACAATTATTTATTCGAAACGGTTTTCCAATACGAATGTCATAACTTTTTATAATTATGCTCAATGATTACTGCGATTGATAATCCGGTAATATTTATTTTATCTTCAAGAACAAACAATGACATTGTTTTCCGAAGATAATATCGTTCAAATATGCTCCTTGGCTTCGTCTGATTCAATGTATTCTGAAGACTCAATTTTCTATTACGCGTTTACACATATCGCGTGATGTATGTTTCTGCAAACAACAAATTTAATATAACCCCATGAAAAATAATCTAAGGAAGCGAGATCGCATGATCTTGAAGGTCTGTTGTATCATTTCGCGAAATAACACGTCCAAGACACTTTTCTTGGAAAAAATCGATTGTCTGGTGACATACACTGATGCAAAAAAGTATACACACCCCTCTTTGAACATGGCGTTTTTTAAAATGCTATTAATATACTTTGAAACACGGGCATAGCCAGGATTTAGTTTGGGGGGGGGGGGGGGGGGGTTAGTTTGAAGTAAATAAAACAACCAAAATATACTTACATAAAATTTAATATCTATATATTCATCGGAAAAATTACGACATATTTATAAAGTTCTTAACTTTAAATCAAATAGTTAAATTAATTTCGTTCCTCTGCGCTAAATCTAAAACCATTAAAGAAGAAATCTTCGAGTTTTTCTTTTAAATATATCCACTACTTCATCTGCATGAATTTCTGTTCCATAGTGAATGTTCATGACTGCCAAACCATTAAGTCTGTTTTTCACTTGTAGTGTTTCGTAAATAGTTTTTCAGTCTCCTTAGGCTCGAGAAAGACCTTTCTGGGGTAGCAGTGGATACAGGAATGGTAAGCAACATTTGTAGTAATGTGTAAATATTAGGA
The DNA here is from genome assembly GCA_031761425.1 of Cosmopolites sordidus. NCBI lineage: Eukaryota > Metazoa > Arthropoda > Insecta > Coleoptera > Curculionidae > Cosmopolites > Cosmopolites sordidus. The sequence goes on along the minus strand of JARFXV010000067.1, from coordinate 553,419 downwards.
TAAGGTTTTTATCGCACATATCTAGGCATTCCAAACTAGATTTCGGGGTAGGCGAGATACTTGTCATCACTGTTTTCCATACTTCAAGTTCTGCTTTAACCACTGATATGTTGCTTTCGGGAAGCAGTGACGAGTACATGGAAATTGCTTCTTCAATTTCAGAACTGGCAGTAAAATTTGAAGGTAGCATACCAGATAATGCTGATACTAGTTTACGATGTTTGGTAAACCTTTCAACCATTTGTTGAATAGTATGATCAAGAAATGGAATGAACAAATTAATTTTGTAATACGTGCATACATCCAATGCAGGAATGTTCGGTCTATTTAATTGTCTTCCGACGACGCGTGGCATTCGCAGTATACCACCATTTTCTTCCAGTAAAACCTTTGCGTCTTCATAGAGATGAAGATATTCGACGTCAGTGTTGTTTCTCAGGAGTTGTAAGACATTAATAACATAATCTACATGTTTGAATGCCGTGATAAGATCGATGTCAATTGTGTAGAATCACTAAACACATCACAAAATCCGAAAATCGAAGCGTACTTAGCAATTGGGCGGCTTGTTGCGATGTTTCCTTATTGTGATTAAATTGGAGTTCTTCGAGAGCATTCACAATCGCTGAATAAATTTCCCTAAATCTTATAATAGCTTCATGTTTGTGGACCCACCGTATTTCACACACTGAGAGCAAGCTTTTTTGGTTACCGACGGGTAGTAGCTCTTGAATTTTTTCTTTCAACAAAGCAGTGCGTTGAGCAGAATGTCGAAAGTAGGAACCAACAGACTGCACAATCCCAATGCTATTTCGGAAATTTGCTAATGAACATGAATCAGCAATAGCAAGGTTGAGAGAGTGTGCATTACAGTGTACATAAAGAGCAAGAGGACATTCTTGGCGAACATAAACTTGGGCACCGTGCAAATACCCACTCATAGCTTCAGCCCCATCGTAACCTTGACCAACCACATGAGAACATTCAAGTCCATGCTTTTTCAAAGCTGTAATAATAAGATTTGCGAGACCGGATCCTGAAACATCGACCGTTGGAATGTACTCAAGGAACATCTCTTTAAGTATATAGTGTTTATTATATGTAAAATGAACATATCGAAGACATAACGAGACTTCTTCTACACGTCCGATGTGGGTGGTTTCGTCAGCCAAAATCGCAAATAGTTTGGCTTTCTTTACTTCTTCAATTATTTTATGTTGAATTAATTCACCACAAATGTCAATTATTTCATTTTGGACCTCAGAGCTTGTGTACAGGGCATTCTTCTGTGAAGTATTCAAATGCTCAGTCAGATTTTTATCTCCAGACTCAGCCGCAAACCGCAACAGAGCTCTAAAATTACCATCATTCTGTAGTGGTTGTTCAGGTTCTGGTGATTCTGGTGTAATTTGTATGCGCCCCGAATCGATTTTACCTCTCAAGGAGATGCCTTGTATGCCGCAAAAAATTATTGCTTTTACGATCGGGATTAGTTTCTTTCGATTCTTCTCTTGTTGTCTCTTTCTTTCAGAAGAGTGCTGTTCAGTGACCGAAAAAGCCTGCAAAGACATAACTTTTAGAAAATTATCTGCCAGTTCTGAATTTCGCTTGTGGTATCCCGATTTCGCAGGAACTTCAAATATTTCTAGGGCATTTTTCCACTTACAAAAAGGTTCGGTTACCAACTGGCCGATCCTTTGATGACCGCCTTTACCTTCATCAAGCGAACGTCCCATTACCACGCAAACTCTGCAATATGCTCCACTTTTATATTCCGAAGATAACAACCAGGGGAATCTCTCCAACCATTTCAACTGAAAGCGCAAGTTTCGTTTTGTGGAAATAGGAAACTTATAATCTCTGGGTGGGTTCCATGGCGTTTTTAAAATTTGGACTTTAAAATATTCATCCAAGATTTTTTCCTGATTCGCGTAAAAACCAACATCCAACTTGGCTACAGTTGTAAAAGATTAGGTAACAGGCAAGCTGGCCTGTTGCAAACTAGATGTAGATTCGGCAGTTGAAGGTATCGAACAGGGCACCAGCGACATGGCATCGATTTCGACATTCGGTATTGTGATTGAGGTCGAGGTCGAGGGCCCGCTTGTCATCACAATCTTCTTATCAGCATGCAATGTAGCTGAAGCTTTGATAGCTAAATCCAAATTTGTTTCTTTATTAGAAACCCCTTGACTACACCACTTTTTGCAGTAGTCCATACCTTTAAGTTTATCACCCTTTCTTTTTTTCCCCTCCATTTTTCGACAGTAATAATGATTCACGTATCTATCCTTAACAATGTCACCGAATAACACTGCACTAAAATTACTCACTTACACGGTACACTTAATTCTCTTCACTATTCGTTCACCACTTTTCACTTATATTCGCTTCGAGTTCGCATGGAACAATACTGCCGTAAGCGCGGTAGTAGCCGTCCAGAAACTACCACAAACTTCCACAAAGCTCCGCTCATTCCGACCGAGGGGCGTGGCGAATAATCGAGAAACAACGCAAAGTTTCCATACGATACAAAATAGTTCGAGTACTCGACAAGAGATGGCGTTACTGTGCGCAACGTCCACTAGTTCGTATATATATATATATATATATATATATATATATATATATATATATATATATATATATATATATATATATATATATATATATATATATATATATATATATATATAATAATAATTAACTCTCTTCACTCCTCGTATTTTTTCGGTATAATATTAGGTAATATTTGGCCCCCCCTTGGCTACGCCCGTGTTTTGAAATAAGTCCGTGTTTTGAAATAATAAACATGGAATAACATACTTTATAACGACAAAAACAATTAAAATATTAGTTGTTAATTCTTTTATTATAAGCTAATATATTTCATAGTTAAATTGCATCTGCCCCATATATAAGAAACTCTTTAAATTCTTTTAGTCTGGTGGTAACACAGGTCGATATTATTTTTGTAACATTGATGAGAATGTTTTTTTTTGCGTTTCATTTAGGTAGTTATTGAAACACATTTTCACAGAAATAGCCTAGCACGTCCTATTTTTAAATAGCCGCTTCTCTTTTATATCATGAAATTATTTGTACCTCATTTTGGACTGGACAATGTAGGAATTGCACGCTTTTTTACAATGACAAATTCATTTTCTCGTTCATCACTTTATTCTTATACCAAAAATTCTTTTTTACTTTTTAGTTTGGGCGTGTTTTTTGAGTAAAAGCGTGATTTTTTAGTAAAAACGTGTTTCTTTTACTTTTTAAACAATTATTTATTTTTCGTCACTACCTACCCGTGGCGGGAGTAAATAATTTGCGCGCCCTCTGCCTTAGCTGTTGTAATCGTGTCTCAGGCTCCCTCTCCGAAAGCAAATCCTTGATTCTGACTATACTGTTCAGAATAATGCGACGAACTTATTAAATTATTGTATTGTCATCAGCCCTTGATAAGTTTGCAAAGTTTCAATTTAATCTGACGTTTTGAAGTGGGTGAAAAGGACGTTCAAATATTCTGGTACATAGATAGATACAAGTAATGCTAATAAAAACGTGCTAGAAAGGAGTAGTGGAAGGCTAAAAAAATGCCTACTAGAGAGGAAAGAATTGTTTTGAGATTGGCTTCCACCGGGAATTTCCAAACCGCGAAAATAATCAATCAAGCGGGGCAAAATGTGTACAAAAACCATCTGCAACACAATTAATCGTTCCGGAAATTTTGAGTTTACAGCCAAATTGGTTTAGCCTCATTTGCTCTATACTCTTAAAATCCAGTTTGTCAAATGAGCGATAACCTGGGATGATCACTTGATACAAATATCGTTTTCCACTGAAAATAAATTCAACCTGGACGGATCAGATGGCTGGAAATTTACTGACATGATTTGCGAAAAGATAAAATGGCTTCTCTAAACGCCAGTGATGCGGCAGTTACAATAATGCTTTTGGGAGTGATTTTCTTTGAACGGAGTGGAGCTCTTTAGAATTTATTACAGGCAAAAATAATGCTGATAGATAGAAAAACTTCTGACAGAGCGCCTCTTCCGGTCGGATTGGATTGGATGGCAAAGAATGGATTTTCCAGCAAGACACCGCACAAGGTTTGATTGTAATAACGCGAACATTTTAGATTGATCAGCAGAAAGTCCTGGATATAAACCCCGTGGAAAACCTACAGGGTAACCTCGTAAGAAGGGCTTACAAACACTGGACAGCATTTTTGTCGATCGCTGACTTGAAGGCCAGGACTGAGGAAAAATCGCATTAAACAAACCCTCAGTCCTGCCAAAAGTTAGTTTTTTTCAATAAAAAATCGAATATTTAAAGTGATTTCATATTTTTTTACATTGTCTTTATACTTTTTACAGGAGAAAAAAACCGGAAAATTTAGGTTTTTAATATTTCAATCATTGTTTTTAAAGAAAACAATTTTATTTGTAGTTTTGAAATGTTCGATATAAAATAAAAGGTTTTCCTGTTTGTGTTTAGAACTGCTTGTTAATTGTCACAATTCATCCTTTCATTAGCTGTTCGTAAAATTTTTACATCCACTTTAAATATGTTAAAAAATTCGCCAAATGCGGTTCAAGATTTTTATTCCACGCTACCTTCAAATATCAAAATAAAGAAGATTCACTCAAATATAATGCCAATGACATAATACTACAGCGTTCTACTCCTCCACCTGTGTTTTATTTGAGTCCAAGAAAAATAACACCGCTCCCAACTCCTCATGTTCCGATAGGGACTCGCAAAAGAAAATTTCATAAGTTTGAGGTGCTTACCAGCACTTTTATAATGGAAGAACAAAAAGCTAAATATATTAAAGCAAACACCAAAGTTCTGAAGAACATTGACCAAGATTTAAAATCAAAACCAAAGACTGCGCTAAAGAAAAATATTTAAAGAACCAAAGATGTTAAAACGACGAAAAATATTAAAGTTAAGAAATCTAAAATCAAAGAAAATGTTGAAAACTACACATATTATTAAAAAGGAATAAAACAATTTTTTTACTTTGTTATGTATCACTTTTATTTTTAAACAAAGTTTGTCTGACTACAGTTTCGTAAACGATTTTACATTCTCAAACACTACTTTAAAACTAAGGTTTTACAGCTGTTTATGTATTCTATATAACTAATGTTATACTTTTATGGGGGTTAATTTTTACAACACTTTAAATAGTGGGGAATTTCGGAGATCCGTGTGATCATTCAATAACTGTCTAGACGAATCTTTATTATATTTTTAAATTTCAATAGCTTCTAAAATGTTTAATTTTTTGCTTTTGGGCGCTGTATGTAAAATTTTCAAATTTGTAATCTTTGGAAATATGTTCGGTATTTATGAAATTGTTCGCAAAATTTGAGTGTTCTTTCTTTAATATGTTTGCAGATTTATGTTCTTTGTATCTGGTCTGAAAATTTCTGCCGGTTTGTCCAACATAGCAGCTACTGCACTCGTTGCAACTTAACATATAAACTCCAGATTTTGTATTTGCTGATGTTTTATCTTTGGCATTAAAAATTAATTTACTGGTTGACTGGGTGGTTTTAAACGCTATTTGCAAATTATGTTTCATCAAAGAGCGAACTATTTGTTCTGAAATTGGACCGAAATATGAAATTATACAGTACTTTTTATCATTTGTTTGTTTTACTTTTGGATATACTTAATTAATTAGTAATTGTTTCCGTTTTTATTTATTAAGTAACTAATTTATTTTTCTTTGAAACCGTTATTAAGTGGTATTAGTTTTATTATTATTATTATTCACGTATGTACAACGTATGTACACGTATGTATTATTCACGCGAAGTATCAATTAGAGACGTTTATTGTTGTTAGCCTTCCTTTGCGCCCATACCAATTTCATTCTTTCGCTATGAGCTTTTTTCCTTTCGCCAGAACAATTTGTTCCAGTCTTCCTACATTTTTTTCTCTGGCCAACCTTCCAAACGTTAACCTTGTGTCTGAAACAGCCTCTATCCTGAATTTCACTTTGTGCAATATTTGCTGATATTAGGTCCGCTTTAATTGCAACAATCCATTTAATTATATCTACTTTAGCTCTACTCCTATTTTAATAAAATTCGACTATGTTCTAGTTAACCTACTCAGATTCATCCATTTTATGTGTCCGTAAAACTTAAGTCTTCTTTTTCTCATATCGCTATGTATATCTGTGCCTTTTGTTTGATTTCTTGGTTTTCTCGAAGTCGGTATGTTGTGCTATTTATTTGTTTGGGGCCTAGGATTTTTCTTATGATTTTTCTTTCCATCTTTTCAATGTCCTCGATGCCCCTCTTTCTATTCAAAATGAGCGTTTCTGCAGCATATAGACATTCTGGCTTAATAACTGTGTTGTTATGTCTCAGTTTTGTGTTTTTAGATAGTCATTTTTTGTTGTAGATATTTTGTGTAAGGCTTAATGCCGTTTCTATTTTTTGACATCTAACCTTATTGGCCGCTTTTTCCAACCCATTTTCCATGATTATTTCACCCAAATATTTGAATTGAGAGACTCGTCAGATGTTACCATATTTTGTTTTTAGAAATGGTGTTTAGAATGGTGCTTAGTCTGATGCAGATCATGTATTGTGTCTGTTCAAAGGAAATTTGGAGTCCTACATTTTCTGCTGTTTCTTTTAGAATTTCAATCTGTTTCTGTGCCGTTAATACATCTTGAGCCAAAATTGCTAGATCATCAGCAAATGCCAGACAATCAATTTTGATGTTGGTTCTCTCCAGTTTAATGGGCTGGTCAATATTCAGGGCCGACTTTTTTTCACGCTACTCCTGTACTTACTTTTACTAGAACACAGTTAAATCAGAGTGGCGAGAGTTCATTCCCCTGTCTCACTCCAGTTTTAATTTCGAAGGGCTCTGAGATGTCACCCATGAATTTAACCTTTGACCTTGTGTTAGTTAACGTTGCTTTAATAATTGCCAGCGTTTTCAGATCTAGTCCTTGTTCTTTCAAGATTCGGAATAAAGATTCGCGGTCAATAGAATCATATGCTTTTTTAAAATCCACAAATGTACAGACGAGATTTTTATTGTACAGTTTTTGATGTCTTAGAATCAACTTGAGATTCAGGATCTGTTCAGGGCAGGATCTGCCCGGTCGAAAACCTGCTTGATATACACCAATGTTAGGTTCTAACTGTCCCTGTGCTCTGTCTAGTAGACATTGAGATAGAATCTTGTAACAAACTGGGAGAAGAGATATCCCTCTATAGTTGTTTACATCCGTTCTATCTCATTTCTTATGTAGTGGATGGATTAGAGCATTTTTCCAATCTTCCGGAATCCGTTCAGTTCGCCAAACTTCTTGTAGAATTTTGGTTATTTCCTTGATTGTACCTGGACCAGCGGATTTCAACAGTTCAGCAGTGATTCCATCTTTATCAGAAGCTTTGTCATTTTTAAGCCGCTTGATTTGCCTAATTAGTTCATCTTCATTCAGTGGTAATGAATCTGGGTTTATTTGTTTAGGGTTTAGTGTTGATAATTTGTTTAAGGGCTCAGGACAGTTTAGTATTTGTTCAAAATATTTCGCAAGTTCTTTGCAATTGTCTTGGTTATTTAGAGCTAATTGTCCGTTTTCGTTTTGGAAGGAAAGACTTTGCGGTTGATAGCCTGTTAATTTAGTTTTAAATGGTTTGTAAAAGTTTCGGGTATTATTTTTTTGGAAATCTTTTTCTATTTCATTAAGTTGATTGTTTTCATATTTTCTTTTAGTTTGTCTAATTAGCTTCGATGTTTCTTTTCTTACTTCCAAAAAGATGTTATAGTTTATTGCTGTTTTTTGACTGTTCCAATCTTTGAATGCTTTACTTCGGCTTAATACTGCTTGCTCGCAAACTTCATCCCACCACGGATGTTTTCTACGTTTTTGTAAAGGGACCAACTTTAAGGCTGTTTTAATAATTTTTTGTTTCAATTCTTGCCAGTTCTGTGCTCGTTGTTTATCAAGCTCTTCTGTTAGGGCTGGTTTTATTTTAGTTGGGTCAAACTTTGGTATTAGCAGCCTCTTTTGAATAAGTTTTCGAGGTTTTAAGCTAAGTTTGATTCTAGTCAAGTAGTGATCCGTGTCTATATTAGCTCCTTTCCTAACTTGAACATTCAAAATCTCTTTATAATAGGGGTACGAAATGGCAACAGGGTCAATTTGAAATTCACCGATGTACGTGTTTGGGCACCTCCAGGTCTTTTGTTTTGTTATTTTCTTCTTAAAATGGGTTGACATTATTTTTAGATTAAACTGCGAACATAGTTCAACCAATCTTCTACCATTATGGTTAGTCCATTTATGAGCGGGAAAACTGCCGACTGTTTTCCTGTACTTTTTTTCTTTCGCTAGTTGGGCGTTGAAATCACCCAGTAGGATTTTACATGGTTAGAGGGAATTTTAGAGATATTCTTTTCCAGAATTTCCCAGGACTTATTTACTTTTTCAGGATTAGATTTATTTTCTTCGTTAACTCAATGCACATCTCCGTTGATTAATGTATAGTTTTTGTTAGCACACTTGAGGGATAGTGTCATAAGTCGATTATTTACTGGCTGGATTTTTTGTTATAGAACCAAAAATGTTTCTTGAGGCAGCGAAAGCGAGCGAGATGTGGTGTATTTTTGAATATTCTTTTATCCGTTTTACTTTTAAAAAGTCTGTAGTTGGCGAATTCTAAGGTGTTATCATCTGTCAATCTTTGGATTTTTTGCTGATTTAATGTTCGCTCCAATTCGTGTAGTTTTCCTGGACGCAGGAGAGAATTGATATTTACCGCTCCAAAGAAAGTTTTTGTTTTCGGTTTCAGACGTTGGCCAGAGGTCTCCAACACCCTCTGAAAAATTTTGCGTTTAAGCCCGGACGCCCCAGAATCCGAAAGTCCGGTTGTACCACCAAAGCTGGCAGAGGATTGTCTACCTCCTGGGGTAATTTTGTAATTACTAGAACGCTTCATCTTGTACTTTGAATTAAAGGTTTGAACCATGGCGGTTCAGAGGTTAAGACTGGAGGGGTTAGTTCCAGAATTTAAATATCAGCCGCACCACTGGTGAACAGACGCTGACCACTCAACCGCTTGATACAAGTCAGACACTAAGTGGATTTAGTTTTTTTTTGCCTTGGTTCGGGGCTGCTTATTTTGAGATATTCGCAGCTTTCCATTAATGTCTAATAGAACTTTCACTATCCACCACCCGTGACCTGTCCAGTACCTTAGGCGAGGTGTACTGGTATTAGTTTTATTTTTTGTAGTTTTATTTTTCTATTATTTTCAGATAGTGGAATTGTGAAAACTGGGTGGATCATAGACTTATATACAGCATGTTTATGTGTAATGGGGTGGATTGATTGTTTTGTAATTGTTATATCTGAGTATGTGGGTTTTCTATAGATATTAAATTCGAGTTTATTATTTTGTTTGGATATTGAAAGGTCCAGAAAATGTATGGTTTGATTTTGTTCTTTTTCTAGTGTAAATTTTATTTTTGAATGGATACTATTTAAATGCTTTAATGTTCCTTCTATTTGTCTGTCAACAAGACATATATTGTCACAAAACACAAGTACTGTGTCTCATGACTGTGTACTGTCTATTGTCACAAGTACTGTCAACAAGATATTTATAAATATAATAAAGATCCGTCTGGACAGCTATTAAACGATCAGACGGATCTCCGAATTTCCCCACTATTTAAAATATTGTAAAAAATTAACCCCAATAAAAGCATAAAATTAGGTACATAGAATAGATAAACAGCTATAAAACCGTAGTTTTAAAGTAGTGTTTGAGAATGTAAAGTCGTTTTACGAAACTATAGTCACACAAATTTTGTTTAAAAATAGAAGTGATAGATAACAGAGTAAAAAATTGTTTTATTCTTTTTAAAAAATGAACTATCACAAAGTAACGGACAAATCAACCAACAATTTACACATATTATTGTTGTGGAGAAGATTAAATAGAAATCAATACGCAACCAGTTGATGATTGGATCCAGTGCAATTCCTGTAAGCAGTGGAGTCACTAAAAATGCACGACTTAGGAATGGGAAGGCATAATTCCTTGTAACTTCTGCACTGATAACCGAGTAGTTATATTCATCATTAATTTAATTCGTCTTATGTTGATTTCTAAGGTAATTGTTCTTTAATTAAACGTGTGTTCACTTTGTCCTACGGTCCTATCCACTTTACACGGTGGGCTGGATAAAACGGATAGCGGTACCAATAATTAATACTTTTAATTATTCGGTACCAATTATAATAATTTGAAGTAAAATATTGATGTTACTTAATGTTTGTTGATTATATTAAAAACTTTAATACATAGTGATTCATACTCAGCTTTTATTTTATTTCTGTGTCTATTAATTTTCTTGTCATAGGTCGTCAAAGCTTAAGGTGTCCGCTTTGCCCGAACTTCCTCTACGTGTGACAGTAATTAGCTTATAATTTTCGGATTTAGGACTACAAAATACTTCATATATCTCTATTTTCATCATTGTTACTTCAAAAAAATTTACATTTGTTAACCTGTATTATTAATATAGGGAAAATACTGGTTATAAGGTGAATAGTGCATCCGAACTAAAAATGTATATAAAAATATTAACTAAATTAGATACGGATGTAAACTATAGTGGGATATCTCTTCTCCCAGTTTGTTACAAGATTATATCTCAATGTCTACTAGACAGAGCACAGGGACAGTTAGAACCTAACATTGGTGAATATCAAGCAGGTTTTCGACCGGGCAGATCCTGCCCTGAACAGATCCTGAATCTAAAGTTGATTCTAAGACATCAAAAACTGTACAATAAAAATCTCGTCTGTACATTTGTGGAATTCAAAAAAGCATATGATTCTATTGACCGCGAATATTTATTCCGAATCTTGATAGAACAAGGACTAGATCTGAAAACGCTGGCAATTATTAAAGCAACGTTAACTAACACAAGGTCAAAGGTTAAATTCATGGGTGACATCTCAGAGCCCTTAGAAATTAAAACTGGAGTGAGACAAGGGGATGGACTCTCGCCACTTTTATTCAACTGTGTTCTGGAAAAAGTAATACAGGAGTGGCGTGAAAAAAGTCGGCCCTGAATATTGACCAGCCCATTAAACTCTGGAGAACCAACATCAAAATTGATGATTTGCTGATAACCTAGCAATTTTAGCTCAAGATGTATTAACGGCACAGAAACATATTGAAATCCTAAAAGAAACAGCAGAAAAGTTAGGACTCCAAATTTCCTTTGAAAAGACACAATACATGACCTGCAACAGACTAAGAACACCATTTCTAAAAACAAAATATGGTAACATCAGACCAGTCTCTCAATTCAAATATTTGGGTGAAATAATCATGGAAAATGGGTTGGAAAAAGCGGCCAATAAGGATAGATGTCAAAAAATGGAAACGGCATTGAGACTTACACAAAATATTTACAACAAAAAATGCCTATCTAAAAACACAAAACTGAGACATTACAACACAGTTATTAAGCCAGAATGTCTATATGCTGCAGAAACACTTATTTTGAATAGAAAGAGGGACATCGAGGACATTGAAAAGAAGGAAAGAAAAATCCTAGGCCCCAAACAAATAAATAGCACAACATACCGACTTCGAGAAAACCAAGAAATCAAACAATACACAGATATACATAGCGATATGAGAAAAAAAGACTTAAGTTTTACGGACACATAAAATGGATGAATCCGAGTTTTCTAATTAGACAAATAGTCGAATTTTATGAAAATAGGAGTAGAGCTAAAGTAGAAATAGTTAAATGGATTGCTGCAATTAAAGAGGACCAAAGATCAGCAAATATTACACAAAGTGAAATTCAGGACAGAGGCTGTTTCAGACACAAGGTTAACGTTTGGAAGGTTGACCAGAGAGGAAAATGTAGGAATACCGGAATAACTTGGTCTGACGAAAGGAAAAAGCTCCTAGTGAAAGAATGAAATTAGTATGGGCCCAAAGGAAGGCTAACAACAACAAACGCCTCTAATTGTACTTCGCGTGGTCCACCAAGTCCCATACGTGAATAATAATAATAATAGTAATAAATTAGATGCTTTGAAACTATTTAATTTGTGAAATAACATTCAATTGGATTAATGTCTGAAAACAATTTAAGCCAAATGTCGGCCATAGCTACTTCTGACAAAACTCAATCTGTCAATCAAATTTCCGACCACTTTTTTAAGCAATTGGGGTCTTATGTCCAAGTTGTGTCAGCATTCAAGGCGTCAATAGTTACCAGTTTATCGGCATAGACCGAAGAAAGATCTAAATTAACACGTCCATCTTCGAAATAATTTTCTCCCTGAATTGTTCCCTCAATAAATCGATTGTTGCTTTGTATGTATGACATGTGGAGCCGCCCAGTTGGAATCACGTCTCTTCCAGATCAGAAGTATTGAAGATTTAAATTATTGAAGTATTGAGGTATTGAAAACTTGAAGTATTGAGGTATTGAAGAGCTGAAGTGTTGCAGTATTGAAGTGTTGAGGTATTGAAGTATTGAAGTATTGATGTACTGAAGTATTGAAGTACTGAAGTATTAAAGTACTGAAGTATTGCAGTGTTAAAGTGTTGAAGTATTTAAGTATTAAAGTATTAAAATATTGAAGCATTGAGGTATTGAAGTATTGACGTATTAAAATATTGAAGTATTAAAATATTGACGTATTAAAGTATTGATGTACTGAAGTATTGAAGTACTGAAGTATTAAAGTACTGAAGTATTGCAGTGTTAAAGTGTTGAAGTATTTAAGTATTAAAGTATTAAAATATTGAAGCATTGAGGTATTGAAGTATTGATGTATTAAAATATTGAAGTATTAAAATATTGACGTATTAAAGTATTGAAGTATTGAAGCATTGAAGTATTGAAGTACTGCAGTATTAAAGTATTGAAATATTGAAGTATTTATTTAAAAATAAAGTTGGAAAGCACATTACCGTTAATGGAGATCACTACAGAATGATGATCAATGATTATTACAATTCCGAAAGTGAATGGTATTGATCCGGACATATAGTTCGAGCAGGATGACTCAATATGTTATACAGCCTAGCCAATGCAACAACAATCCATTTATTGAGGTACCAATTTTTTGAAAACCATTATTTGGAGGAAATGTCTGAATGATTGTGGCGTGTTCATATATTTTTTTTCTTTATTTGGGTTTTTCGCCACGATCTAAAACGCAAAAAAATAATACTTAATGTAAGTATCATTGACATAGATCAATTCTTCTATTGGAACCTTTGGTGTGAAACACTAAACTTGAAGAGATTTACCACTAAACACCAAATAACTTTTTTTGAACTGCTCGACGCACGTTTCGCTAACCATGTTAGCATCATCAGGAGATGATTTAATATAATTCTAAAACTAAACTATGTTCTATTTATATGAAAAACCCTACCTAACGAAGCGTGTAAAGACCATGAACCGTGAAGTTTACTAAGCCTTACATTAATAATTGAAAAAGTTGATTGAACAGGATAGGTCTTTTATCTCGGTTCATGATTTTCTTACATTTTTCTATTTGAATGCTTTCATATGCATCCAAAGCCCTATTATTATTAACATTTTTAATTTGCTTTAAATTACTAATATCTATACTGTGGTCGTGTTCGATTGCATGTTGGGCAACACAAGATTTTTCATTTCTTCCATATCTAATGTGGGCAATATGTTTTTTATATATATTGTCAATATCTTTTTGTTTGCCCAATATATCTTCGATCACAGTCTTGACAACTAATTTCGTAAATCCCTGACTTTTCATGTTGCTCTAGTTTATCCTTTGGATTATCCAAAACTTGTCTTAATTTATTATATGGTTTGTATCCAACCTTAATATCCACTTTTTTCAAAATTTTGTCTAGCCCTCTTATTAATTAGGCATCAAATGGTATTACCATAAATTTGTTTGTGTTGTGATCCTTTTGAAAAGTCGAAGATTCTTTCTATAATTTTCTGAACTTATGTTTTCTAATTAATGTATTTACAATGTTCTTATTCTAACCATTCACTTCAAATACCTCTCTAATTAATTTTAATTCTTTGTTGTAATTATCTTTATTTAAAGGAAAATTAATCTATTTATCATAAAATTTAAACTAGCCATCTTATTTTAGAAGCTATGATTTGAATCGTTAGGAATGTATCTCGAAGTGGTGGTGTTTTTTTGGCCGTGGAAGTTTTTGGAAGTGGAAGGGTTATGTTAAATCATTAGTCTATGCCAATAAATCAGAAACTATTGATGCCTTGGAAGCCAATATAACTCACACAATTGCAGACATAACACCCCATTGCTTGAAAAAGTAATCGGAAATTGGATTGACAGAATGCGCTTTGTCAGAAGTGGCCGAGGAGGACATTTGTCCGAAATTGTTTTCAAACATTGACGTCATTAAATATTATTTCACATTAAATCAATGGTTTCAAAGCATCTTATTTGGTTATTGTTGTATTTGAATTTAAAGTTCGGGCGCACTAAAAAAATCACCCTATATGTTGCAGTGGGAGAGGATTACCTTGAGGAAATAAATTTGGATAAATAAAAAAATTGTTTTTATTTAAAAAGTCACAGTACTTTCTAATCATGATAGTATTTAACAAAACAATTGTATAAATATAAATTTAAGTATAACGACTTTTGAATAAGAGTGTCAGAACTTGAATCGTAATAGCGGTAACAACACTGTTTTAAATATAAATGTCACTTATAGATTGCTATTGTGCAATATATTGTGTGTATTCAACATCGCGTGCAAATTGGGACTTGGAAGGCGAGTTAAACTTTAAGAAAAAAATAATTTAAATAAATAAGCAAAGATTAATGTCTAAAATTTTTACTATATTTAAAGTTGTATGTAAAATTAATATCCTGAGTAAAAATCCTGGAAAAGTGATTCAGGAGTCTTCACATTCACCTCTTCATTCCCATTGTGTGATTTTAAAGTTCTGACACTCCTATTGGGCGTATATATGCTCTATAATGCAGAATGATTACTAATGAAACTTACTGGGATTGTACATATATCTTTTACTATGTTTATGTTTGTGGTAACCATTATTTATATAAATAACATGTTCGTTTGGTTTCTGTTCGAATATGAAACCTCTTATTAATGATACTAATCCTGCGATAAAAGCTATTTGGTTAATCATTTGTACAAACCCAGCAGCCATTTTTAATCCAGGCAGTATCCAAGGTAATATTGCAGAAATAATTAACGCTGGCATTAAAATGTAAGGAAACATCGAACTTTTGCTAAACGACGACATAAAATTGGACATGCCAGTTTTTATGTTTCTCGAAAACGCAGATTGGCCCTTGATGGAAAGTGATAAAGTTATTGCGTAATCCGCCCATTTTACATTCACTTTGGTGATCTCATGTAGTGGCAGGAGAAAATCTACTATATCATTGTTACTAGAAGTATTTGAGAACTTCTGTTCGTATTTTCTTTCTTCAGGTATAAACAGTCTGGCATTATGAAATCTGCAATAAATAATTTTAGTAAATATTACACAAATACAAAATAAATGTAGTTATATTGAACCAATCAAATAAATGTGGATACATACAGGAACAGAACATGAAAGAACATGAAAATTATACCAGTAAGTTTACAAAAATTCATAATGGCTAATACTAGGCTATATCAATGCTGCCGGAGAGTCAGTGTGGCCTCAGGGCAGATTGTGGAACAGCAGATATGTTAAAATATAAGTTTATAGGATCACAGGATGCCTGCCTAGAGCGAAAAATGAGCGAAACTTAGTTTTGTGAAATTAATTAGGGCCGGTTCTACAATGCAAGTATAAACCAAATATAAACGGCGAACAATTATACTCGGAATAAGTTGTACCAGGTATTATTCTCAGTATATCTGGTGTTGGCCTGTTGCCTACAACGCCTTTAGTTATACCTAAAATAAGGCTGTAGTAGTTGTAATACGTCAAAATAGTAGGTGGGATTGGGCCATCGTTGACAGTTGAAGATGTGGGAAATTAAAGCATTTTATAAGCTTAACCTAATGTGAATGGTTTGGAAATTATAAAAATATTATTGATTGATTTGTCTGTTACTTTGTAATAGTTCATTTTTTAAATCGAATAAAACAATTTTATACTTTATTATATATCACTTTTATTTTTAAATTTGCGTGACTATAGTTTCGTAAAACGATTTACAGTACAGCGCCTAAAAGCAAAAAATTAAACAATTTAGAAGCAATTGAAATTTGTAAATATAATAAAGACCCGTCTAGACAGCTATTAAATGATCAGACAGATCTCTGGAATTCCCTACTATTTAAAATATTGTAAAGAAATTAACCCCAATAAAAATGTAAAATTAGGTACATAGGATAAACAGCTCTAATACCTTAGTTTAAAAGTAATGCTCGAGAATGTAACATCGTTTAGGAAACTATACTCACACAATTTAAAAATAAAAGTGATAGATAACAAAGTATAAAATTATTTTATTCGATTTATAAAATATATTGTTTCATCAGGAAGAACTACCAAAATGTTGTGTAGCAAATGGGATTCGTTAAGAACATCAATGAAGAAGGAATATGTGGAACAGAAACAATATATGTACAAAACAGGTGGAGGCCCAACGAGGGAAATAAAGTTAGATGGTGTTGGAGATAGGGTGCTGGCTTTGATTGGTGTTGGGGCAACAGCATTGTATTATTCTGATGTTGGTATGGTTTATTTTATGTTTTTATTCATTCAATTATTTTGTCTTGTGTATATATTTTATAGTAAATACAGATTTGCCAGTTGCAAAAGACACTGCAAGCCTCATCAGTGAAGCTTTTGTAGAAGAAAAAATAAGGCAGTTGGAGGTACTACAGATGAATCTTCTAGTGCCAATATAGAATTTGTATGTATACTCAAATAAAAGAGATTTATAATAAAATAAAAGTAATTAATAATTATAGGCAAACTGTAACTGGAGTTTTTTTTTCTCCTTTATTTGGGTTTTTCGCCACTGTCTAAAACTCAAAAAATATCAAAAATACCTGTTCTTATTTAAAGAAAAATTAATTATTAAATATTTGAATACACAATCAGTACAATAAACAATCACACAGTAAACATTACCTATATATATATTTTTTGGTAGTATGTCACTGTCATGAACATCCATTGTTGTCAATGTAAGTATCGTTGACATACAAAAAATATATTTACTTTCACTCGTTATATATTACAAATTAATATAATTTATTTTTTAGGTCAGTTTTGAAAACGGGGGGAGATTACCCTCCGAAACGTTAACGTTAAAAGTTTGTAAATTTTTTATAACATTTTTATATCTTTAAAAATATTGTTCGTTAGGCAAATTTATTACAAAAAAGAATCACTGGTTTTTTGGTTTGGTTTTTTTGTTTTTACCCAGTGATTCTTTCTTTAAATAAGAACAGGTATTTTTGATATTTTTTGAGTTTTAGACAGTGGCGAAAAACCCAAATAAAGGAGAAAAATATATGAACACGCCACAATCATTCAGACATTACTTGTAACTGGAGTTCATCGAATCCACATCAGTTAAGACAGCCTAAAAGCAAGATGTTGCTAATCTCAAATTATGTAGGTAAACATCATTCAAGAAATGATATATATATATATATATATATATATATATATATATATATATATATATATATATATATATATATATCTACATATAATTATTTATAGATATAGATAAACACTGCAGCACCTACATTGGATACGTGCAACACCTACATAGATCAAAGCGAATCGGTGTCTTCCAAGTTGCAGCAAGGACGCAGAAAATATTGAATGCTTAACTTAAAAGAGAAGAAAGTAGCAGCCATCTTAATTAATTTTATTTGTCAACCACACAGGCATTCTATATTTATAATTATGATTTATTAATAGATGTGAATATTACATAATTAGCTACCATCATAGATATAAATAAATAGTTAGCATTAAGGGGTTTTATTTATTTTAGAAATTGATGTATTATCATGAGGTTTCAAATAAAACGTTAAAAAAAGTATTTCCGTTTTTCTTTTATTTTGACGTTTATCAACGAAATAATTAGATAAATAAATTTATTTCATTTTCCAATTTACCGTTCTTATAGATAAATGTTTATTTGTTCTAAACGAACAAAATAGCTACATAGCTACGCAGGCATAAGGAGACAAAATTACATTCTAAAATACAAAGTACAACAAACAATACATTGTTTTCAGTACACAACATAATTAAACCGTATTAAATTATATCAGATTTGAAAAATGGTTTTGAAGTGATGTTCACATTCTGTTGTTTTCACGGATATCATGATTTTGAACAATAGGAGGCTTAATTTGCAGCACATGACGTGTTCGACTGGTGGCTCTTCTTCATGTTCATCTATTGCAAAATTGTGCAGAATAGCAGTTGCAACTATTATTGCCTTGGAATGTTCCATTGACACACGCATACCATTAGACAGAATAGGAAACCTGCATTTCCAAACTCCATAACATCTTTCTACACAGTTTCTTGTTCGGATATGGGATTCATTAAAAACGATTTCCGCTGGAGTATTTGGGTGTTGTAAAGGTACTATTAGGACGTTGGTATTGCTGTACCCATTATCACCTAAGATTATTGATGTGTGGAATTCATTGTTCTCCAGCCTCTCTTTAATTCTGCTGTTGCGGTAGCTTGCTGTTCCTAGCTTGATCATGAGTTGATCCAGGCCACCGTGCAACAATATCCATTATACGTAGCGTAAAAACGCAATATTAAAAACAATTTTGTTGCAGATTTTATCGCACGATTACGATCTGTTGAAGATTTACTTTCACCTTCAATAAAACTCAGCAACCTTGCACAAGTTCGTTTTTGTACGCGAAAACGTTTAAAACACTACAGGTCGTCAAACTCCACGAAATAATCGGGCTTAAAAAATGCATTGTACATTAAAAATCGTATAACTATATAATATATTTGTTTTTTCATACCGATGTTTAAATACTTTTGGGTGTTGAATTACAACTACGTCTTCAAAATCACTTTCATCAGAATTAAAAATGTTATTTATGGGATCCATATCAATTATTTATCTCACTGTTATAATTAAAAATGCATAAAACTGTCGAATATAAAGAAAGGACAGGTTATGTTTATTAATACTGACAACTGAAGCTGGCCAATAGAAAGCAAGCATAACTATATTCGGAGTATATCCGCCCAAATTCAAGGGGATAACTTATATCTGTCAATTTCTACCGAGAATAGCTTTGTTCGGCGATTGTAGAAGGGGCGTTTCAGACTTTATTTCAAGTATAGCTTATACCAGGTATATATTTGCATTGCAGAACCGGCCCTAAGAGTGGTGTTAAGCGGGGCTGTGTAATTGCATCGACGCTCTACTGAATTCACTTCTGAATCCCGCTTGCTCTCTCTTCTTTGTGCGTCATTCAGTTTTCTTAATATTCTTTTAGATATTATCTTTGTGAAAACCTTGTACATTACTGATCGGATGCTTATTGGATGGTAATTCTTTAGATCTTCTTCTGTCCCTTGTTTGTTATGTGAACAAATTGTACAACAAACATAAAAAATCTAAGTTCAATAATATATTGTAGATTGTAGATTCATTCGGATTCAGTACCTTACAGTAAATAAATCCTGCAAAATTCCACCATACTGGCAGTAACACTTTTTTACAGTTAAGGCCTAATTTTGGAGTGGGCAAAAATGGTTATCTAGATTTTAACCACTATGTGTACAATTTATTGATGAGAAGGATCTTACTAAACTTGAAGAGATTTACCACTAAACACCAAAACGCTTTTTTGAACTGCTCGACGCACGTTTCGCTAACCATGTTAGCATCATCAGGAGATGATTTAATCTAATTCTAAAACTAAACTATGTTCTATTTATATGAAAACCCTACCTAACGAAGCGTGTAAATATCATGAACCGTGAAGCGTACTATGCCTTACATTAATAATTGAAAAAGTTGACTGAAAGGAATCGGTCCTTTATCTCGGTTCATGACTTTCTTACATTTTTCTATTTGAATGCTTTCATATGCATCCAAAGCCCTATTATTATTAACACTTTTAATTAGTCTTACATTACTAATATCTATACTGTGGTCGTGTTCGATTGCATGTTGGGCAACACAAAGGTTCCAACAGAAGAATTGAGAAGGATCTTAGCCTAACCTGGACAAAACTGTACCGCAAATGGTTACACGTTAAATTTTATTTTCAACTTATAGTTGTTACAACACCCACATTAATTTTCTTTGTTCAAAGTTGCATCGTGGATTATGAAGGTATAGTCTTTTTGACTAATTCCTAAATGGTTTAAATCATCTCCTGATGATGCTTACATGGTTGGCGAAACGTGCGTCGATAACTTTAAAAAAACTGTTTTGGTGTATAGTCCTAAATGGTTTGTTTAGAATCAGTTTCAATTTACACCAACAGATCTTTAAGAAACGTAAGAGATTTTACGGATTTTATATTGTTGTAAAGATTGGATATTAGGTACACATATCACTAATACTACTGTTTTCACGATATATACTTTTTTTTCCTTGTTTTTATTGTTGCTCAACATAAGGAATTATGTTTAGACAAAATGGTGAAGGTGTTAAAAAATATAAGGGAGTCCTTCAAATTGAATGGTTTTTCAATTCTTGAATAGGATACATAATTTGCATTGATTTCAATAACCTGTTTTGGTAATGGAAGCCTGACATTTAAGCACGAAAGAGAATAACTGTCAAATGTTTTTTTGCTTTTTTTTCTTTATTTGGGTTTTTCGCCACGATCTAAAACTCAAAAAATATCAATAATATATGTGTATCGGTATGTTTTATCTTATGTAAATAAAGAATAAAACATAATAATAAATACAAAATAAAATAATGAATAAAGCATAAAACCCTTCTTAGAAAAGGCGATTTTAATAAAACTAAAGTGTGTCAACACGCATGAGAACTGGGTCATAAAATCAATTGGAATAATTCCAAAATGGTATTAAAATAATCGGTAACAAAATACAGAAGAAAGTATTAAAAGTATATTTTTTAGAACATTTTTATATTTTTTAAATTTTGTTCGTTAGGAAAATTTACTACACAAAAGAATCACTGAGAAATTTGTCTCCGTTTGGTTTTTTTTACCCAGTGATTCTTTATTTACATAAGAATAGATATTTTTGATATTTTATAAGTTTTAGATCGTGAAGAAAAACCCAAATAGTGAAATAAATATATGAACACGCCACAATCATTCAGACATTACTTAACTGTCAAATGGTCTCTTGCAGCTCCACAGACGTCCATTCTTTTTTCAAAATTTTGGATGATATTTTTGCATAACCGTGGCTTTATCTCACCAATGACTCGAATAATTTCACATCATTAGTCCAGGAATCGATTATGGATTGTTTTTGTAGACCTGACTTTTCACGTAACCCGAAAGAAAATAGTCTAATGGTGTCAAATCACATGATCTTTGTGGCCAGTTACATCGCCATTCCTGGCAATAACTCGTCTGGAAAAATTTCCTCTCAATAAACCAATTGTTTGATTAGCAGAGTGAGGCGTAGCGTCCTCATCTTAGAATCACATATTCTCACATATCACATCACATATCACACCATTCACAGTTATAGCTTCAGCAGCAGCATTCTGAAAGAAATATGGCTTAGTTACACCTCCTGACTATAATACACACTAACCAGTGACTCGTTTAATAAACGATAAAAAATCATCTGATCCAGTGGCTTTAGTTCCTGAGTTAATTGAATCTTATATGTCTTCAGAGGGGTATGAATGGTGATTTCAATCTTTTCAATGGTATACAATCTCGAAGATCTGTGAAGTTTGTTAAGGATCTGACGTTAGCTAAAACTGAAGCTGACTCCAAATAAATTAGCCAAAAAATTTTAAACTGAAAATTTAAACGCTTCAATTATCTGGCACCCATTTTCAGTTATCTCTTTTAGTTTTCGAGATATGATTTTTTGAAAATCGAAGAATATCGAACATTTTACAAAAATTGCAGTCCCCGATCAGTTTTCTGCGAATATCTAGAAAACCGTTCGATATATCAAACTGCGCTTTGCACCAATCGATTCCCCGTAATTTTCTCCATCTTGTGGCTTACTTTCATAGAAATTGAGTGACTTTCGCTTTTCTGATGTTTTCCTATTGTATCTCCTTATAAAATTTTTCGATCAAGTTGCAAAACTTAAAAAAATAGAATCGCTTCTTTTTCGGATGTTTGACGCTCCAAAGCATGCGCTTCAATAATCTGGCACCCTGGTTTTGATTTATCTCTTTTATCTCTTTATCCCTTTTAGTTTTTGAGATATGATATTTTGAAAATCGAAGAATATCGAGCATTTTGCAAAAATTGGTCCATGGAAGTATTTCCATATTGATTGATTGATTCATTCTTTTGAACTTTGTTGCTGAAGTAGGGTTCTTTGCATTCCGTAGACTGCCAGACGAACAAATGCATCCATTATCCAAGAAATTGATAAACCCATAAGGCTATCTCAAATTATTTATGAAGAAACACTGAGACTCTTTAGCCACATCGAACCTAGGGACGTCAATAACCTAGAAAGACTGGTATTACTGGGACGGATAGATCTAGATCACGCGACAGGCCTTAAAAAAGATGGACAGACCAAACTAAAGACTTAACTGAAACATCTCTTCAATATGCATCTAAGGAAGCCTGGAATGGAGAATGCTGGCGAGAAATAGTTCGAAAAGTACGCGAACGGAATGAGAGATGAATTCGAGAAAGAAGAACTCTTATATAAAATTAAATTTTGTCATTATACGAGTAAGAAAAACGCCTAATTAATTAATATTATAGCCTTCACCATTTTGTCAAAGTGGCATCCTATATAGGGCAATATTATAGATATCAGTATGGTCCGGTCAAATTAGACCGAAAAGTAAGAGTGAAGGTACAGAAATTCACATCAAGCTGGAAGTGAGTAAAATTGTTCAAAACATAATTAAAAATAACATTTCAAAATTTCCCATTGTTCCGGTACGTGGAAAAAAATTGACTGGAGGTCAAAGGTCAAAAAATGGGTTTTTCTCGATTTTCGGCAAAACGGTAAGTTTTATCGTAAAATTACTTCAAACAAAAATCTATAAAAAAGGTATCAATAATTTTTTTCCTAAGAGCCACTGTTCCTGAGATATAACGATTCAAAAAGTTGTAAGCGTCATAATATGCATAAGTACGTCACGTATATACATCTCTGTAGCTCTAATATAAGTAAAAATATTTTTCTATCGGTGATTGTAACTTACATTTAAAATATAAAATATACAACTATATAACTATAACTATAAGAATATCAGGTAAAATGAAACCCAGTCCCTTAATTTATACAGCAGTGTAACCTTGAGACAACATCTGTCTCTCTGTTCAATTGTGTGCGTGGCTATGGTCGTATACCTGTTTTATGTCAGAATACCCATTAAATGAAATACCGTTAGTCTTGAGCGTCACTCCGTAGTGAAAACACGTGTTTATTCTAACCTATTTCGGGCTGTTTTGAGTTTTTTAATAAAAATGTCAAAATATTGTTTTATTCGTGCTAAACTTTTAACTGAAAGTGAAAATGTAACTGTTGAACGTGGAATGAAGACATTAATCAATGCAAGTATCGAACGAACTGATGAATTTTCAGAATATTTTAAAAATCAGAAATCTATGATAATACACGAAAATTGTCGTAAAAATTATACTCGAAAGTCTTCTATTGCTCCATCTAATAAAAGACAATGTGAAGAACAAGAAGCCAGTACATCTACAGTAAGTCCTACTCGTACTAGATTACGTATAAGTGAATCAGTTTTTTGTTTTAATAAACTATGCTTATTTTATTATTAAAACTGCTAAACTAAATTTTTTGCAACTGTAAAAAGGGATGCAGTGCTAAATGTGGTAGCAAAAAAGTTGGACTGTTTTGTTCTCTGGCATGGTACGAATTGTCAAGGCCAGTCGTGTTCTAATGTTGAATCACCAACAGTAGAGGATTCGTTTGCTACCAACGAAACGACATGCGACACATCGCTACTGACGCAATTCACTTATAGCCAAGATGAAGAAGAAGAAGAACAATAAGAAGTAATTGAAGATTATGAATCGGACGAATACATTTTTCTGTTTTTTAATTTCCATCGCTTTTATCAATTCCAACCCTTGCTAATATCTGTTATTAGCCAATAGTTTCCAATTAAACAGAATTACAACAGACCTGTGGAATAGGCCTACTGGGGAAACCACGTTAAAAAAAACGCGCTAAGTACACTACCTCAGAGGTGGCGTGGAAACGTGTGCATATTATGACGCTGACAACTTTTTGAATCATTATATCTCAGGAACGGTGGCTCTTAGGAAAAAAATTATTGTTACCTTTTTTATAGATAATTTTATGATCTATAATTTTGGTTTGAGGTAATTTTACGATAAAACTTGCCGTTTTGATGAAAATCGCAAAAAAAAAACATTTTTTTGACCTTTGACCTCGAGTAAATTTTTTTCCACGTACCGAAACGATGGGGAATTTTGAAATGTTATTTTTAATCATGTTTTGAACAATTTCACTCACTTCCAGCTTGATGTGAATGTATGTACCTTTGAATGTCTAGATTGACCGGACTAGTAGGTTTATACCAGAAATGAAAACTAGTTATATTGACATTGCGTATATCAAAAGTTAATTTAAGAAACTGCATGATATACGCTATTTAAAGTTACATATTTTTCAAATTATTCGGCTTTCAAATTATTGATCTTTTGTATAACCTTCAACTTTTTTTAATCTAATTTTTTCTTACCTAGCACGCCCCTTGGTATTATTATGTCTAATAATTCCTGTTATATTATTTGTACGATTATGTTGGAACTTAACTAGCACTTTCCTAATCACATTGTTATCACTAATCAATACTTCATTTTCTCTAGAGTTTTTACCTAAAACCGTTCTGTTAACGCTGCTATTAATTAGTTTAAAGCAGGGCTTAGAACTAGTTACACAGACTATGCACATGCTTAGCACCAACCACACATTACCGGTCATCGTTTTATCTCGTTTACTCTCTTAGCACAAATGAACGAAAAAGTAGTAACAGAATACCAACCTAGATTGTCTGTCTTTCACGTTGCTTTAAGTGTTGTTTCTTTGATTTTTATTGATTTATATAGTAATGTGATCAATAATGTTCTTCCTATTGAAGTGTCGTTATGTAAAGGAAGTTAATTTTTTGCTTTATGAAAATTTGCATTGAAGTTATTTTAATATATTTTAGTATACCATTCTGAATATACGCTTCTGAAACTAATTTGCATAATAATGCGGAACATATGAATAATACTGTGTAATAATAATTATATCGTGTTGTTTTTTTTTAGGTGTATTTACGAGTGTACTCTGTTAGAAACCTCGTCCGTACATTGAGAGATAATAATATTTCCACAGGGTTCGCTGGTTCGCGAAATGGATCTTGGTTATTGAATTTATAAGCCTAAGATACACATATACATATTTATTTACTAAAATTCACAACTACTTCACTACACTTTTAATGTGCAATTTTTCAGTTATTGTCTTAAGTCTTGCGAGATTTGGCGTAACAAAAATAACTGGAATCGACAGGGAACTGACTAACGTACAATTTTCAAATTGTGCTTTCTACTCTTAATCTTCGCGTGCAACTCTCACTCTTTTCTCGTGATTTCTCTCGAACTATTCACGTGTAATGGGTTAACCCAAACTCTCTTCGCCAACCTTTCAACTCAAACTCTCCATTCCTACTCCCCTCGGACCTCCACTTCGAATTCTCACGAAGCCCTGTCTACGTGACAATACTATAAAAACCATCTGTTCTGTTACTTCTTGGGCTTCACTCAAGTGCCTCAATTCGCTACAGGGTAAAGGGGTGAAGGGGGCGGTACCCTATCACGCTCCTCCGAAAGGCTGTTTGTTCCTCCGGTGCCAAGTGCCATTACCATCAATATCCACTTCAAGGTACTTGTAAACCTTATACCCATCACGAGTCCCCCCTTTATGATCCTCCAGAAAATTGCGGGCACCTACCCCTCTCTGATGGTATCACTCTTCAACCTCAGTATCAGTCTAGACCTCCATTAATCTTGTATACATCTACAGGGTGAAACCTCTATGGACGTTTTTTTAAGAAGTATTAAATTATATATATTAAGATATATATATATATATATATATATATATATATATATATATATATATATATATATATATATATATATATATATATATACGCATATATCCATCCTTAATGGGACACCTGGTATATATATATATATATATATATATATATATATATATATATATATATATATATATATATATATATATATATACCAGGTGTCCCATGAAGGATGGATCGCGGCCGTATCTTGAAAACTATTTATCTCATAGCTTTGGGGAAAAAAATTGTACTAAAAATGATCATGAGAAATTCACCAAAAATATTTTTAAGCTTCTAAAACGACCGCAAGAGGGCGTGACGAGCTAAACATTTTTAAAAATCATTTTTTTGAGTATTTTCAAGTGTTAACCGAGTAAGAAAAATTCTCAGTTATAATTAGCAAACTGTCTCCTACAACTTTATTTTATGACATTTTGTCGTAACTTCGCGAATAAAGAAGTGGGGGGAGTTTTACCTATTTAGATAAAAAGTCGTCTAATGTCCGATTGCCTAAACCGATTTTCCTCAATTTGGATTCATTTAAAAGGCAATTGCTGGGACAATCAGATAATCTCGGAGATAAATTATTTAGTTTATAAATGAAACCGCGAGGTGGCTTTACATTCAACAATAGTTTTTTGAAGTTTTGTTCAGTTTTTTCAAATGGAATGGTACAGCTTCTACTACATGGCAAGAAAGGTAATTTAAAGAGGAATCGTCCAGTGAAAACCCGAAATCGATGTCTCTGACATGTCAAGAGATATTTCAATTTTTCTGAAAAAAATCAGTTAGTTTTAATTTCTGTCGTAATATTAAGTTAAAAATTGGTCTTAATATTTAGATCGCAATCGCAAACGCAACAATTGTATTTAAAAAATAAAATTATCTATTCAGTATCAATCATCATAAATGTTCTAATCCTGACCTTGATAATATTTTCTAATTTAATTACATATGCGGAAAAATGCCTTTCCCCAATTGTTGCATTTTCTCTTTTGTGATGCTTAAATACTACTTGACAGAATATTGAAATCAGTCAGTAATAAATATACCTACTCTTTCTTTTAAACTAAATGAATGGATGAATGAAATTATGCGTTTTCGGGTTTCCAAATAAACGCATGCAATCCTTAGGTACATTACACAAAGAGTGTAAGAAGGGAACCATGGAAACAAACAAAAACAGTCAAAGTAATTTGTCAGTTTTGAAATGCATTACATTTTCAACATTGCATTTATTGATTATTAATAATTATTATAATATCTAACAATGCCTTTTACGAATAACGAGGCCTATGATATGTTGGCGGTGTATTTCCAATGTTTTGAAAATACATGTATTGCAGAGCGGCAATATGCAAGTCAATATCCCGAAAGAAGGCATTATTCGAAGAAGGTGTTTACACGTCTAGCAAGATGCTTACGAGAAACAGGAATTGTGCATCCAAATCCAGTCCGCCCCAGGTTACGTTCGAAACCAACCCCCATTTAAGTATCAGACAAATATCTGAAGAATTAGGTGTTAGCAAGACATCCGTTCATCGAATCTTAAGAGATAACAAGCTGCACCCCTATCATGTTGTCTTACACCAAGCCCTTTTGGATAACGATTACGACAGACGGTTAGACTATTGTCACTGGTTAAAAAATATGTGTAGTTGAAATAAACAATTCTTAAAACGCATACTATGGACTGATGAAGCTAGTTTTAGCAGTGATGGAGGCGTTAACTTACATAATATGCACTACCGGGCAGTTGCTAATCAACACTGGATGTTAGAAATCAACCACAAAAATAGATGGAGTGTGAACGTATGGTGTGGTGTTTTGGGAGACAAAATTATTGGTCCCTTTAATTTTAATGGACATTTGAATAGTGAAACATATTTAAATTTTTTACAAAATGGACTGCCAGAATTAATGGAAGATGTTTCGTTGGAAACAAGAAGACAAATGTGGTACCAGCATGATGGATGCCCTGCCCACTTCTCGCAGGTGGTTCGAAACTTCTTGGATGCTTCGTTTCCAAATCGTTGGATAGGGCGAGGTAGTTTATTTTCGTGGCCGGCGCGCTCACCGGATTTGACAGTCCTCGATTTTTACTTGTGGGGAAGACTAAAAGACCTTGTTTTTCAAACTCGTCTTACCACACGAGAAAACATAATTGAAAGAATTCGAAATTCAATAACCAGCATTTACAAGGGCGGAAATTGAAGCTGCCGTTTTTAATACTCGTCGAAAAATAAATCTTTACATTTCTAAGGATGGAAGGCATTTTGAACATTTAGAAAGGCGTTAAAGTTCAGATTCTGTTAATTATTAGATTGTTGTGCTGTTAATTTTATTTGACTGTTGTTATTATTATTATCTTCGTTGTTGGCCCGTTGGCCTTTAAACACGCTCCAAATTAATATGGCACGAAGAATTTGGACCAGTCCTAAGCCTGGGTAAAGTGTGAAGGAAGGCAAACATTAGGTTAATATTTTTTTAACTTAATGCAGGTAGTAGTGAAATAATAACTGATTTTTTCAGAAAAATCGAAATTTCTCTTGACATGTCAAAGATATCGATTTCGGGTTTTCACTGGATGATTCCTCTTTAAATTACTTTTCTAGCCATGTAATAAAAGCTGTACCATTCCATTTGAAAAAACTGAACAAAACTTCAAAAAAACTATTGTTGAATGTAACGCCACCTCGCGGTTTCATTTATAAACTAAATAATTTATCTCCCAGATTATCTGATTGTCCCAGCAATTGCCTTTTAAATTGAGGAAAATCGGTTAACACTTGAAAATAAACAAAAAAAATGATTTTTAAAAATGTTTACCTCCTGACGCCCTCTTGCAGTCGTTTTAGAAGCTTAAAAATATTTTTGGCGAATTTCTCATGATCATTTTTAGTACAATTTTTTTTTTCCCCAAAGCTGTGTGTGGATAAATAGTTTTCAAGATACGGCCGCGATCCATCCTTAATGGGACACATATATATATATATATATATATATATATATATATATATATATATATATATATATATATATATATATATATATATATATATATATATATATACACATATATACATATATATACATATATATATATATATATATATATATATATATATATATATATATATATATATATATATATATATATATTGGTAGTATGTCACAGTCATCAAAAACTATTATTGTCAATGTAAGTATCGTTGACATACACAAAAAAATATATTTACTTCCTATCTTTAGTTTATCTATAGAAATTAATATAAATTATTGTTTAGATTCGTTTTGAAAACGGGAGAAGACCCTCCGAAAAGTTAACGTTAAAAGTTTGTATTTATTTTAGAACATTTTTATAGTTTTAAAAATTTTGTTCGTTAGACAAATTTATTACAGAAAGAATCAGTGAGAAATTGGTCTCCGTTTGATTTTTTGTTTTTACCCAGTGATTCTTTATTTGCATAAGAACAGATCTGTTTGATATTTTTTGAATTTTAGATCGTGGTGAAAAACCCAAAAAAAGAAAAAAATATACTTCTTGGATTATTATTAGGTGTTCGATTAATCGATTAATAATGTCGACTTTGACGAGAGATGGCGTTACTAATATATTGGTGAAAATGAGAGGGACAATGAAAGACGAAAAACCATTTGTAAAATTTTTCTTTCTAGACAAAAAAGAAAACATTTTTACATGGAAAGACGGCCTTCCTGTGTATTTGGTGGATTATTAGAGGAGCTGTATATTACAAACTTCTGAAACCTGGTGAAACGATTAGTGGTGATTAATACCGGCAAAAATTAATAAAATCGAAGCGAACATTCGAGGAAAAATGACCAGAATACGCTCAGACATGATGAAGTCAGTTTTCATGATAATTCTCGACCCCATGGTACAAAAAGTGTAAAAAAACCTACCATTTATCACCCCCCATATTCACCGGACTTAGCCCCTTCGAACTAGCACGTATTTCTATTGAGTAGCACGAACTTTCAAGTGAACATTGCGCTTGATGAATGGTTGGCTACAAAAAAAACCAAAATTCTTTGACAGAAAGATGGGAAAAAGTAACAGTTAACTATGACCCTTACTTTTATTATTAAGGTAATTTATTGTTATATTGGAATAAATGCTCAAATTTTGCGAAAAAATCGACACCGAAACACCTACTAAAAACTTTTTTTTACCTTCTTTGACCCAATTCCGACCTTTTTTCTTTTCCTCCAAGTGCAATATTAAATCCTTTCATCCTAGTGCAATATTAAAGTAAATTATAAATGCATTTCATGAGCAAAATTTTATTCAGTACGTAGATTTACCGAATTGTGACCTATATAGCACATATTTTGAATACAGCCGATACGGTACCGTCAAAAAAAATGATAGAAATCAAACATGCCCTACTTTGGAATTCATACATGCTATTGTTCAACTACGTGATCGAGTTTAAATTGTAGAAATTCGGACTGATACAAATATCGTCTTAATTTTTAAATTACTTTCATTGATTGATTGGTTGTTAATAAGACAGTAACAGGGCATTAAAAATCATATTAGATTAATTTTCCAGTCAGATTACAATTTTAAAGTTTTAAATATGCTGCATAAGGTTGAAACACTTTTTTTGGCTCTTCTTCTTGTAAATATTGTTGTGTTGTGTAGTGCCAATGAAGAACAGAGTATGAGTTCTAGTCAAAAACAGAGCGTGGAATTTGTAGGACGAATGCTTGAGCAAGGTATTTTATATTATTTGTTATAATATTACCAGACCGAAAATATTAATTAAATTTTTTTATTTATGCATTAATGTAAACTAGAAGAAAGCACTTCAGCTTTGTATTATATCGCTATATTTTATAGAATAATATTTGGCGTAACGGGCGTATTCTAGTAACAACTACATCATCGAGATGTTTGGAAATGACATTTTTTCCCAAAAGTACGATAATAGTATGGTATAGGTATTGGTTAGGTTTTTCCTTTTTTTATATAATTTTTATAATCATTTTAACAATATGAAATTTCTTATATCTAATTGTGAGTTGAGGTTTACATTTTGGTCTTTATTATGTTTATATATTTACATATTTTCTAGTATGTCTAATTTTTTATATTTCTGTTCTATTGTATTATTTCTAGATTATTCAAATGGTATACAACTTTGCTCCTTTTTTTTTTAATTTAAGGCATTATTGTAAAAAAGTGCTTTTACATTTATGATTCGAAGTATTCTCGATCGCTGTCGTATTGTTCATCGTTGCCGTATTGTCCATCGAAACGATCTACAAAGCGATCCAATTTTTGACTTATTCGTAAGACCGGAAGTGCTGGTCAGCAAGGCCGTGTGTCATTGATCGAAACAGGAAATAGTCAGAATAAACGTCAGGGAGCAAAGCTCGTAACACTTTCTATATCTGGACAGTGGTGGTTAGTTATTAAAAAATGGTTGGCGCAATTTGATGTATTCTTTTTTAGATTAATCAATAGTTTCATTGGGAGTAAGACCTTTAAAGTAATTTTGAATTGCCTCATTATTTTCATTACCGAGTAATTATTTAACCTTTTTCACTGCTCTGTTAAATCTTGTCTTGTCTTCTGGGGCTCTAGTTATCATCCACCTTTTCTGTAGGCTTTGTTTATTTTTTCAATTGTATGTTTTTCTGTTACAGAGCAACTTCGATTCAGAATGTGACTACTCATTTCAGCGATTACATCCCTGGCGGCTTGTTGTATTGTAATAGTTATATATTCTACAGCTTTGTCTATATTTTCAGGAGATTTTAGTAGGATATCAGTATGTTTACACCAAACACGTCTATAGGCATCTTTGCAGATGATACCATGGTTATAGTAATAAGCAGAAAGTTCTTGGTAAAATAGAAGAATGGGTAAAAAAATGCCCAGCAAGTCACTTTGACCGTAAGGAAGGAATCAGTAGGAAGGAATCAGTCTGAGTGTAACACTTAATGGACATCAAGTCTCCCAGGTAGACTGTGAAAAATATATTGGAATGAGACTTTATCAGAGACTAAACTGGAAACAACACATTTTTTATGAAGAGGAAGAACTTGGTTTAAAATTATCCAAACTTTACTGCTTAATAGGTAGAAAATCCAAACTATCGTTGGTTAACCACTTGGACAACAAAACCATCTACAAAGTGGTCCTCAAACGTGTATGGAGTTACGGCACACAACTGTGAGATACTGCAAGAGTATCCAAGTATAGGGGGAACTAATAGGAGTATCAGAGTATCTAAATATAGGAGTATCCAAATATATAGAAATACTTCAAATATTCTAGTTCAAAACCCTAAGAATAATTGCTGATACTCCTTGGTTCGTGACAAATCAAACTTTACATCGCAATTTAAATTTAAAATCTGTACTAAAAGAAGCCAAGTACGCGAGTGCAAAGACTCCCCTCTCTCTCAGTCTCCTGGATAATAGCCAAAAAACAGCAGATCAGAAAAGAAGGTGATCCTAAAAAAAATTGGGCTCGATACGATCCGTTCCGGTCACTGTGAAATTTCTTAAAATTTTCAGATGTTTATATCTCAAGCTATACAACTTATTCAGGGAAACAATGGTTGCACACACATATATATATATATATATATATATATATATATATATATATATATATATATATATATATATATATATATATATATATATATATATATTTACTCCCAACTTTATCATTCTTCTCTATATTGTCCTGTCTTTGGACATTGTCCTCCAATCCTTAATCCCCTTCTCTTTCGGATCTTTCATGACAGCCTCTCTCCATCGCTTCCTCGGTCTTTCTTGATTTCTTTCACTTTGTGGTAAAATTGATGATGGCTTCTTGTTACCCCATGCAATCTTCTTCACTACTCTATTTTCTCCCATTCTCTTGTCTTTCTTATTATTCTTAGAGCCCATCTTAACAATTTCTGTTCTTGTTTCTTCTCTCGTTGAGTAGCACGAGGGGACCGCGAATTTACGTAATAAAACTAGACAATTTCCAAACGACCTTCTAATGTAAAACGTACCATAATTTAATTGTAAACATTTCGCGGAAAATAGCTGACAAGACATGTCAAAAATCGATAAAGAAGTATGGCCGCCATGAGCTGTCAAAGTTTCATCATTTCTAAGAAGTTAAGAACCTGTACTATAGAAGAACCGGCGGAAATTTAACCTGTGACAACCAAAAAATTAGTGATGATGATACATACAGCTCATTCAAGGAAACAATGGTTGCCCGTCATCAAAATATATGGCGCACTCACGTTACAATGTTACCACATCAACATCAAAATACCCAGACTTTGGCATTTGTATGACGGATAAAACTGTAAATGAAAAAGTAACACGAAAAGTTTTTTCTTTAAAAGTTTTAATCAAAAATCTGTTTCGAAACTTTTGCTTGTTAACATAGGGGCTTTTCATTTTGTTCACATAAAGTTTACTTATTCAGTGTCACTAAAACAACTTTCAGCATCTGAATCGCTGATCAAGTAAATTATTAAAGGATTAACTTCTAGTCTATCAGATACTCTTTCGCGATTCGACCATCTTTAAATTTCTTCTTCTATATGTCTGACGCTGTTCATCCAGATTAGTGGTGTAACTGTTGACAAAGCTTCTTTCCAGATATCCAAACAGTTATCAATCGTTCTTCCAACTCGACCTATATGACGATTGTAATAATTTTGCCACCCCCGATATCAATTCTATAGGATTGAATATTCAATGATAAGAGGCCATACTCTTCAGCCATATGATCTGCCACATATTCTTTTTTAGGCTTGTCCCTGAAAAGAACATTATGAAACACAAACTTGTCCCTTTAATTACTGCTTACCGAATAACGATTTGCAGCAGTTCACTTTTCAACATAGTGTTTTAAAAAGGAAGATTATGTTCCGTCAGCCATTCTGCAATTTTTGGTTTTGTTCATGCTCTAGTTGGAGGTTTATCAATCAGTGTACTGTGATATGGTGCATTATTCATGACAATAACTGATGGCTCCTCCAAGATTTTCAACAGCTGGTTTTCAAACCAAAACAGAAAGTTATATTTATTCATTTCTCCATGATAATCGGCTTTTATTTTAGAAGAGAAGACTAATTTGGCCTCTGGAATAAAGCCATTCTTGTTCCCAGTATGAAGAACAATATATCTGCAATAACATGTTATTATTGACACATCATAAAACAATTATTTATGACATGACTGTAATGGCTCCTAAGTATTGCGTATAGCACTCACCTTTTTCCATCAACTTTTGTAGTCTTTACACTTCTCTTGTTATCATCTTGCAATGAGTGACTCAAGGTACCATTTTGAAATATCCATGTTTCATCCAATTAAACAAAATCAAACAGAGATTCGTCTTTGATATGTTGATACATGTTCAAAAATTGGAAGGCAATATCTGGAAGTTCCATCAGGCTCCTACGTGGATTATCTTTACTCTGTTTGAAACCAATTTTTTTTAGAAGTATATAAAGCGAAGTTTTACATCCATCAAAAATCTTCTTTAGTTTTTCATAAATAGTTTCAAGATTAACCGTTTGTTCTAAAATAGTTCAATACAATTTGATAAAAATACAATATTACATGTAAATCTACTCACTTTTTTCATGCATTTTATAGATTTGATTGCGAATTGAGCCCATATCAAGATGATCTAGATTAGTTACTCGTTTTGGATGTTGACGCTTTTTCTTCGGTGATTTTAACATTTCGTTATTCCTCAACTATTTCGAAATTGCACTAACTGTACCAATACTAATATTTAGTGCAGCTAAAACTCGCTAAAAAAAGCTCCAATTAACTATGAGACCTACTAAATTATTAATACATACCTCTCTCACAGCGTTTAATGGCAAAAGAGGAGCGCCATTATCTCGTACCTGTTCAAAATAACTGATAAGTGACGAGACAAGCTGCTTACATTGACCGCTTAACGGTTTTGGCATTTTTTTGCAATTATAATCGCAGATTTTTTACTACAGAACTCACAAAAACAGAAACCAAACAAGAAAATACCTAAAAGAGCAAAAAATTCAGTAAAAATAATTCAGAAACGTTTAAAGGCACAGCTCAAAAACGATCAGTACATGAAAATGACAAATTCTACGAAAAGGTTGTGTAAGACCGGCAACACTGTCCAGATACAAACCTAAATGTTATCTTGACAGCGAATTCACAGAATTTTATCTGCCTTTATCGTATTCTAATAGGATTAGAGGAAGAATGAAAGAGAGTGCTTTGAATTTTAAATGATTTTTTCTCTCTTATGGATTTAAATTGGTAATAGATTTCTCTAGATTGATGACGTGCAACCATTGTTTCCCTGAATGAGCTATATATAGCTTACAGACTTGAACCAAACGGCATTATTCTCTATTGATCTTGTATTTTAGAGGAAAAAAATGTGTTTCAAACTTAAATACGATTCGTCTCTCTTCAGCTGCCGTCCGTGCGTTCAACATGAGCTAGGCTCATGATAGCTGAAAGACTGGAAACCTAGAGACACGTATTGGTGCCAGTTGACCAGAGACGAACGGTGGCACCACGTGAAGTAGCTGAAAGATCTCTGTAACAATCTCCAAGACCCTGCTTCGCCATCTTGTTGGCATATAAATATAGCACTTTTAACTGTAATATTATGAAATTATTGTTTCAGGTAGGACATTAGTTCACCATGCTGTCAAGAGATTTATGATTATTATGCCAGCGATATTTTTCAAATTGGGTATAGGATTTACGTTGTTGGTCCTTGTGACCATAGTTGCTATTAATAACGGTAAGCAAATTATAAATTGGATTATTTATCTTGCGTGAAGCAGGTAATCAATAGTTAATCAATAATTAAGTGCAGTAAACTAGATGAATATGAAGCAATCTAATATATTTGTGGGGTTTCTTTTCAGGTTTCATTGGCTTCTTGCTCTTGGTCGTAGGACTTAGCAGCGTTTTAGCTCGTCTGCAAGAAGCTAGAAGACCGGCAGCTGCAGCTGCACTTCCCTACGTCTCTGCAAGTTTACCTTCTTATTATCCACATGCGCATGCGCTTCGTGCATGGGACAGAGGTGATAACACTGCAGATAAAACCGTGATTACCGATGGTGCACTCCAGTATTCACCCTTATCACCTTATCAGTATTACACTACGCCCTATGCAGGATATAGTCAATATGCTCAAAAACGAGTATAACCTAGTGACGTGTCGAGATATAAAAAGTACTTATTTGCTGTGAATCTATAATTTTATTTATATATAATTATTTATTTTATTTATATAAGATCTGTAATTTTAATAAATTAATAATCAGAAATATATTAAAAATAATCAGAATTGTATTATTTGACTGGTTATATTTCTCTATCGTTTACAGTGATCATACTTGTACAAAACATAATGTATCTTATGCAAAATTTAACTTAAAAACAGAAAATTTTTATTAATTAGATTAATCATATCAACCATATTTTTTACTCTGAAATATTGCATCAAATTATAGCGAAATACGTATCATTATTATTGTTAATTATTATCTAACTTTAAATTATTGTTGATGTTTTACGATGGTATTTTGTTTCGTGGGATTCCCCAATCAATATTTAGAAATAAACATCAAGTACCTTTTTCTTTACATAAATGTTTAAGCGGGACCGTTCTTCACGTTCATCAGTTCGTCAGTTCACTTCACTCATGTTTTGTAGAAATAAATCGAGATGAATTAATTTGTAGAAACATGTTATATCCCATTTCTTTGTAGGTTTTAAGTAATTTACTCACAATATCTTTATAA
This sequence comes from Cosmopolites sordidus, assembly GCA_031761425.1. NCBI lineage: Eukaryota > Metazoa > Arthropoda > Insecta > Coleoptera > Curculionidae > Cosmopolites > Cosmopolites sordidus. The sequence goes on along the minus strand of JARFXV010000067.1, from coordinate 516,267 downwards.
TTTTCAGCTTTTACACTAGAAAACATTCACTACTGGTTGTTAACACTGGGAAGTAGGCAGATTGAGGCCTCGGAGTAAATCAACTAACTCCTGATAATGGCTTCAAAGTGGAAGCTGAAACGTCGAGATTTTGCTATTCTAAAACGCGGTTCTACCCGATATATATATATATATATATATATATATATATATATATATATATATATATATATATATATATATATATATATATATATATATATATATATATATATATATAAAATTGTACTAAAAATGATACACAATATCTTTATAATTTTCAGCTTTTACACTAGAAAACATTCACTACTGGTTGTTAACACTGCGAAGTAGGCAGATTGAGGCCTCGGAGTAAATCAACTAACTCTTGATAATGGCTTCAAAGTGGAAGCTGAAACGTCGAGATTTTGCTATTCTAAAACGCGGTTCTACCCGATATATATATATATATATATATATATATATATATATATATATATATATATATATATATATATATATATATATATATTTAAAAAATTGTACTAAAAATGATCATGAGAAATTCACCAAAAATATTTTTAAGCTTCTAAAACGACCGTAAACATTTTTAAAAATCATTTTTTTTGTGTATTTTCAAGTGTTAACCGAGTAAGAAAAATTCTCAGTTATAATTAGCAAACTGTCTCCTACAACTTTGTTTTATGACATTTTGTCGTAATTTCACGAATAGAGTGGTGGGGAGGAGTTTTACCTATTGAGATAAAAAGTCGTCTAATGTCCGTTTGCCTAAACCGATTTTCCTCAATTTGGATTTATTTAAAAGGCAATTGCTGGGACAATCAGATAATCTGGGAGATAAATTATTTAGTTTATAAATGAAACCGCGAGGTGGCGTTACATTCAACAATAGTTTTTTGAAGTTTTGTTCAGTTTTTTCAAATGGAATGGTACAGCTTTTATTACATGGCTAGAAAGGTAATTTAAAGAGGAATCATCCAGTGAAAACCCGAAATCGATATCTCTGACATGTCAAGAGATATTTCGATTTTTCTGAAAAATCAGTTTATTATTTCACTACTACCTGCATTAAGTTAAAAAAATATTAACCTAATGTTTGCCTTCCTTCACACTTTACCCAGGCTTAGGACTGGTCCAAATTCTTCGTGCCATATTAATTTGGAGCGTGTTTAAAGGCCAACGGGCCAACAACGAAGATAATAATAATAACAACAGTCAAATAAAATTAACAGCACAACAGTCTAATAATTAACAGAATCTGAACTTTAACGCCTTTCTAAATGTTCAAAATGCCTTCCACACTGGATGTTAGAAATCAACCATCAAAAAAAAATTTTTTTTAAATGTTTAGCTCGTCACGCCCTCTTGCGGTCGTTTTAGAAGCTTAAAAATATGTTTGGTGAATTGCTCATGATCATTTTTAGTACATTTTTTTTCCCCCAAAGCTGTGGGATAAATAGTTTTTAAGATACAGCCGCGATCCATCCTCTTAATGGGACACCTGGTACAACAGTTCATAATATACGACACCAACCTGGTCCCACCAGACACAGAGCATGGTCTTGTGACCAAAGGTATTTGGCCTTGCAGTCGATGGGCCACCTTTACCAGGTGATAACCATGATTTTTTTCGCTTTAGATTTTCGAAATAAATCCATTTTTCATCACTCGTTACTATTCGATGCTGAACTGACTTCATTTCATACCTTTGAAGCAGCATTTTACTGACGATTTTTCAATTTTCTAATTGCCTGTCATTCAATTCATGTGGCTCCCATGTTCCTATCTTTTAGATCTTTCCCATCGCTTGTAATCGTTCACCAATTGCGACTCGGCTTAAATTCAACTTTGCTGCCAATTGTTTTTGAGTTTGTGTTGGGTATTCATCCAATAACTCCTGCAATTCCGCATCTTCAAATGTTTTCCGCCTACCAGGACGTTCTTGGTGTTGAACGTTGAAATCACTACATATGAATAGTCGAAACCACGTTTCAGATGTTCTTGTGGTTGGAGCATGCTCACCTTAAGTCTATACCGGCAAACGATGACTTTCAGCGGCTTTTTTCTATTGAAGAAACAAGAAAAGTAATGCATGACGCAAATGCACGTTTTTAGGCACAAAACTCGACATTTTCAAAAAAATTTAAATCTATAACGCTGTTAATTTGTTCGAACGTAACTTGTGTAGTTTTGAGATTAATGTCAGTAGAATGAAATGACATATGTATCAAATCATAACATTGCATACTTATGACTAGGGAAATCTGTTACCAAAACCGGAAAGTAATTACCGACCCACCTGATATAACTCATTTTAGTCCAAAAATGAATTTGAGGGGTTTTGAAACCAAACAACTCATACAATTCTCATTTTATCATTAATCGTATTTATTTAAAAAAAAAAACGTTTATATATTTATAAGAAAAAAATACAAATTAAATATCTAACTGTGTTCTATATGGATATTGTGACTATGGAATTGTCCTTGATCTTGAATGCGATTTCTTATCAGATTTATAATCCAGAATATGATGGCCATTTTTCCTAAAAACGCACTGTTAAGAAGCATGAATTTCATGCTCATTAACATCATTGGCATCATGGTGGTTTGTAAAATAAAAGGTATGGCAAACATCGGTAGCATTTTGTTCATCATGCTGTCATCGTCCCTTTTCCTTGCCACATCTGAAAAATATTTACAAATGATTTTCTTTCATTAGTATTTTTTTTATAAATATTTATAAATATATTATTAGGATTTTAATAGAGTGGCAGGATACAAGAAAATTAAATTGGTAATAGTTAGGGGGTTTGTTGTAGGCTCACGACCTTATATTATGGAGGCGCCTACAGGAAAATACAGGGTGAAGGGCAAAGAACTTTTATAAATTTAATAAACGGTTCTTTACCGTGTCTTGAACAAAAAAAAAATCCTTATAACATGTGTACAAAATGCAATCATTTCCGCGGAAAACAGATTTAATTTTCTTAACAACGGCAACCTCTATTTTCGTCCTGTTCGTTTCAATCTATTGAAATTCAGTTCTAGTTGCATCGAGCTGTTTATGTATTATTAGAAAATAAAATGTAATATTTTTATAGCCATTTATTCCATGCGTTTCCGCATAAATTTGATTTGATTTGTCACAAAGAAACTTACACAAAGTTAAATTTATTTAATTTTTTTACATTATATCCCTTTTTAAACTATTCACCCCACACTGAGAAATAAATGATTAATTGTTTTACGAGGGTGAATTAAATATAAACCGGAACTGTTTTATACATATTTATTGTTTATAAAATAATACAAAAAAAATATTTATCATTTTTCGACATAGTCTTCTCTATGCTCTACATATTTTTCCCAGCGGTTTGGAAGTTTGTGAATTCATTGGTCTTAGTTACTTTCAGTTTGAGTCATTAGCCAACTGCGTACGAACTTCTCAACATCTTGATCATTGTCGAACTCCATGTGCATTTTTCAAGGGCGCAAACAAAAATCACAAGGTGACAAATTTGGACTGTATGGAGGGTGTTCAAGGATTTCCCAATGCATATTCTCTAGGTTTTCCTTCGTCAAAACCGCTGTGTGTGGTCTGGTGCTGTCATGGAGAAAGAGGACGTCTCTTATGAGGACACCGCCTCTTTTGCTCATATAAGCGGATTTAGTTGCCTCCAACACCTGGCAGTAGTAGGCAGCATTAACCGTACATTAATCATGTAAAAAATCAACTCTACCAATGTTGTCAGCAGTTACTTATATACAGTCCATACGTACATACAGTCCAGTCCGAATGACGTTCTGATATCCCTACTGAATGTTTCAACCGTTTTTATCAAGGAGTTTAATTTTTCTCTAGTTTCTCCATATAATTTAAGGTCATCCATATATAGTAGATGAGAGAGCTTTCTTGGATTCCTCATGTTAAGGTTATATCCAATATTGGTGTTGTTGAGTAGTGTGGACAAAGGGTTTAATGCTAGACAGAACCAAATTGGAGAAAGGGATTCTCCCTGAAAAATTCCCCTCTCGATATTTGTAGCAGCAATGCATTGTTGACCGACAAAAAGATTCGTTTTCCACTTCCCCATCAGCCACTTTAAAGAATTAATAATCTAGGGGCTAATTTTATAGAAATTCAGAACCTCAACCAGCCAATCGTGAGGGACATATATATATATATATATATATATATATATATATATATATATATATATATATATATATATATATATATATATATATATATATATATATAGCAGATATTTAAGTTGCGTTTTCTTTTTCGTACTTGCTCAAGAACTACAGCATCGATCGTCAATTGTTCCTTGCAGCCCATATTTGCTCTTATACATCCTTTCTGCTCTTCTTCAAAAATGTTGTTTTTATCACAATGTTGGTAGATTTTTTCATTGAGTAGGGCTGTGAACAGTTTATATAATACTGACAGACATGTGATTGGTCTGTAGTTATTGGGTTGCTTAACGTCCCCTTTTTTAAACAGTAGGTATGTATTGCCCTCCATTAGGAAGTCGGGGAAAGTGTCTGGATTTATTAAAACCTCTTTAAATGCATTTGCAAGTACAGGATAGGCGGCTAGAAAACTTTTAATCCAGAACTAATGCAATCCATCTGGTCCAGGCGCCCTCCAGTTGTGAGTCTTCCTGACAGCAGTGCAAATATCAATCTCTGTGAAATCGTTAGACTCCATATCTGGGAGAGCATTTGTCTGTTTTTGAATGGTTTTAACCCAAGGAGCCAATTTTTCGTAGCCGTCTGATTTTTTCCAAACCGGTCTCCAATATTCCGCAAAGGAAAACACATCCATATTCTTAAGTTCTGACTTGCTGTTACCTTCTGCTTCGAGTTCTCTATAAAATTTCTTTTGGCTATTTGCAAATACTGAATTTTGATGTTTTGGCTTTTCTAGTTCATTATATCTTGCTAGCCTGGCTCCTTTCCATTTAGCTTTTTGCCTAAACCGATCTTTTAGATCCAACAATTTTTCTGTCAGGTTTAAATCATCGAAGTCAATGCTAGATTTATTGGCAATTATTTTTGCTTTTCTCGCTACTTTATCTGACTGATTACCAGAAAGATACTCTGAGATAATGTCAACTTTCCTCCGGAACTCATTGATATTGTTTTCAAGGCACGTTTTCCACACAGGTGTATTTTTCTGGATACTACGGCCAGCCGCATTATGGATGTAAGTCTTTTGACCTGAAATTTCGATGGCAGTCACTCCTGCACAATATAATGCAAGATGTATATCGCTTAGATTTATCATCCCAGATAGATGTGATTCTAAAACTCTATTAATCTGCATTAGAGTAATACGTGATTTTGTAATATTACGCAGTACTGGAATTTTTGGTCTATTCATTGGGTTTGAGCCAGCAAAAACTGGCCAAATTGCTGAAAAACCTCTCTCGTATGTTAGAAAAGTTACGTTGCGAGATTGATTCTTCATTTTCAGACGATGGGGCTTCTGGTGATACATTTCGACTTTGTTCTACTGGTTGCTCCTCTGTATTCGAGTTAAGAACGTCTATAGTATCTTCTTGATGTTGTTGATATGTAATGTTTTGATGCAGTTCATTACCGATTTCTCTCTTGATGTTCATTAATTCCGATTCGGTTAGATAATTTTTCCTTAACATTACATTTTTACGCCCGGCTAAGTTTTGCTCCGACAGCTGAGTTTCAGGGAACCTCTTTTTATATTCTTGGTGGAGTGCATGCCTCCATCCAGGTAGCGGGTTATCTCCGCACTGGTTTACGTAGTAATAGGCACGCATTACATCAATATTCATTTCGAGTGTCCATCTGATACGTGGAGGGCGTTCAGTCCTAGTGACAGCCCTCCTTATTAGGGGCGAGCCAGGAAGTACCGGGGTATTTTGATCTTCTACTCCATTAGTAATTTCCGCTCTCTGTTGATTTTGTAGTATAGTCTTTGGTGTTGCTAGACTTAGATTATCTAATTGTTGTTCGAGTGCCTCTTTGATTGCCATTCTTGTGGTGCCATAGAGTTGGGAACTGCCACTCTCTCCAAATTCACCAACCCCGGACAAATCCTCCCGACGGTTCCGAGGGGTTCTTGTCCGCAAAACCCTACCACCTTGTATAATATTATGTATTTTATTCTCCATAAATATATTTGGGTTCAAGGGAAAAACGGTCACCCAAGGCAGAGTCCCGATTTACTATGGGAAAGCTATTTACTAGCGGAGGGCGATAGGTATCCGGAGACATCGTTAGAAACACTTGCCCCATCGTTAGAAACACTTAACCCTGTGCCATTCAGCTCCTCGGCACGATGGATTTAACCTTAAGCTTGGGGATTTTTTTTTCAAAGGTTTACTCCTCTCAGCTCGGGAAGGTGGTGGCGCCACTCACCAAGCGGACTAACCGCCCCCTGCCATAATAGTAATAATAATTATTATTATTATTAGGTGCGCATAGACTCGGTTGGATCACGCAAAGCATTCTGACCGATTTTTGAGTGTTCTTTCTGATCCTCCTGACACCTCTCTGACCTGATCACCTCTCCTGGTGATCCTGACACCTCTCTCATCCTTTCTCCGTGGATTCTCTTTCTCTCCTCTGTCCACTTTGTTCCCGATCTCCTCGAAACTTCGCTCTCTGATGCAACGTTCCACATATGTATTTTCTTTCTGTACGTTCTTCTATCCTCAATAGCTATCGGACACATTTGTGTCTTTCCCAGATCAGCTCTGACTTATGTGATCCATGGTACTGTTGACTTGACTCCTTGTATGTATGTAAGAATTCTGTTGGTGAGTCTTGTCGGTGGGAGTCTACTGATATGTCCATAGAATTTCAACCTTCATTTTTCTTATCTCTGCCGCTACGTTAGACATTCTCTCTGTAGTCGTTCGAGAATGTAGTCTGTATCCTTCGTCAGTTTTGGGCCAAGAATTTTCCTCATCATTTTGCGTTCTTCTTTTAGTATGTTTTCTATGCCGCTTTTTGTATGAAGTGTAAGTGTCTCGCTTGCGTATAGTACCTCTGGTTTGATTACTGTGTTGTAGTGTCTTATTTTTGCGTGTGTGTATAGGCATTTCTTATTGTAGATATTGTGTATCTTGCCGTACACCCTCTTCACCTTCTGTAATCGAATCTTCTCTGCTATCTTCTCTCCTCCTGTGGGTTCGAGGATCTCGCCCAGGTATTTGATGTGAGTGACCCTGTTTATTTTGCCGTATTTGGTGTTCAAATTTTAGACATCTAATTTTGAGCAGAAGAATTCGGTTTTTCGAAAAGAGATTTGTAGGTCGACTTTCTCTGCTCATTCCTTGAGGACTTCGATCTGTTTGGTTGGCCTTTTTTAATTGTCTGCGAGTATGGCTAGGTCGTCTGTGAAGACCAGGCATGATATTTCTATGTTGTTTTTGGATCGTCCGAGTTGTATTGGTTTCCAGTGTCCTTGATTTTTCAGTTCTTTTTCCCATTCCCTTATGACTTTGTCCAGGACCAGGTTGAAGAAAAGTGGGGATAACCCATCTCCTTGGCGTACTCAGTTTTAATCAGGAAGGGAAACATTAGCTACCATCCGTGAAAATATTATATATATATATATATATATATATATATATATATATATATATATATATATATATATATATATATATCATCATCATCATCAGCCCATATCGATCCACTGCAGGATGAAGGCCTCTTCAGCATGCTTCCAACCTTCACGGTCCTGGGCTTTCCTCTGCCACTCGGGTCCAATATACTTAACGATGTCATCAATCCATCGTGCTTTCGGTCTTCTTCGCGGACGTTTGCGATCAAGCGGTATCCACTCCAGGATTGCCTTGGTCCATCTGTCGTCCCATCGCCTCGCTATATGGCCTGCCCATCTCCATTTCAATTGTTTTACTCTTCCAATGATGTCACAGACTTTTGTTTGTTCCCTGATCCATGCGCAGGACTTTCTGTCTCGTCTTGTAATGCCTGTGCGTAATGCTTGTGCCACCCGAAGTTTTTGAATTGATTGGGATGTGAGTGTCCAGGTTTCACTTCCGTATGTCATAACGGGTAGAACGCACTGATCGAATACTTTTCTTTTCAGCCAAAGTGAGAGTCTGCTCTTAAACACTATGTTGAGCCTACCAAATGCCTGCCAGCCACATTTAACATGCCGTTCCACCTCCCGGGCGGTATTCCCCTCCATTGAAATCCTCTGCTCAAGATATACAAAGCTGTCCACAATCTCTAAATCCCTTCCTAAAACTGAAATTCTTCTGTCCTGAGCGAAGTTATCGAACATAACCTGACTCTTTTTCAGGTTTATTTTCAAGCCAAATGGTTCGCCAGCCCTTTGCAGTTCTTGTATGCGTCTTTTCAGCTCCTCTGGGTCTTGTGAAATGAGAATAATATCATCTGCAAATCTAAGATGGTTTGCACCATTGATCTTTACATCATCCTGTTCCCAATCCAGTTTACGGAATACTTCTTCAAGGCCAGCCGAGAAAAGAATAGGCGATATTGCGTCACCTTGCCGTACACCTCGTTCTATATTAATTCTCACTTCAAGATCATCAAGGTGACTTGTGGCTGTAGCCCCATCATATATCGATTCTAATAGGTTTACATAGGCTCTCTCTACACCTTGACTAAGCAGTGCATCCATTATGGCATGCTTTGAGATGGAATCAAATTCTTTTTCGTAGTCGATAAAAGCCAAGCACAGTGGCATGGTGTATTCGTTGTGCCTTTCTATGACCTGCTGTACACCCTGGATGTGATCCTTTGTACTGAATCCACTTCTGAATCCTGCTTGTTCTCTTGGTTGTGCGTCATTCAGTTTTTTTAATATTCTTTTAGAAATTATCTTAGTGAAAACTTTGTACATCACTGATAGAAGGCTTATTGGACGGTAGTTCTTTAAATCTTCCTGTGCTCCTTTTTTATGTAAAAGGATCACTTCTGCATTTTTCCATAAGTCAGGTACTTTTTGTTCTTTGAGGCATTTTGAGTATAATTTTGCCAGTGTTTTATGTAACGTCCGACCACCAGCTTTTAGCATTTCGACAGTTACACTATCCTTTCCTGGAGCCTTGCCGTTCTTCATCAATTCTATAGCATTTGTTACTTCCTCCACTAGGATATCTGGCATTATATATTGTTCTTCCGTGGGTATTGCTGTCCCTGACTGGCTCTGATCTTCATATATCTGGGAATAAAACCTTCTGACAATCTCTAACATTTGGGCACGCGCCCTGCACACTGTGCCATCCTCACGCTTTGAAGCATATATTTGCGTTCTTTTGTTTCTCAGTTTCTGTTTAGCTTTGTTAATTTCTTTGTTTTCTTCCAGGGTTTTTTTGCACTAGCTGCATATTGAATGGGCGCGTGTCCTCTCTGATACGTTTTCTTATAGTTTTGCAGAGCTCAGTGTACTCGACCCTGCCAAAAGGACTACCTGCATTTCTCATTGCTCGCCGTTTCTTCATTAAATCAATGGTCTCACTGGAGATTTTTATTTGTTTGAGACATTTTTCTTCTGGTGCTATTGAAGCAGCCGTTTGAAGTACATTGTTGGCGATTTCTTCATATTGAACTGATATTTCCACCTCCTCTGGATTTTGTAACACAGCAAACCGGTTTGACAAAGCAATCTCAAAATCGCTTCCTCTGTCCAGCAGTTTTCCAGAATCCACCTTGCCCTTCTTTGATCTTACCATTCTTTCGCGCTCTTTTCGACAGTCAATCCGAACCCTTGCTCGTACCATTCGGTGGTCACTTCCAACATTAAAATTGTTAAGGACAGTACAATTGGTAAGTATTGTTTTATCGTTGGTCATGATGTAGTCAATTTCGCTTGTGAGCCCAGATGGACTTTTCCATGTCCATTTTCTGCTGATATTTTTCTTATAGAATGAATTCATAATATATAGTTCTTGTCCTTCAGCAAAATCAACTAATCTGTCACCTCTATTGTCTCGCTCACCAGTTCCATATGGGCCAGTTGCATTTTCGTCTGTTCTTGTTGTTCCAATTCTGGCATTAAAATCACCCATCAGGATTTTGTACCTACATTTCTCCTTGTATAAAAGCTGGGCCACATCTACATAAAATTCCCCAATTTCCTCATCCTTATGGCTTATAGTTGATGCATAAGCTTGGACGATTTGAAGCCTAAACTTTTTATTCAGCTGAATGACGCATTGGGCTAATCGGTCGGATGTACTTTCAAATTTTACCACACTGTCCTTCAGCTTTCGATTGATGAGGAATCCAATTCCACCACATTGGCCATTTTCCGTACCTCGAGTGTAGAGTACGTGTCCAGTTGGTTCCAGTTTGATTAACTCTTCACCCTTTCTTCGTGTTTCACAGAGCCCAATAATATCCCAATGTATGTTGTCAAGTTCGATTAACAGTTCTTGCAATCGGGCCTCTGTTTTCATAGTCCGTATATTTAACGTTGCAATGTCAAAAGTCCAATGGCAGCCTGATCTAACCCGGTGATTCTTAGCACCCTCTGCCTTGCGGCAGGTCTTCCCGCTGCCGTAGGTAGTTGCCCCTTGGGAACCTCCGGGGAATGAGGGCCGTGTTTGAGGTTGTACTGTCATATTTCAACATATTGAAATACCATGTTGAAGGTATGGACCGTAATCTGCCACGCTGGTCCAATGCGGGTTGGCAGATTTTGGATCATGTTAGTCTGAGGCCTCCGCCTTGACCTGTCCGCCGTTATCATTAAATAAATCATCAAATCAGCAACACTTTCACGTACCAAATCAAATGATCTTCTAAACGACCACTACACCATATAGCTGTTCTTTTATCTTCCACCAAACTAGTTTGGTAGTGCTTTCAGGTGGATAATTGTACAAACTGTAAATATCGCATCAAAATAGACGTTCTTTTTTTAAAAACTTTGTTTTAAAATTTTAGGGTAATATGAACCACGCTACAATATTCACAAGATGTTTAGAAAACTCTGTGGCGAAGTTATCGACAGTCCCCGGTAATACATTCCAACGAAAAATGATAGTATTGTCAGTGTCAATATAGGGGAGTGTCAAGAACAATATTTTTTATTAGTAGAAGTATTAGTGTTGTATTGTACCTTAAAAATATATAGTAGCTTTTAAATTGAAAGTCCATTTTTGATTAGTGCCCGAACCCAAGGATATTGTCACGGGGAGATGAATAGGTAGAAGAATTATAAGGAAACAATATGTGAGGAGCCACATTAGCTGTGGTGTTTAAGGCATCAGCCTTACGTTACGGCAGTTAATGTGGAGCGGGTTCGAATTCCGTACTAGGCAAAAAAGTTTTTCTAAAATTCTTGTGAATGTTTCTAGGTAAGAGTGTAAAATCTGACAAGGAATTGCTCCTCATTCATGCCAGTTCGAGGCTGGGTAAGGCCGGATGCCTTCTGGGAGGTTTTCTGGTCACTCGCCAGTCGGTAGGCTTCTCAAGATACTTTCAGTTAAGCACAAAACCAAGGGTTGATAGCCCGAAGGGGGGTGCTGACCGGGGTTTTCAGTAGCTGATGACCGTGGTTCGGAACCCACGTTAAGCTGTAGGTTCAGTCGCTAATAGCCTCCTCAGTTGCTGATGCGCCTCTAACCATAAAACTTTACTTTACAATACGTGACAATTGGTGTCAGAAGTGGGATGAGGTCTCCAATAAAAGCCAAACTTTTAAGGTGTTATGGGCTCAATGGGATTCATCAAAAATTCAGTCGAAAATGGATTGCTGAAAAGAGTTTGGGAAAGTGCCGATGGGAAGTTTAAAAAGAGCCAGTTAGTGGTCCCAAGGAAGAGAATTCATGAAGTGTTGGAGCCCACTGGAGCCCACTTTGGAGTCAACAAGACTTTGGAAAAGGTTCGGGAACGCTTTTACCGGGCCCCATATCATGAGGACATTAAGGAGTGGTGCCGGAAATGCAACACATGTAGCTCTAGCGAGGGTCCTAAACAACGATCTCGCGGACCAATGAAACAGTACAATGTTGGTTTTCCGTTCGAAAGAATAGCCCTGGATGTTGCAGGACCATTTCCAGTATCAGATCGGGGCAACAAATACATCCTAGTTGTCATGGATTACTTCAGTAAATGGCCTGAAGCTTTTGCTCTCCCCAATCAGGAAGCAACAACTGTAGCGCAGGTGTTGGTGGATGAAATCATCAGTAGGTATGGTGCACCCTTGGAACTCCACTCAGATACTACTCAGGTACTAGAGATCATGGGTATTCACAGAACTAGAACCACACCTTTGCATCCGCAGTCCGATGGAATGATAGAGCGATTCGATAGAACAATGGAAGAATATATCTCCAAGGTCATCGCTAAAAAATCAGAGATATTGGGGCCAACATCTTCCATTGTTCCTACTGGCTTACCGATCCGCAGTCCACGAATCAGCAGGTCAGAGCCCAGCCAGAGTTGTTTTCGGGTGGGAGCTACGCATTCCCTGTGATTTGAAGTTTGGAATACTCATTGAAGAGAGAAGAGATGTCTATGATTACGTAGATAAAATACGAGAACGCCTTCTAGAAATATACGATATCACGCGCGATCATATTGTGACTGATATCATCAGTGACCGGATGAAGAGTAGATACGATATTAAAGCAAATTCCACAGGGTTCCAAGAGAATGACTATATTTGGTTATATAACCCAGCAAGGAAAAAGGAGTTATCCTCAAAACTTAGGGGAACTAGGATAAATGATATGGTGTATCGAGTCCAGTGCAGCCCCAAGTCCAAGATGAAGATGGTACACTTTGATAGGCTTACAAAATATCATGGTCGAGAAGCTGATCGGGACGATCAGGTTTAAGAAGAGGGGGGGCAGTGTGGCGAAGTTATCGACAGTCCCCGGTAATACATTCCAACAAAAAATGATAGTAGTGTCAGTGTCAATATCGGGGAGTATCAAGAACAGTATTTTTTATTAGTAAAAGGATTAGTGTTGTATTGTACCTTAAAATATATAGTAGCTTTTAAATTGAAACCCCATTTTTGATTAGTGCTCGGACCCAAGGATATTGTCACGGGGAGATGAATAAGTAGAAGAATTATAAGGAAACAATACTATAAAATAAATATAAAATAAATAAAAATAGAGAAATATACATATATTTAGTCTGACTTGTATTTATACATTTAATAATGCTGATATGCATTTTAGTGGTAGTTTTCCCTATCGACTCAGCTAAATGGCTCGCAATTACGCAACTCACGTAATTTTCTACAAATATTTTTCACGGAACGAGCATTTTATAAAATAATTTAACTCTTTTAATGTATTCTGTACGACTCCATTTTTGAACATGTTATACATAACGGTTCTGAAATGAGACTAGACCAAAACAACTTCTCAACGCCATCTGTGTTTGATTCAAGAAGTAAGAAACTCAATTTGAACGACTCGTTATTAGGTAAAGAATGTATTCGATTGCCTTTCTTCTTTGGAAAGTGATTTAAATTATTACTGTTGATATTAACAATGTATTAACCTAATTCTCGTAGCACACTTTAAATTATTATAAAATTACTTAGCTTTCTGTTTACTCTATATATGGAAAAAATTGTTTACCTGTCGCTTCATTTCCATTTAATTTTTCATTATACTGCATTTGCTCATCCAAGGAATCATTTATTATTTCGCAGTTTATTTCACTGGGAGTTTTCAGTATTTCATGTGCACTTGAACTATAAAATATTACTAAAATACATAACATTGGCCTTGTAATAGCTTTCATTATCTTAATTCGATTCACCCAAATGACTAACTTGATTACTATTCGTCGCGGTTACCTCATTTATTTATCTCGTGTACAGTGTAAGAAGCTGAAGAAAGCAGAACGTCGACTGCAAGTTCGAACCAGGCCTTATAAAACTGACTAGATTTGAGATTCTAGAATGTGTACGCACTCTTCCCGTAGGTTACAGGGTATTTTTGGGTAACTTTGATGAAAATAGGTGTATATGAGTGTTTTGTAGTCTTAAATCCGAAAATTATAAGCTAATTGCTGTAACACGTAGTCTTTTGTTGTGGGGGAAAAAACGAGACGACATATTTTTACGATCTAATATTTATTTAATATAAACATGCAAAACGTATTAAATGTATGCAAAGATGTTACTGAGGATTATGTGTATAAAAAATATATTAGATGAGATATCATACAGCGACAAAAACTTTCACTTTTTTCTCCTGTTCTATAGTATCATGCCTTTTTCCAAAAAATCCAAATGGGATTATAAGAAATGCATTTTTAAGGACACCCGAGTATTTCATAGGCTTTCAAGAGTTCATCTATGAGGTTTTTATAATTTTCATCTATATTGTTGCTAGGGATTGCAATCCCCCAGCTCATTCAATCCCGCGGGATTGATATGCGGGATTACTCAATCCCGCATCTTTGAAATTATGTTATAAAATCAAATTGAAACTACAGATTTTTGTGTAAAAATCAACTTTTATTAAACATTTCTTACATTAAGCAACAGAAAATATTTATTTTCTATTAATTAAGTATAAGTAATCAGTAATCTATGTTCTTAGATTCATCTTTAAATGTTTGGCATAGTTTAATAGTTTTGTTTAATTTTACCCTTACTCCTAACAACAGTTTTATATTTTTAATTCAGTCTTATTCATATAATGACTAATAATCAAATTACAACTTTCTCTTAGATGCTATTAATTACTATGATATCAACCTATGGTGATAACTTTTGAAAATACGCTCTTAAGAAGCAAATGGCATTTATTGTATCATCTCCGAGTCTGTTTCTGAGTGAACTCTAAATATATCCGGATGGTGAAAATGCTCTCACGGCTTCTACGCTAGTAGGCTGAACCGTCAGGATATATTCATAGGCGAGCGTCAGGTACTCTCTGATTTTTTTCCAAAATTTTCTCAAAGTCCTCTTGTTTGTTGTCTGGCTTTTTCTTAAATATTTCTTTTTCTTGTTGAAACTGTTTTTCTAATTCTTCTTTTAGCGCCAGAGTAGGATCTGTATCAGTAGCAGATGTTCCAGCTATAGGCGTATTTTCCAAGACGTCATCTGAATATGTTTCATCGTCTTGAACTACGACTCTTTCTATTATTTTTTTTATTTCTTTTATATAAGTACGATCTGTATTTTTGGCTTCTTCGCCGTACTTTCTCGAATTTTGCAAATCAATCAAAACTCCTGTTAAATCAGTGCGGTGTTCTTGAATACGCTCATGTAGAGACTGTGTGAACTGGTTACTCAACACCGTGTTTTGTTGTTGCAATTTATCCAAAATAAATCGAACTGTTGGGTCCGCAGTGATAAGCTTTGACTCTCGCCTACAAAGTGCCTCAACTCCTAATTTAAAAGGCTGCAAGTGAGCAACGAGATTTTTAATTATGAACCACTCAATATCGCTGAATTTAATCTCAGATTCAATTTCAATATCGATTAATGCGTTATCAATAAAATTCTTCAAATTGTAGAATCGTTCTAACATATTCAAAAGGCTATTCCAGCGAGTACGGCAGTCTAATATCAATGCCAATTCTTTTTTAGGGCCTTCTTGTTCCTTCACATACTTTTGTAAGGCGTTATTTTTAGTTGGTGACCACTTAAAAATCTTGACCACTTTCCGTACTTTCTTCAACAAATCGTCATATGTTGTAGAAATCATTTCAAGTGGAAGTGAATCCATATTTACAGTCACATCCTGTTAAGATTTGTATTTATATATTATAGTTATTTCAATATTGTATATATCAGAAAATAAAGTAAAGACGGCAACCTCGCATCGGTGTCTGACGCAGTACGAAAGGAAGGTCGACTTAACCAAAAATAATAACGAAAACGAAGAGTCGACGTTAAGAAGCCGTCCAGTTAAGACAGCGATTCGAGATTGCCGACGAATAGTAAAGGCAACTTGGTTTTATTGAAGAAGTCCATAAGTAAATATAAAATATATTAATAGTACTCCCAATCGCAACAGTGATTCAGTCACACTCGACAAACACACCCTGTTCATTGGCGACCATATCATCGCTATCATCATTATCAGGTTCCTCCGTAAATGCTGCTGCTGGGCATTCTGATATTGAGGAATCGCTTTTCTTATACAGTGCATCAACCACCACTAGTTGTAAGCCGTGTGTAAAACAAAGCTGCTGGGAACAACTCAAAAGTCTGCCAACCTTCACCATCACACTAGCGCCGTCCGTTGTAATTGCGATAATATCTGTGTCTAAGCCTAGATCAAAACTCGTGAGGCGCTTTCACCAAGCTAATGCAATGTCCTGCGGTCGCCGAGCCATATATACGGACCAAACCCAGATTGAAATGGTTTTCTTTCTGGTGGATGTTGATATTTAAGTATCGTGACGTCCATTCGTCAAATGTGAGTGAAAATATCTGTTTTCCTTGTGTTACAAACATTTGTTACGATAGATCGTATTGTATTTGGCGAATCGGGTAGTTTGTGACCGATTTTAGAAAATACATTTCTTAAATCTGTAGATATGTAAAAGAAACTTAAGATGAGTCCGTCTTTACATACCATCCTAGAGATCATTTTGTCCATGGGATTTTCTTTAGATAAGAATTTCTTTAGATAAGAAAAATGCCCATTTTTTGGGTTTCTTCTTTGGTACTACTGGTAAGGATTCTTCTCCAGTGTCATCGTTTCGAGAACCAATATCGATATTGTGTTTAGTCTTCAAATGTAATGGTAGACATTAAAATGTAATGGTAGGTAAAACAATGCCTTTGGTAGAACGTTGGTTAATTTTTAGTTCAGCTGAACACAGAAGACATTTGCCGCCTTTGTCATTTTTCTTGAAATAACGCCACAGACCTTTTCCAAGTTGGCTGATATCGCCATCGCCGTCGCCTTTATTCTCTTTCTCGGGATTCTCAGTTTCAATGGACTTAGACATGATTCATTTACTCGTTACCTGCAAATAATAAATAAAGTTTAATGTAAGTATATATTTAGATTCATTTATTTAATTTTTACACAGTGCTTTGCTACATTCTCACACCCCACACGAGTAATCCACTTCACTATCATCGACAGCCATATCCAAAAAACATTATTAACAAAAACAAAAACTACTTTAAATCATAATGTTTCACGCAACATTACGACATTATATTGTTATTTACGACACACATAATCTAATTTTAAAATAGCACAGAACAAAACTAAATCAAAAACATTAAAATTTAGGTACTTACGTTAAACGCCGAACGGTGAATACGAAAACACTGGTCACCTATACAGAAAGACGTGCGCAGGCTGCGCAGCGCAATACCTTTTACGAACAACTGACAGGACAGCCCGCCAACCGGCCGCTAGTCGCCGGCGTGGGGCGCTGTGCGCAACGACAACGTCGCATTCGTGCTACTCGCGATTTACGCCGCGAAAGTTTTTGCGCCAAATTTTTAATTTGTGGGATCCGCGCTTTGATGGTGCGGGATCCAGCATATTAATAAAACCAGCGGGATGCCGCGGAATTGCAATCCCTAATTGTTGGCCAGAAATCCTTTCACTACACTTACAAAACATTTTCAAGCTGTCAATTCCTTTTCATTTAATTTTTCTTGAAACAGGAAATCACCAAAAAGTTACTTATTTGGGGTCCAATAAATATGCCTTCTTTTAGTTTTGCATCACTTAATTGAACATATTTTTTTAAGTACTTGAAACCATTACCTTAGGCTTAGACAAAGTTTTTCATTACTCCAAGCATAATAGGGAGAGGTAGAAGAAGCATCTTTTTTGGCTGAACAAGGGGAGCATTAAAGATAGCAGACACTTAAGAATGCTAGGCCATGTGTAAAAAAATCATATCGTCTTGTGTATTCATGTGAGCACGAAGACAGAATGTCCATAAAACACTAAGAACAAAACACAAAGAAATGTTTACTCAGTGAGCGAAGTTTACTCAGTGTATCAAAATATAGACAGATTTTTAGTGAAATATTTATCAAACAAGTTGTACGAGGGTATGATAAAAAGTTGAATTGAATTTATAAATTAAATATTAATTCTTTTGATCGAGAATCAATTTATTTTTGAATGTATTTTTTTTTATTACGATTCACTTCACCCAACTAGTTTTCATTCTTTTTATGCTATTTTTTCACTTAATAAAATCTGTAAAATAGTCGCTGTTTTGGCAAGATACTCTTTATTTGATGTTAATGTCTTTCTGGCCAGCTATTTCTTCAAGTTTGGAAAAAGAAAGTAGTCGAAAAATAGGGTGGATTATCCAATTTTGCTGTTGTAATGGCGACCGAATGGGCGTGTGCATCGCCGTGGTGAGACATCACTTTTTCTACGCCAAATGAGGGCGTTTCTTTATCAACTCGTGAAAATTGATTTTTAACGTAGCACAATACTCTCTTGTGAGCGTCTTCTTTTTTCCCGAATAGTCGATGAAGATAATGACTTGTGAATCCTACAAAACAATTTTCATTTTCTTTTATGGTCGATGGAGGAGACTTCACCTTCTTCGAAGCATGTTCGCCTCCTAAAACCCAATGCTTTGACTGTTGTTTCATTTCTATTGTGTAGTGATGAATCTAAGATTCAATAAAAGTCACGACTCGTAGTAGAAACTCCTTCAGATTGCCCTTAGACATGTCTAAACACCTCTGAATAATGATCAGAGTCCATTCCGTTTTTGGTACGCAATATGTAACCGCGGTAAACATCGCGCTGATAGCTTCCTCATTTCCAGATCTTCATGTAAGATGTTCCCCACGTTATTGTTCGAGATGTTTATCATCTCGACAATTCTTAAACTCAACCGTCATTAGTTTTACTAACCGTTTCCTGGACTTCGAGCGTCACTAGTGTTGGTTCGATCACATCAAATCCGAGTAAACTACATATGGACCATTTGGTATACTCCATTCCAAACTTGTAGACAATAACTGTTTCATCAGAAATATTTGGTAGAACTTCATTTACGTAAACCGTATGGGTACTCTCCAATTATTTCTTCAGCATATTTTCAAAATTGTGTATTTATTACTGAGTAATTATAATGTCTTTATTATATCTTATATAACAGCAATACTTTTAATATTTTAGTTCGTCTACTTTTTTGTAAATGGGTAAAATAGTTGCTTTTTCTAGGTCGTTGGTATTTTCCATGTTTCTTGTATCAGTTTTACAACTACTTCTATTAGTAGACATATTTCATGTTTTTTTGCTGTTTTTCCTCTAGTTCCAGGATTTTACCAGACTTATAAAGCATTTTGTGATATATTCACCGAGTTAGTTGACTTCTAATGATACAACAGTAGTCAGGAGTTTTATATATAGAAGGGAGAGGTCCGTATCACTTTTTTTTAACTTGGTTAGCGATACTCGCGTCGAGAAGTTAAAAAAAAAGTGATTTGGTGTTTAGTGGTAAATCTCTTCAAGTTTAGTACTATTTCTCAATTTTTTTTCACCGTCGACACCAATGTTTTTACTGTAAAGTTGTTTATTCATTACAAGCAAACTTCTCATAGGAGGAATATTTGCTAGCCTGTTTGCCGAAGCAAGCCAACAAAATTTCCAATAAATGAGGAAAATGATTTTTTTTTCATCTGTAAAAAAAGGTGGATATAACATTTGTACCATATTTTTTTGTCTCTTTTATCGTCCTGAATGAATTTCGAACATATCTTGCATAGGGAAAAATTTTTCAATTTTGCTTAAAAGTGATTAAGGAACTTGAATAAGTTCACGCTGTTTCCCGATAGATAGTGTTATCCTAGCCTTTTTGTAAGAGGCAATACTACAGCCAACTTCATCGTTAAGCTCAACCATTAGGCTTAAAATGACAGTACATGTTATTCCGTACAAGTGAAAATAACATATTTTTCATAGCGTTAAACGTGTCGAATTTCGTGCCAAAAAGGGCTATTTGCGGGAATTTTACTGCATTTCTTTTTTTAAAGAATAAAAACCTGCAGCTGAAGTACATGGAATTCTTGTGGAGACTTACGGCGACCATGCTCTGTCGGAAACAACACGCGGACATTGGTTTAGACGTTTTAAAAATAATCATTTTGACGTTGAAGATCAAGAACACTCTGGCACACTAAAAATATTTGAAGGTGAAGAATTGGAAGCATTACTCGATGAAGACCCATGTTAGACGTAAAGTGAACTTGCAGAACCATTAGGTGTTGATCACACAACAGTTACAATACGTTTAAAAGCATTAGGAATGATTCAAAAGGAAGGAAATTGAGTTGATTCACTGCAACAACGGTAAAAATGAAAAGGTTTTTTTTTGTATCCTATCGTGACTGGTGATCAAAAGAGATACACTATGATAACCCGAAGCGTTCTACAGTTGATGCGTTTCAAGCCAAACATTGAAAGAAAAACGGCCGCAATAGGCGGAGAGACACGACGAAGTAATTTGGCATCATGACAGCGTTCGACCGCATGTTGCAAAACCAGTCAAAACCTACTTGGAAACGCTCAAATGGGAAGTCCTACCCCATCCGTCTTATTTACCGGACATTGCTCCTTCCGATTACCACTTGTTCCGATCGATGACTCATAACCTGGCTGAACGGTACTTCCAATCTTATGAAAATGGGTCGATTCGTGGGTAATCTCAAAAGAGTTTGTTCTTTCGACATGGTATTCGCATGCTGCCAGAAAGGTGGGATAAAATAGTGGCTAGTGATGGAAAATTTCAATGACATGTTAATTACTAATTTTTATAAATAAAACATTAATTTTTACGAAAAAACAGCGAAAATTTATTCAAGTCTCTTTACATTTTTTACATATTATGGTTTTTAGGTTTTAAGATTTTTTATGCAAAACTGTATATTTTTTGTTTCTAATAAAAAGTTATTTTTGAAACAACTTAATTTTCAAGGTCAGTACCCACATATCTGATGCTTTTAGGAGATTATATGAATTCTAACAGTAGATATTAAATGGAGATCACGTCCTAGTTCACAAATTTCCAATCTTAAATAACATGGCCTGATTGTATTACATGCTAAGAAAAAGCTACCGTCAATATTTATACATATTTGTTTTTGGTCCGATCAGCTTCATACATTTAGATAGTTATTAATTTATTTTCATAAATTTAATGATTGGAAAGGAAAGGAATTAATTAATCCAAGAAAGTATTTCAAGATATGAAAACAGATCCCTCATATGCATCAAATTAGTAACCTTAACTTTTTGGAGAACGTACAACAGTGTAAAATTCGCTTATAAATTTATAGCATCAATTTTAAAAAAAATATATTATAAAAAAATAGAGTTAATTAGTTTTAAAATGTATTAAAATCAATTAGATTTGATACAGAATTATATGAATGTTTATATATGAAAAACTTTAATTTACGTTTTTTTTAACGTACTATTTTTATGATATGGGGTTAATATAAAAGGTAGTCCCGCTTTTTTCTTTGAGAAAAATTAAAAAATAATTTTATTTACTAAAAATAGCATTTAATAAGTATAATATGGGCCATTCTGTTTGATGACCTTTATCCCACTCTCCAGTAACTACAGAATTTCGTAGTAATAGACGCTCACAACTGATTAATCGAAAAGGTCAGAATTAACCAAGAGTTACCGTTTTTCAGATCTTGTAAGGAACAACAGAAATCACGTGACATAAAATAAAAGAATTTTTATTTTTCATATATATATATATATATATATATATATATATATATATATATATATATATATATATATATATATATATATATATATATATATATATATATATATATATATATATATATACCAGGTGTCCATTTGTTATATACCAGGTGTTCCATCCTTAATGCAAAGAAAGAAAAGAAAGAAAGAAAGAGAAATGCAAAGATTTATTTTTCGACGAGTACTAAAAACGGCAGCTTCAATTTCCACTCTTGAAATGCTGGTTATTGAATTTTGAATTCTATCAATCATGTTTTCTCGTGTAGGACGAGTTTGAAAAACAAGGTCTTTTAGTCTTCCCCACAAGTAAAAATCGAGGACTGTCAAATCCGGTGAGCGCGCCGGCCACGAAAATAAACTACCCCGTCCTATCCAATGATTTGGAAACGAAGCATCCAAGAAGTTTCGAACCACCTGCGAGAAGTGGGCAGGGCATCCATCATGCTGGTACCACATTTGTCTTCTTGTTTCCAACGAAACATCTTCCATTAGTTCTGGCAGTCCATTTTGTAAAAAATTTAAATATGTTTCACTATTAAAATGTCCATTAAAAATAAAGGGACCAATAATTTTGTCTCCCAAAACACCACACCATACGTTCACACTCCATCTATTTTGGTGGTTGATTTCTGTGGTGAAGGCATTTTGAACATTTAGAAAGGCGTTAAAGTTCAGATTCTGTTAATTATTGGACTGTTGTGCTGTTAATTTTATTTGACCGTTGTTATTATTATTATCTTCGCTGTTGGCCCGTTGGCCTTTAAACATGCTCCAAATTAATATGGCACGAAGAATTTGGACCAGTCCTAAGTCTGGGTAAAGTGTAAAGGAAGGCAAACATTAGGTTAATATTTTTTTAACTTAATGCAGATAGTAGTGAAATAATAACTGATTTTTTTCAGAAAAGTCGAAATATCTCTTGACATGTCAGAGATATCGATTTCATGTAATAAAAGCTGTACCATTCCATTTGAAAAAACTGAACAAAAACTCAAAAAAACTATTGTTAAATGTAACGCCACCTCGCGGTTTCATTTATAAACTAAATAATTTATCTCCCAGATTATCTGATTGTCCCAGCAATTGCATTTTAAATGAATCCAAATTGAGGAAAATCGATTTAGGCAAACGGACAACTTTTTATCTAAATAGGTAAAACTCCCCCCCACTTTTTTATTCGCGAAGTTACGACAAAATGTCATAAAACAAAGTTGTAGGAGACAGTTTGCTAATTATAACTGAGAATTTTTCTTACTCGGTTAACACTTGAAAATACACAAAAAAAATTATTTTTAAAAATGTTTAGCTCGTCACGCCCTCTTGCGGTCGTTTTAGAAGCTTAAAAATATTTTTGGTGAATTTCTCATGATCATTTTTAGTACAATTTTTTGTAGTGTATGTAGTGTTAGATTTTCTTGGACTGAGTCCAATGAGACAGCAGTAGCTGAGTGTCATCACACACCCAACCGTTGGGTTCCACAATCTCATGTGGAATACACAACAACCTGCGTGTCCGTCTAAATCAACATTTTTGTTGGTTGCTTGACCGGGAAGGAGTCCCACCTATCCCTTCAACTGGTTGACATATGTTTCGTCTCTCGAGGTTCAGACTCATCAGAGCGCCGACACATACCATACCATCAAGAATAGGGAGACCCTATCCACAGCCAACGACCCATGTTGTCGCCGACTTCCCGTCGGATGGCGTATATATGTAGTGTTAGATTTTCTTGGACTGCGTCCAATGAGACAGCAATAGCTGAGTGTCATCACACACCCAACCGTTGGGTTCCACAATCTGATGTGGAACACACAACAACCTGCGTCTACTCTTAAATGAACATTTTTGTTGGTTGCTTGACCGGGAAGGAGCCCCCGTCTCGTCCGAGTTTCGTCTCTCGAGGTCCACTCATCAGGGCGCCGACACATACCATACCATCAAGAATAGAGATTTTGAAGCTCGAGGGACGAAACATATGTCAACCAGTTGAAGGGATAGGTGGGACTTCTTCCCGGTCAAACAACCAACAAATATATATATATATATATATATATATATATATATATATATATATATATATATATATATATATATATATATAGTCTGAAAAAAAAATCTTGAATACTCCGAATCCATCAAACCGGTTTCGATTTACCGATCATTATCGGTTCGATACAAATCATACTTTATCACGAGGCTGTCCACATACTCAACGAAAGATACTCGTTAGAACTTCAATTATAACAGCTATAATAGCAATGAACATAAATTCAAATAGAGATGCTCTACATAACTTCCATAATGATAATATTATCGGCCAATAATCAAATATCACACTGAGTAGGGTTCCTGATATTGAGAACGCACAGCAGAGCCAGCTTGTGGTATGAACGGGGCATCAAGGGAAACCGCACGAGATATCCACACAAAGAGCTAATAACATAATGGATATCCAACCACACCCTACGATAACCTCAAGTATTGAATTGTGCAATGAGTATAAAAGGAGAAGCGTGCGACAGTACCATGGATAACAAAGTGCGACAATACCATGGGATCGCTCAATATTAATTAATGTACAGATAATACAATTTCAACAATGATCTCGCAACATTTATAGCATTACAGATAATATATTTTCAACAATGATAATTTTATCAATCAATAATAAAATCATCATTCAGGGTACTGTTCCTGACACTGAGGGGAGAAAGCGCAACAGTGCCAGCTTAGGGTATTAACGGGTTATCAAGGGAAACCCGCACGAGGTACCCGCCCAAAGAGCTAACAAAACATATGGATATCTAACCACACCTTTCGGTGCAACCTCTAGTGCTGAGTTGTGTAATGGGTACAAAGCGAGAACGCGCGATGTACCCGCTCCAGATACTAGAAAAGCAAAACATCATTTGCTACCCATTTCATGGCATTGAAGGGAAAATCGCGCGACAATACCATGAATATTTATCTCCGTTAAATTACAATTCATATGACTATGCTGATACCACTATTCAAACAGTGTTTGGATATTCACTTAAATAGAAATTATTTCATGATAACAAAAACATTAATTAAGAAACATTGTTTTAGATATTATTTTAAATGAACAGTAAAATATTTAATTCAATTGTACTTGAATATTTGGTAATAATCAGAATAGCATTCTGTAAAAAAGAAATAGAAGTGAGCTTTAAATAGTTCTCAAAACTACTAAAATCAATGGAAACAAAGTGTTCAGTGCCAAACTCACTTAAATAGATTAATATTAATAATTTATAATTATTTTATTATATATATTTATTTATAATTAATAATATTAATTTAATATTAATAAAAACTATATATAGAAATAATAAAGATAATGGGGCTTTAAATACATCTAAAAACTAATATAAATCGACAGAAAACAAAGTATCCAGTGACAAATTCACAACTAATAACAATCAATCGAAACAGAGTGTTCAGTGATACACTCACCCTTGGAATTATTCGTGAACGACACGACACGAGACTTGTTCACTACCCTTAAGTGTTGCCCAAGCTTTTAAATAAGATAAGCGAACTCATATTGAGTATAAATACCATACAACCTATTGTCAAAGAAGCGAAAAATGAAATGTAGTCCCCACCTGGAAAAGTAATAAAACTATCGTTATCGGAACGAGAGACCGGAAACTTACATTTGTATGCTAAAAGACCTAAACAAACAATAGACCTATCGTTTTATTTGAGATGAAAGCGGGGTCGGTAAAATATAAGCTAAACAAAAATATTTCTTACAATATATGGAACAATTTCTTCGTGGAAAGAAATCATTCTGCGAAAACTGTCAAAACTACACTAAAAGAATATTTCATTACAGAATCACCTTTATTTTACAAAAAGGGAATAGAACGTTTTAATGGCGACTCGTGAGGGAGGGCGTTTGGGGGCTTCGACCTTCAGCATTTATTACAGTAAACAATGTTTCAGAGCAAAACACCATATTTAATTTCCGTTCAGTTTCTTTCCTTCAACTCTTTTAAGATATTAAAAACTAAAATCTCCAAATGTAGAAGAACGTCTGTCGACCCATCAAACCAAATAATGCGAATAAAAATTCCATCCCCTCGCCACAATTTTTACTTCGTTGGTCGGATGTTTACCTCTAGCGCCCGTACGCCACGTCATCGTTTCTCGTCGTTAGCGTTATATGTTATGTGGATGCCCAGAATTCGGGGGTTTAACTGCCTTCTAAAATATGCGATTTGGACGTAGATTTCCTGCAACCCAGCGTATCGGTAATTAGTTTTAAACGCTGATTTGACGGGTACGGAGCGTTTGATATGTCTCGCGTCGCGTATTTCGTTCGACTCGCGAATACTTGTACGCAGGTACACTGAGTAGTACTTTTTAAATAAAAATAATCAACTTTTAATTGCAATCATAAAGGCATCTGATTTAAAACAGTTAATAATGACTGATTTAAGTTTCTAGGAGAAAGTCGAAATAAAAACTAACGGTCGTACCAGGCCCGTGTTGAATTTGAATCAAGTTCAAAAAGAATGTCAAAGTAGAGCAAGTTTTATACGAAAATTTGACAGTAAACTATATAATAGTATATGGTGTGGTTTGTTTGAATGGTTTATATCTTCGAGAAACGGTAAATATCTACATATTCATTGCTTTCTCTCCTCAACAAGCAACAACTCATCCTCCAATGTCCTTGTAAGTAGCAACAATACCAAATTTTAATATTTTCCTGGTTCACCTTCTGTACAGGATTTCAATAGCACGAAAAGTAAAAAGGAGAAAGGTAAAAACAAAAATGATTCTTCAGCAACACTATTTTCTTATGCGCCATTCCACTTTAAAAACCCACGAGCCGTCACTGGAAAGTTTTATGAACGGTACGAACTATTAAATAAAATAATTTTTTACTGTATCAAAAAACGACGTTATTTATGGATACACCTGATACGTCTGAAAGTATAAACAAACCTTTTTTTACAATGACCACATTCGTTACATATTCATATAAAGAATTGTTTAAATATTCCACTTAATAACTGTTTCTATTGTAAGGAAATGAAAGATAATTTTATGGCCGTGTTCCTAGTTTGTTTTCTGTCCGTAAAATATCGGTAAAATTGATATTGTGTCGGTCAATGTGTACAATGCATCGACTTGTCAAGTAGTACGCGTGCCGTTAGTCATACATACAAACATCCAAGCGCATTTTATGTTAATTTTAGAATGGAAATTCTTTTCTTTTTATAATGTGAAATACATTGGTTGTTTATTACCAATCAGGTCTATCAATGTATTAGTTATATCAAGTAGTGATACGAGGTTTGTAAATAAAGTATTGATAAAGGTAGCTTAGCGTCCGATCTGGTAACACAGTTGGCTTCCATTTTGGAGGGGAGATCGGTTAACATCTGATGCATTTTTAGCACGAAACAGGAAACAAATTTATGTAAAGGGTTGAGATTTTTAGGTGGTTTAAGGCATTTTCAGAAGACCGAGACTCGATTGAAGATGAATCTTCCAGCGAAACGCTCTCAGCTGAAAGAAGTGATAAAAATGTCTATAGAATTTGAGATATTGTGATAGTCGATTGACGGTCAAAATGATCGGAGAAAAGGTGAATTGAGTCCCACCCAGCCCCCACAATGGAAGGTATATATTTCGTTGAAGGTTCGACTCATCAGTACCGACATATGCTCTCTCGTCAAGAATGGGGAGACCCCACCCACAATCCAAGAACCCAGACTTTCGCCGACTTCTCTTCGGATTCCTTATATATGCAGTTATTGGTTTCTTAGTACTGCATCCAATGAAACAACAGTACTCGAAAGTTATGTTCCTCAACGGCTGGCTTACACAATCTCATGTGGAACATACAACAACTTGCTTCTCCGCCTATTTCCTATTTCCTCAGCCAGAGTTTTATGTTAGCCCTGAGGCTCCTACATGTTTCTAAACAGTTTGACTTCCGTGGTGTTGAAGTTTGTTTTTGCTTTTTAGGTCCGAAAGTGGTCCGAAATCTTCGCTATTTCGGTGTCGACAGGTACGCTATGTTGTGACCTCTATTAATTGGATAATGAGTTTGATTCTGTGCTCCGGATTAGGGCCGCAAGGCCCGAAATCGGTGGATAAAAACGATAGAAATCGCGATTCTTCATTTGGGGTTCTGCTGGCGGCGTTTCCTTGGTACCAGTTTTCACTGGCATTGTTTGATAATTGGTTCTAATTGCCTTCGCAACTGATCCACTATTCTCTGCAGGTGACTAGTAAAATCGGGTGAAGACTCGACTTGCTGTCGACTTTGCTTCGCCTGGTGGGCGGGGCTTCGGATATTTCTTTCGACTTGATCGGAAACTGTCACTGGTTTTGGTTCGGTTCTTTTCTCTTTGGTTTGACGTTGCGGAATTGGATTTTTCGCAACTGGTCTTCTTTTGATTTGTTCCTCTACTTTGACGGGCTGGTAGTAGAGATGTTTTTCATTCAGGATGGACTTTTCATTGCGTGCCATTGTGACGGCAATGGGGTGATAGCCTAGGAATTTTAGCTCCTTTCTGATATCTTCTCGAAAAGTTCTATCAGAGGTTTTCTATCAGTTTCGGTAACGGGGGCCATGAGGACTCCGTTTCTTAACGTCTTGGCTGGCCCGACAGCTACGTTTGTTTTCTTGAGGATGCACATTACCTCTTGGAAAGCTGATTTGTCTTTTAGGACTATCGGCTTTGGTCTGGTGTTGGCGACAGTTGCTGAAGTTGCCACTTTCTTTACTGGTTTTGGTGCCGTTGTTGTTGGCTGTTCATTGTTTTTGTTTGACGATGTGAGTGGAGGAATGACGATCGATTCTTCCATGGGTTGACTTACCACGGAAGCTGACGTCTTTTTTCACTTCGTTTTCGTTGTTCTATTGGACACTTGTTGGTACCCATCCTGTTCGGAAACTTGAGTGCTGTTTCCTTCTTCGGGGTCCGACTGGACCTCGACTGTTTTTATTGGCTCTTCTGGGGCGATAGTTTGCGTACCGGCCTCCGAGCTTTCTGTTTGGGTCACTGTTGTCTGTGATCCTTTTACCGAGGTTGGAATCTTGAACGATCTTTGCGTTCCTTTATCTACTTTTGTTGGTGGCCTGATTTTTGTGGTTTGTTTGTTTTTCTTAGCAGAAGCATCAGCAGCTGCTTTGCTGGTTTTGGTGCTCTTCATTAGGCTTTTATTTGCGTTTTTGGCTTCTTTCGCCTCTTTCTTTAACTTTATGATTTCTTCCTCTAGTATAATGGCTTCCCTTTGCAGGTCCTCAATAACTTCGAGATGCTCTTTTTGGCACTGTAGATGGTAGCCATGCAGCATCCCGTAAGTTAACGGGATGAAGCTTTCTGCTTCGAACTAAGCGTTTATTTCTTTGAAAGGTTCCATGTCAAACTCCATGTTTTCCATGGTTTATTCGTTCACTTGTCGTTTATCACACTTAAACTTAAACTCTCACTGAAACTCTCACTAAACTTATCACTTTAAACTCTCTGAAGGCTCAGACTAGACTTTCTTGCTTATCCGCCAAAATAAGCATTCTGTTAGTTGATTACCATGCCCCACATTGCCCCACCCATGCATATGTTTCGTATGTTGGTGGTTCGACACATCAGTGTACGTCAACAGCTAAAGGTTAAGGAACAAAATAATTATCATTGCGCTAATCACTTAATGTTATAAAATCACGCTTTCAATGATAATTTTAAAATGTTACGTAGTGAAAATAAATTTAAAAAACTAAAGCTCTAGAGAGTCTAGAAAATAATAAAACTAAAACATTGAATATTTTTCTAAATGTCTTAAATTTATATTCCGCATCTAAACAAATTTATTTCGAATTTGAAAAAGGCACCGTGGGTCGAAATAATTGGACTTTTGAACATTTTTTTGTCATAATAAATAATATTGGCTAATATTGCCAATATCGGTTCGGCTCGGAGCAATTCGACATTCAAGTTATACTTAAACTTTCTTTCGCGCTCTTTCTGAAACGACGTTCGGCAAGAATCGAAGTCTGGGATAAATAAAACAATTTATCGATCTTTGTCTTTGAATATAAAACTACAGAAAGGAGCATATGATTCTGCAAGTGGAACCAGAATGGTAACTGCATATGGCCGACTACTGTTTCCGGTTTGGCAGTGGCGTAGGGAAGTAAGAATAAAAACAATAATATGATATGATAAAAATTCAAGTTGTTTAAAACAATAAATTATTGTATTAAATTAATGAAAACTTACTAGATATAGCAGAGAAATGTAAACATTTAAATTAATTTTAAAAAGTCTATTTTTTCAAAGAATAGTCTTTTATGTGGCCAATACCACTTTTATTTGGCCAATAATCTTCTGTCATAAAATTATATCATTTTCATAAATTGGTTAGGTAACAATGGGGAACAGCAATTTTGTTGACTTGGATCTGTGACTTGTTTTTGATTAATTTTTCATCTCTGAATTCAAAAATATTCACGGTTTTTCTCTATCACGTCAAGTTCTTAAGCTACAGCATACCCCTCATTTTGCCTTAAAAGTGTAGATACGAAAGGAAATAAGGTGAGATCTGACCAAATAGATTAGAATATTTTATTCATACAGAGGTTAACATATTATTAAAAGTTAAATTGTGTTTATACAAAAAATAAATAAAAGATATTATGGTAAAAATTTCTTCTTATAGCTTTTCCTGGAGTGTTCAGTTTGTGGACATTCTTGCTTGATGCTCCAACAGTAGTCAGCCATCATACTGACATCCCATCTACCTTGATACCGCGCTTCCATAACCTTTAGATCTTAGTGAAATCGCTCGCCCTGTTCATCACTAACAGCACCAAGATTTTCTGGGAAGTTAGCAAGATGACTACGTAAGAAATGCAGTTTGATGCTCGTGTTGCAATCAAGCTTTTTAATGCTCTCCAAGATGTGTTGAACAATTTCGATGTAATTCGGGGCTCGTGTATTTCCAAGAAAGTCTTTAACAATATTTTTAAAAGCCAACCAAGCTTTCCTTTCAAGTTCGGCCATTGTTTCAGCGAAATTTTCATCTTTAACGAGTTGCCGAATCTGTGTACTATCAAACACACCAGCCTTTATCTTTTCATATGACAGGCTATGGAATGCCGAAATGATATACTTAAAGCAGTCTCCTTCAATTGACAAAGCCTTAACAAATAGCTTCATGAGACCTAGTTTTATATGCAAAGGCGGAAATACAATGTTTTTCTGTCGACAAGTGGCTGATTTAAAATGTTTGGATCACCAGGTCTTAGGTCAGATCTTGGCGGCCAGTTCGATTGCACCCAATGCTTCTCACGAGCTCTGCTGTCCCACATGCCCAAAAAACAGGGATACTTGGTATACCCGCGTTGCTGGCCAAGAAGGAAACAGACCATGTTAAGGCAACACATGATCCATTGGTGCATGTTATATTGCAACAAGTCAATGACTTTCTTTATGTCGCCATATTCTTCACGCAATGAAACTGAATGACCTATTGGGACTGAACCGCATAAATTTTCATTATGTCAGAGAACACACTTCAAGCTACGCTTTGAACTATCTATAAACAATCGCCATTCAGTTGCGTTATAGTTAGAAATGGCCAATTATTTTATTAAACCTTCTACGTTCTAGCAATATACAAATCCGTCATTATTTCTGAAGTACTGCTTAAATTCATTTTCTCTGGATCGATAGTAAGTGGCAAATTTTTTTCGTGCAGTCTTGATGCTAATAATTCCGATACATTTTTGGATAGTCCCAAATCTCGTGCTAAATCGTTTAATTCATGTTGATTGAATCCTTTACGAACAGAATCATTGGAAACTTTGAATTTTTCGTCGGTGGAGTCACTTCGATTTTCACTTGATTCACATTCTTGTATTTCTAAAGAAGGTTATTCTTGAAAAACTGGCACTGGAATTTCAGCTGAATGATGCACAGGGCGTATAGCTCACGGTAAACTAGGGTACTCAATTTTATGTTTGTTTTTCTTGTTGAATCCTGATGTTTTCACTATGCAAAAGTAGCAATCACTTAAGTGATCTTTGGTCTCTCGCCAAACCATTGGTATACCAAACGAAAGTTTATTAAGTGTTCTCTTCGTCCACATTCGTAAACTCTCTACACACTGCTTGCACACTTTATGACGGGCCCATGATTTATCTTGGTCACCTATTTTCACTTTAAAATAAGCAAAATAGACTTGCCTGACAAATGTACTAATATTAGTCCGTTGAATGGGGATGGTAAAACTACCACATATATAACAAAATGAATCATGGCTGTTTAAGCACTTACGAGAGAACTACCAGAGGCAGACATAACGAAAATCTGTAGTTGTGAACTAGTTTTGGATGACACAATGTCACTCACGCCCCCACTCCTAGGTCGAAGAAGGTTCGCCGGTAGGAGAGCAGTAGTGACTTCTGTGATTCGTCAAGCTTAGTAGGATGCTCAACAACTGTAAAGAAAAAACTTGACGTGATAGAAAAAAACTAAATAAAGTTTTGGAATTAGTATATCAATTTACGTATAAAACAGCTTAATATCGAACTCAACAGAAATTATTTTTCAAATTGTTCCCCAGTGTAATCAGTGGCATCTTGAATATATATTAAAATACATATATCCTTTATGTATTTAATTGTTCAGTGTTTAATGTCCCTTAAACATACATGTTCTACACATTTTTTCATTTACTACACCGTTTTTGCAAGTATAATTAATTCTTGTAGTGTAAATAGTCAATAAATAAACTAAAGTGTTAGATGTAAACTCGAGAATAAACTCTTTACAACAACCCATAAAACTAACTTTTCAGAGTAAATACTATTAAAGAGTTGTTTCTCAAAATAAATTTAAAAAAATTATATATTTTAAACATTCCACTTCAATTGTTGGAACAGCATTTGATAGTACTTTTACCTTAGTACTTTTACCTTAGATGTTCTTAGAGTTTGTAGAGTTAGCAAAATAATGTGAACATAAAAACCTACCGCGGTTTGGAATAAAGTCAGGCTTTTTAATAAAATTAATCCACTGTTTTCTTCTAATTAAACATTAAAAGACGAACTGGTTTAATAACATGAAATGCAAATCACAATGAAAGTAACATTTACACTTATTAATATAATAATTTCTGAAAAAGATTATAAAAAAAGATAAAACGCTGTATGATTTGTTATAGTTTATAGATTATTTGAGTAAAGTAACATGTTTTATATGTATCAAAGGAAAACCAAAAAATGTTTCTGAAGTTATCCCAGTATCTCAGAAAACTAAAAATAATCCCTAAATAAGTCCTAAAAGAATAATCGCTATCTTGAATATCATAATAATTATTTGATTTTACCTAAATCAATTTGACTACGCCTATGCATATCAGGTGATATGTTTACTTCATAACCTTAAAATTTCATTGAAGCAAAACACGTTTTTATTTCTAAATAATTGACAAATTTACGATTAAAAATACTTAATATGTATTTACACTAGAACACACGAAAATAGTATTCCAGTGCATTTATTCGGCACTTATTATTGATTAAAACACGCTAAAATTGCACAAATCTACTAATAAACTTCTAAAGTTATGGCACAAACTACCAAAATAAGTCATCTGTGGTGTTTCTATATGACCGACTCCTTCCTGTTAATGTTACATTCACAGATCTTAGTCATTGTCCTGTAGGTTTAACCTAATAATTTTGGCTGCATTTGTTGATTTGCTATGTATTTCAAAATATACTTGTTTTTAACTGTTATTTAGACTTTCGGTGCTGTTTTCCACGTTATACTCATATATCTTTACATAAGATATGGAGGCCCAAAGGTAAGTTCAGAATGAAATCAGATTATGGTTCCTTTTACACAACAAATTAACGTGCCAAATTTATAAGCAGGAAGCAGGAGGGTAGTAGCAATGAGAAAGGCCTACAGGATCGTTTATTTTGTAGGATACGAATAATAACATTCAACAATTAGACAAGAGTAGACAAGAACAAAATTCTACTATCGATTTGGAAGGTAATCGTATATGAAGTCTTATTCTTAACGAAAGTTTTACAGAATACTCTAATTTGTAGATGGTCGAAGAGTACAGAAATTTGTGTGATCAGGTGGATGAACACCAACTACTTAAATTAAGGACTGGCAAAGCAGTTTTCCATGGAATCGAAACAAACATCTGAAGAAGTATGTGACCTATTATTTTCTCTTTTGAAACAAAATAAAAAATATATAGATCACAGCGACGGCAGCTGTTCGCCGGGAGCACCGGGAAGAAGGTCCAGGACAGAATGAAGCCACGGTAAAAGTTGAGCGCCACCCGGTTACTTCATATATCGGAAAAGACCCTGGAACCGGGAAGAGGTCTATCTTAAATAAAACGGTTTACTACAATGTTATACATATATATTATAAAAGCACACTCAAAAAAGAACGACACAAAGCACATAAAAAAATGGAATAACTAAAACTATCAAACAAAAGGCACGGGAAGGTTTAGGGAAGGTGGTTCTCCAAACCTTACCGTGAAAGAAATCAAAAATCAAATTAACAGCTCTGAATTACACCAGCTGGTCTCTATGTCCCTATACTTACAAATTAGAGGTTATTTCCTCTATTCTGACAATAGTAAAAAGATAGATATATAACGCTAGGGTAACCAAGAATGGTCAGACGGCAAATAGATACAAAATATAAGATGATAACGTGACCATTATCAGTATAAGAAATTATGGTAATAATGTATTCGTGAAAAATAACTGGTAATTGCAATCCTTAACGGTACATGAAAATATAATAAAAAAATGTTTATCTGGCCTTATTTCCTGATGTTGCCTATTCTTGCCTATCAAGGTACTGGGTGTCCAAAAAGACTGAGTACGACTGCGGGCAGTCCGGTATCCCTAGAAGCCGTTAACAGTACTGACGTGAAAACACTTGAGTATTATTGATTGATTTGTCCGTTACATTGTGATATTTCATTTTCTAAAAAGAAATAAAACAATTTTATACTTTGTTATCTATGACTTTTATTTTTAAATTTGTGTGACTATAGTTTCGTAAAACAATAAAATTAGATACATAAGATAGATAAACAGCTGTAAAACCGTAGTTTTAAAGTAGTGTTTGAGAATGTAAAATCGTTTTACGAGACTATAGTCACACACATTTTAAAATAAAAGTGATATATAACAAAGTATAAAATTGTTTTATTCCTTTTTTTTTATTCCTTTTGATTTTTTAAAATTTTATATATTTTAATTCATTTATAATTAATTGTAACCATTTTTTTTTTAATTCGCATCGATTATCAATAGTATCTATAATAAAGTTTTAAAACAAAGTAAAAAATCGAGAATTATTTTTTATTCAGAAACTCAATTGTAATATATATAAGTTTTAAATATAGTGGAAATTTATTTATTAAAAATGAATTTCCACCAAATATCGGCTGTTAAACCTCAGTTAAAAACATGTCTCTAATCTAATAATAATTTTATATATTCGCAATCGTATTATTCTGGTATCTTAGTAACATTTGGGTAAGAAAATCAGCAAGATTTATTTTATAATATACAATTCAGTTCATTTATTATACAGTAGAATTCATATTCTTTGGCATCGCGCCGAGAAATGGGAACGTTCTAAGTGGATATCGGATATAAGTTTTAGTTCGTGTGAATCTGTCTTTAGCCATTGATCGTACGTAGGTTTGATCTCATTTCCTACAGAACAAACGTAAACTGGCTTTTTACATATGGCCTTTAGTTTTAAAACAGTTTCTTTAACGATAGTTTTTATTATCTTAAAATTGGAAATTGATGAAAATATTGTTTCAAGCATAGATCATAAAAATTGTTTCACAATTGGGTTACATGTAAATAAAACTAAAATATTACAGGATTATGGTACAAGATGGATTTATGAGTTACATCGTAAGTAAAAATTTTATTTTGATATTTATCGAATAGTTTTTTAATTATTTTATAATCCCTTTAAGAAAAAATACATGCTTCCAAAATTTGTTTCTTTGACATTGTTATAGTGAGTTATATATAATTGTTATAAACACAATAATTATTTTTCTACAAAGTATCCTTTCAAATAGCTATTAACCGCAAATTTCACCTCTTCATTGTTGGCAAATCTTTTACCACGGAGCCATTTTTTCAAGTTTGGACACAACAAATATATCAACGGGGCTAAATCTGGCGAATAGGCTGTGTGAGAAAGCAATTTGAACTTTAACTCATTGATTTTGGCCATCGCGATAACGGATGTGTGAAGTGGTGGAAGTGGAAGCTCAAACGCTGCATCAAGTTCGCATAATACTCACTGTTAATTGTTTTTCCTTTCTGAAGATAATCAGTGAAAATTATCCCACGCGCATCCCAAAAAAATGACGTCATGACCCTGCCTTCGACTCCTTTGGAGCTGATTCTCCCCTTTCGGTCTATTGTTTTAACTGTTCCTTCGTCTCAGGTGAGAAATAATGGACCTATGTTTCATCCATGCTTATGATTCGACGCAAAAATTCAGCTTTATTCCTGTGAAATTTCGCCAAACATTCGTCTGGAACTATCCTCACGACGCTATTTTCGTTCCATTGTGAGTACCATCTTGCGCACAACTTTTTCATGTTTAAATTTTCAGTCAATATACGATGTACAACACTTTTTGAAATGCCTACCATGTCTGTTAGATCGCGCACTCTCAGTCGACGGTGCGATATTCGTCTTGGCAGCTCCAATATTTAACTGGTGAAAACGAAGGATCAGACTCCCCCCGAGTAGAATTGAGTTTCGCTTTAATATCGGTTGGACTGAGACCATCTAAATGAGAGTATTGTATCACATAACTATAAGTTGTACAAAATTAAAACAGTTGCACTTCATTAAGCATGTGATTAAAATTTCAGCTGCGCTGTTGCCAGATTGCGATCAAACATCATAACCTTACTTTAGCGAATCATTTTTACAATTTTACTTTAATAACAATTAAAAAAATTGTCTCCAAATTAAATGCAAATTAGAAAGGAAGTTACAAAATTATAATAAATGTTGAAAGTTTTGCAAGTGTCATTGATTTAGTACCTCTAGATAGATTCAGCACATGTAAAATGCTTCGTTCAAAACCAACGACAAGATTTTTTAATATTTAAATGGCTATTAAAAGATTATATAATTATCAATGAAATTTATTGATATGTAATATACAAGTACTAAACAAAAAAACAATAAAATTCACTTATTTTCATTAATCGGGGTCTGAAAACTACTGGCTGGAATCACTGATATCATCTGCAGTATTTATATTTAAGGGAAGAACTTTCTTGCCACTATCAAAAATAAAAATTTTCAATCAAAACTTTTCATATTTTTTGTATATTTAGGTAACTTACCTTTTACCGTCAACTTTGGTGGTTTTTACACTGCTCTTATTATTATCTAGCCATGAATGACTTACAGTACCATTTTGAAAAATCTACGTTTCATCTACGAAGACAAATTTGTACAAGGCATTTTTTCTTTCCTTCATATAATCTTTCAAGAAATCTATACGTTTTAAAGTAACGTGGGAAGTTCCATAACGTCTCGTCTTGGATTATCTCTTTTCCATTTAAAATCTTCTTCTTTCAATACGTTGCACAATGTCATACGGCATCCGTCAAATAGTTGTAAATTTTTTAATTACAATTACAATTACAAAGTTACATGCCGCCCTGAAAATTAAAATCAAACTGTGAGTGCTTACGATGGGTTTAAGAACAGTCTTTCTTGCAATTCTTAGGTTACAAAGACTTACTGTATTCATACATGATATGATGTGAAATCATATCCATTTTTCGACAGTAATAATGATTCACGTATCTATCCTTAACAAGGTCACCGAATAACACTGCACTAAAATTACTCACTTACACGGTACACTTAATTCTCTTCACTATTCGTTCACCAATTTTCACTTATATTCGCTTCGAGTTCGCATGGAACAATACTGCCGTAAGCGCGGTCACGCGCCGCTTATATAGCAGCCCAGTAGTAACCGTCCAGAAACTACCACAAACTTCCACAAAGCTCCGCTTATTCCGACCGAGGGGCGTGGCGAATAATCGAGAAACAACGCAAAGCTTCCATACGATACAAAATAGTTCGACTACTCGACATGAGATGGCGTTACTGTGCGCAACGTCCACTAGTTCGGATATATATTCAATT
The DNA here is from genome assembly GCA_031761425.1 of Cosmopolites sordidus. Taxonomy (NCBI): domain Eukaryota; kingdom Metazoa; phylum Arthropoda; class Insecta; order Coleoptera; family Curculionidae; genus Cosmopolites; species Cosmopolites sordidus. The sequence continues at coordinate 478,287 of JARFXV010000067.1, read as the reverse complement.
CAAATGTAATAATTTAACTCTCTTCACTCCTCGTATTGTTTCGGTATAATATTAGGTAATATTTGGCTTATTTTGGGGGGGGGGGGGGGGGTTGAACCCGAAACTTGAAACTTTTCGACTGCTTCTTCTAGTATCTGAAACCCCAACGCTCTTACAACGTCGACATGGAGAGACCATGAATGGCCTGATCTTTTATCTTTAAAACACATGTTTTATCCTACTTCGACTGAATATCGTAGTGGAATTATTTTAATTTATTTATTACTGAAGAAGGAGTATTTGTTCGTTGAAGCAAAAAGTTGGGATCGGACAAATCTCTTAGGAGTAAAGTATAACAGTGTACATTATTTACGAACAGTTAGGATATCGAACATTATTTACAGTTACAGCTTCACCACCAACATTCTGAAAGAAATACGGCCCAATTATACTTCCTGACGGGAATACACACCAAACAGTAACTCGTTTGGGATGTAAAGGTTTCTCATGAATCAGTCGTGGATTTTCCTCACCCCAAATGCGGTAATTTTGTTTATTAACATTTTTAAAATGTGCTTCACCAATATGCCACCAATTTCAAAATATGTTTCATCTGAAAACACGTTTATTTTTTTGACAAAATCATCTGTTTGTTCTTTGATTCCATTAACAAATGCACGATGGTTTGAATGATCCAGTGGCTTTAGTTCCTGCGTTATTTGAATCTTATATGTCTTCAGATTTAAATCATTTTGTAAAATAAGCCATGTAGTGGATTCACTGAGTCCAAATTAATGTGAACGACGCAACACTTTCACGTACCAAGTCAATATGCTTTTATGAACGACCACTACGACTGTATATTGCTCTTTTTTTATCTTGAAATTTTTAACTAAACTTGAAGATCAATTCTTCTATTGAAACCTTTGGTGTAAAACACTAAACTTGAAGAGATTTACCACTAACCAAATCACTTTTTTTGAACTGCTCGACGCACATTTTGCTAACCATGTTAGCATCACCAGGAGATGATTTAATCTAATTACTATTTAATCTAAACAAACCAAACCTAACATTAATAATTGAAAGAGGTGACTGAACGGGATAGGCCCTTTATCTCGGTTTATGATTTTCTTACATTTTTCTATTTGAATGCTTTCATATGCATCCAAAGCCCTATTATTATTAACACTTTTAATTAGTCATAAATTACTAATATCTATACTGTGATCGTGTTCGATTGCCTGTCGGGCAACACCAGATTTTTCATTTCTCCCATATCTAATGAGGGTAATATGTTCTTTATATCTTGTCAATATGGATCTTTTTGTTTGTCCAATATACCTTCCATAACAGTCTTGACAACTAATTTCGTAAATCCCCCACTTTTCATGTTGCTCTACTTTATCCTTTGAATTACCCAGAACTCTTAATTATGATATTTTCTTGATTGATTCTTAATCTTGATATTTTCAGAAAAAATACCATCACTTTGAGATACATTCTTAATGATTCAAAAAATAGCTTCCAAAATAAGATGGCTAGTTTAAATTTTATGGTAAATAGATTAATTATTTTTCCTTTAAATAAAGATAATTATAACAAAGGATTAAAATTAATTAGGGAGGCATCTGAAGTATGTCTAGCAATAATCAGCAAGTAAACTGGAACTCCGTTTACCTTGACAACGCTTTTCCATCACAGAAATGCCGTGATGGAAATTTTTTCCATGTTCCTGGCTAACTTAATCCTGGCTTCCTATGAAGGTGAATTTTTAGAGGCATGTTCAATCCTATATTTTTGCTGTCATTAAATAGTTCACTCACAATACGGTAATTTTTTCTCATATTTCCAAAAAAAAACTTTCAAAAACACTTTAAGCTCGCCAAGCTCTTATTTTAATTTAATTTAGCATCGAATAAAACAATTTTATATTTTGTTATCTATCACTTTTATTTTTAAATTTGTGTGACTATAGTTTGGTAAAACGATTTTACATTCTCAATCACTACTTTAAAACTAAGGTATTGTAGCTGTTTATCCTGTGTACCTAATTTTACACTTTTATTGGGGTTACTTTTTTACAATATTTTAAATAGTGGGGAATTTCGGAGATCTGTTTAATCGTTTAATAGCTGTCTCTTTATTATATTTATATATTCTGTATGTACAATTTTTACATTTGTAATCTCGGGAAATATATGTCCGGTATCTTTGATTGCAGATTTGTCTTCTTTGGATCTCGTCTGTAAATTTCGGTCAGTTTGTCCCATATAATAGCTATTGCACTCATTGCAACTAAACATATAAATTTTGTATTTTGTGATGTTTTATCTTTAGCATTAAAAAGAAATTTACTTGTTAAATGGAGAGTTTCAAAAATTGTTTACAAATTATGCTTCCTCAAAGAGCGACCTATTTGTTCTGAAATTGGACCGAAATATGTAATTTTACAGTATTTTTTTATCATTTGTTTGCTTTACTGTTGGGTATACTTGATGAATTAATAATTTTTTCCGTTGTTTCTTTATTATGTAACTAATTTCTTTTTCCTCGAAACCGTTGTTCTGTGCTATTAGTTTTATTTTTTACAGTTCTGTTTTTCGATTATTTTCTGATAGTGGAATTGTGAAAGCTCGGTGGATTATCGACTTATATGCTGCATATTTAGGTGTAGTGAGATGGATTGATTGTTTTAAGTGCTGAGTATGTGGGTTTTCTATAGATATTAAATTCTAGTTTAGTATTTTGTTTGGGTATTGAAAGGTCCAGAAAATTAATGGTTTGATTTTGTTGTAAATTTTATTTTTGGATGGATTTACACTTGAAAAAAAACAAAATCAAACCATACGTTTTCTGGACCTTTTAATATCCAAACAAAATCATAAACTACAATTTATTATCTATAAAAAAACCCACATATTCAGCACTCGAAACAATCAATCCGTTCCATTACATATAAATTTGCAGCATATAAGTCTATAATCCACCCAGCTTTCGAAGCTGGGTGGATTCGAGCTGGGTGGTCGAAGCTTTCGAGAAATTAGTTACTTAATAAATAAAAAATGGAAACAATTCATTAAGTATACCTATATGGTTAATAATGTAGCCACCCTGTATGGGTAATAACATCAACACGATGATTCTATTTCCTATTTTGTTAGCCTGGTTTTTAAGTTAGCCAATTTGGCCCTTACTTATTTGGTATCATTTTGACCCACGATGGGGTTTCTAAGATTTTTGGGGGTCTCTAGTTGACCCAGACACGATGATTGCGCAGAGGTCGGAAATGTTTTTTTTTTACATGGGTCGGCGGACGAAGTTAGTCGACAGGAGCTTTGATTCACTATTCAACTTGTAATAAAATCTAAGCTATTTAAATGTATAATTGATCTAAATCGTGTATGTTTGAGTTATTGTTAATTACCGGTGTATTTTCTAGAGTGTTTACAGTTCAGGTGTGAGGTGAATCTAAAAGGCTTTGGACCTGATGAATTCCTATGGTGCTTGAAGTGTTAGTTTGTCGTTACAAGTGACGAGTTAAAAAAAAACATAGCTTTTACGAAGTTGTATTCAGGTTTAGTGTTTTAGTTTAATTAAATTTGGATAAATATTTTTTGTAAATTTCTATGTGGTGTAAAGTGAATTGAAATATATTTATTTATTTTTTTTTTGGTTTCAGAATCCAGTTAATAGCTACTATTGTATTACTTCTTCAAAAGAAGTTGGCAAAACATATATCATAAAAAAAAATGATACAGATCTTGACGCAGATCAACTTTCAGATTTATTAAGAGTACAAGGATTGTTTTGCCACTTCTTTAAGAGAAAAAAAATATCACGAAAATTGTTAAGTGGAGAATTAATGTTATGATTAATCCTACCATCGAACAATCCCCTTACAAGGTATTTTCGGATACCGCCCAAGAGGTGTTACGGATGCCTTTTCAGTAACTGAAGTTTGCGATGACTAACGGCCAGATCTGGGACAATTACGAAGTGAAATCTCCAACTTGATTAAAATGTCAAGAGCGGAGTATCAGAAAGAGCTCTATGATGAAAAGCATGCTTTCTCTAGGACGTTTGAGATGTGACAACACGTTTTTGTCGGTAAAGCACTGGCAAGTATTGAGGGTCAAAGTAGACGGCTTGATCCACGTTACAAAGGACCCTTTGTTATCACGAAAGTATTGGATAACGACCGATACGTAGTTGAAGATCTACCTGGATCTAAACGCTCCTGGAAAACTTATACGTGATTATGCCCGTCTGACAGAATAAAATTGTCCGTTACGGTGGTGTCATCCGACAATATCGAATCTACGAATAAATGATTACGATTTTTATAATTTCTGAGTCCTAATTAGTCATTTTCTTTTATTTAAAAGTAAAGCTTCACGGGGACGCGAAGAATCGTCAGGTTAGCCGACTGTAGCCACCCTGTATGGTTAATAATGAAGCCACCTTGTATGGTTAATAACACCAATATGATGATTGCGCAAAGAGGCCGGGAATGTTGTTTTTTTGGATGTCAGGTGACGATATGGTTCGGCTGACGAAGTTAGCCGACGGGGGCATTGATTTACTATTCAAGCTGTAGGCGATTTAAATATATAATTGACCTAAATCATGTATTTTTGATTTATTGTTAATTATCGGTTTACACAAATGATAAAAAAATACTGTAAAATTACATATTTTGGTCGCATTTCCGAATAAATGGCTCACTCTTTGATTAAACATAATTTGCAAATAGTGTTTAAAACCCCCCAGTAAATTGCTTTTAATGCCAAAAATAAAACATAACAAAATAAAAAAATCTGGAGTTTATATGTTAAGGAATGTTTTATTAATAGAAATGTCAATCAATTTAATTCCTCTATAATTAACTGGGGTAGCCGATACTTGACGGAAATTTATTTTAAATAAACGAAAGTAAAGGGTATTCCATTAAGAGGTTTCGAATGTTGGTAACGAATAAAAGAAACGTTTCATAACATACCTGAAAGTTATTTATGGCAGTGCGAAGCTGGATAGTGTACAATTATACGTGGAATACAACATCTGTCAAATGACCGCCACGACTTCTCTGGCACAATTATTTTGTTGAAATTCTCGATTACTGCTGAACACATTTGCGGAGTTATGTCACGAATTATTCGCCTAATTTCTTCTTTCAACTGTTGAACGGTTTGCGGATTATTTTCGTAAGCTTCGCTCTTCACATAGCCCCACAAAAAATAGTCTAGCGGCGTCAAGTCGCATGAACTTGGTGGCCAATTTACGTCCCCATTCCGGAAGATCAGCCTCCCTCCAAACTGTGTACGTAATAAAGTCAATGTTTCACGTGCTGTATGACATGTCGCACCATCTTGTTGGAACCACATATTCTCTAAATCCATGTCCATTATTTGATCCTATAAAAACATCAATCATCGTTCGGTATCGTTCTTCCGTTTACTGTAACAGCTCGTTCATCTTCATCTTCAAAAAAATACGGTCCAATGATACCCTCAGCCCAAAAACCGCATCAAACTGTGACACGTTGAGCATGCATCGGGATTTCGTGGATTTCTTTAGGATTTTCATTGCCCCAGATGCGACAATTTTGTTTATTTACGTAACCATTTAAGTGGAAATGGGCCTCGTCACTGAAAACGATTTTATCGCAAAAATTATTGTCATTTGCCTTCATCTGTAGGATCCAATTGGCAAATGTACGGCGTTGCCCATGGTCGGCTGGCTTTAGCTCCTGTGTTAGCTGAATTTTGTAAGGACAGGGGAGGCTGATCTCCCGGAATGGGAACGTAAATTGGCCACCAAGGTCATGCGACTTGTCGCCGCTAGACTATTTTTTGTGAGGCTATGTGAAGAGCAAAGCTTAGGAAAATAATCCGCAAACCGTTCAACAGTTGAAAGAAGAAATTAGGCGAATAATTCGTGACATAACTCCGCAAATGTGTTCAGCAGTAATCGAGAATTTCAACAAAAGAATTATGAGCTGCCAGAGAAGTCGTGGCGGTCATTTGACAGATGTTGTATTCCACGTATAATTGTACACTATCCAGCTTCGCACTGCCATAAATAACTTTCAGGTATGTTATGAAACATTTCTTTTATTCGTTACCAACATTCGAAACCTCTTAATGGAATACCCGTTACCACACAGGACCTTTTTCATATGTTGAATATTTGAAAAACGTACTGTGTCGAAACAAATGTAATGGATTTTAAATATAGTGAAAATTTAGATATAACCCTTAGTTCATTGATTTTCCTATTGGGACCTTCGGCGTAAAACACTAAACTGTAGATGTTAAATGAAATTATTTTGTATTTAGTGGAAATTTCCTCTACTTTAGTCAATCAATTTATTATAAATAGTATCAATGTTAACCGTAACAATAATTAAAAAAGTATTAAAATTTAAATATTATTTAAAAAGTATTTTGTGTTTTTAGGACATGGTAGATCATCTAAAAAAACGAGTCAGAAGAAAACCAAGAAAACTCAGGGTTTAATAGAGAAATATCAATCAATGTTCCTTTTCCCCTTCCTTCTGTCATCAGCTCTGATTCCCTTTATATTACTGCTAATCAAATTGCTATTAATAAAAGGTGGAATTCTCGGAAAAGTTGCGCTTATTCTCATGGGTTTAAGTTACCTTAGGAAACCAAGTAACGGAGGTGGCGTGCATGATCATTATATTCCAGATATTGCTGCAGAGCATTATGGTTACCTTGGAATAGAAGAGCCTGGAATGTTTGTCAATAAATAGTTTTTTTTTCTGAAATAAATTCATAAAAAAAATGTATAGGTATAATTATTTACATTTATATTATCCATGTGACAATGAAATACCAGTATAAGTGTACATTCTATCAAAAAAGTACCGCGAATTGGTCAATAAAAAACAAAATCAATAAAAAACAAAATGTTTATTATTTATCCAAATTTATTGTATCACCTTCAAAGCAGGCCCCTTCGGAAATAATACAAATATGCCAACGAATAATTCAACCGTCAAAGTATTTTTTAAACGCCGAAAATCGACTTTAGTTCTCGCCGCGAATTCTCTTTTATGTCTTCTATCGACTGAAAACGGCTGCCTGGAAGTGGTGATTTGACTTTTGGAAAGAGAAAGAAGTCGACCGGAGCCATATCAGATGAATACGGTGGTTGTTCGATGGTGTTGAGTTTTTGGTCAGGAATTCGTTTACAATGATATCCTTGTGAGATGGTGCATCGTCGTGACGCAAAATCCAAGAGTTTTGTTTTCACAAATATGGCCTTTTTCGACGAATTTGCTCTCTCAAACGCCTCATAACGTTCAGATAATATTCTTTATTTACCGTCTGACCTTCTGGCAAGATTTCCGAGTGCACAACACCGCGATAATAAAAAAAAACTGTCAACAGCACAACTTTCGATCGACTTTGACTTTTTTTCGGGGCGCCTTTACGAAGCTTGTTGACTGGTTTGCATTTCAAACTCGTATACCCATGTCTCGTCAGCTACAATGCGTTTTCTGAATGTGGGATGGAAATTGACTCGTTCTAGAATGTCTTCAGCGACCTTTACGCGATTGAGTTTCTGAACAAATTGAGGTCTTTCGGCAATAGTCGAGCGGCAACGGGTTTCATGCCCAAACAATCGCTTTAAATGAGACACAGAAAGATCAGAAGGGATCTCTCTCAAACTTAAATGACGATTTTCAGTCACCATTTTCACTTTAGCGATGTTAACTTCAGTTAAAGACGTTGATTGTCGACCAGAGCGAGGCAAATCTTCCACCACATCTCGACCGCTTTTGAATGCAATGTACAGTCATATGCACGTGCTTTTGATAAAGTGGATTCATCGTAGGCCTTCTGTAACATTTTCAACGACTCGGCACAAAAAATCCATTTGCAACGCAAAATTTAAGACAAATTCTTTGTTTGATGTTTTTATCCACTGTAAAAATCGCATAACACATTTGAAATGAATAAAATTATATCTGTTAAAAGACTCAAACGCAAATGTATAAAAGACGGTAAAATTGAATATAAACCAACAGGAACCTGTCTATTTACCTTTAAAGGTACAGTCCTCCCCAAAGAAGTTTTTTATTATAATCTAGCCATGCGGGTTTCGTTATACATTGCCCCAGTCACGCAATGCTTTAAATGTTTACTATACGGTCACACAAAAAAAATATGTAAAGGAAACGAAAAATGTTTTAACTGTGGAGAGAAAAAACACGATGAAGTCTTAATTGAAGGGAACGGTAACATATCATACGCTTACGAAACCAAATGCTATTTTTGCAAAGAAAATCATAAATCAAACTTCAAAAAATGCCCGGAATTCATTCGTCAAAGGAATATCAAACAATTAATGGTCTATGAAAACATTACTTTCAGAGACGCTGAAAAAACTGTGAAAAAGAATTATCATCCCAAAAATGACTGATATCGATATCGTTCACAGAAGAAGTGATCATTTCAACAACAATAAGAGTAAAAGGACCTACCAACAAGTCATCAGTGAATCTCCCAATAAAAAAAGATTAATTCATAAAACCTATGACAGAATTGCACACAATGAAGCATTATACTTTCATTATACTTCGACCAACAAAGTCGAATATCATTAATAATAATGAACCCACACCGAAGACTTACCGTCGCGATTCTCAGGAATCCGCAAACTCGGTATACAACCCAATGCCATTTATATGTGCTCCAGAACACAGTCAATCTAATTATCATGATAAAATTTTAAAAACCTAGTGAATCTTTACAAGACTTAGTCGAAAATTTTATACAATTTAGCAACGGTGAGAACATTCTACGTAAATTTATTTTAAATTTTTCAGTTCAAGATTCATATTTGGATCTTGACAAACCTAGATCACTCTTATAACTAAATCATAACTTAAATTAGAAGCTTTATGTCTAACAAAAAAACAAATGAAAATCATTCAGTGGAATATTCGAAGTGCCAATGCCAACAAATATCAATTAATCAATCTAATTAAAGATCACAATCCGGACATTGTTTTACTGAATGAAACCTGGCTTAAAAATTATCAACATTTTTACATCAAATCATATAACATGATAAGACAGGACAGGGACGACGGCTACGGTGGTGTGGCCACTCTCGTCAAAAACAATATCGTATTTCAAAATATCCAAAAATTTAATAATGACTCCATTCAATATGTAATCATCAAAATCAGTAATATCTTCATTACAAATATATATTGTAACTCCAACTTCAATTTATCCAGAACTATTTTAAACGATATTTTATCCACCGGCTCCCCCATTATAATCATGGGTGACCTCAATAGCCATCATCCTATTTGGGACAATTCCTTGATGAATTATGGAGGCAAACTAATTCACGATTTCATCTCAGACAATAATCTTATCATAATGAATAACGGTAAACCTACCTTATTCAATAACTTCGAACAACGAATCAGTGCCGTAGACCTAACACTTACCAGCCCTGACTTGGCAGTCCAATCTAACTGGAGTGTTTTTGACGATTGTGGTGACAGTGATCACTTTCCGACATTATTCTGCTTGGATAAATCACATATTATAACTTGGGACGATATAGTAAACAAATCCCACTTAATCAGAAATTATCACAAAGCCGACTGGCTAAAGTTCATAATTTAAGGGTAAAAATCACAAAAATTCAACTGAAAAAATGAATAAAGCACTTGAAATTCTAGCTAATAAACTAGAGGAAAGAAATTTGCTTCTATCCTTAAAAAAATGCGAAGCGATTTGGTTCACCAAAGGTCACAGAAAATCTGACCCCCCCTTGATCAAAATTCAAAATTCAGTCATACCCATCAAAAATCACGTCAAATACCTGGGAGTAATTTTACAAAAAAATTTCAAATGGAACTTACATATTAACCACATTGTCAACAAAGCAAATGCAGGTATCAATATCATTAAAGCCTTCTCTAAAGTTTGGTGGGGTTCGGATCCGAAAACTCTCCTTGTGGTATTTCACGCTCTTGTGAGATCTCACCTAGACTTCGGTTCTATATTCCTCGGCAATTCAACAAAAAAAAGCCTTACTAAATTGGACACAATATTTAATAAAGGAATCAAAATTTGCTTAGGTTGTATGAAATCTAGCCCCACTTGTGCTATCTTATCGGAAAGCGGACAAATTCCTCTTGAATATAGAAGAAAAATGCTAGCTACAAAATTTTTGACTGGAAAAATCACGATTTCTGATCACCCGTTAATCCTTATCCTCAGACAACTAAATTTGAGAGGTTTACACTACCTACATAAAAATAATCATTCAATGTTAGAATCCACACTCACATCTTTCTATCCTTTTTTAAATAAAATTTACATGAACAACTCCTTTCCTTGTTTTGTAATCTCTTATGAATCTCAAGTTGAACCCATAAATTGTATAAATATCCATATCAATAAAGGTGATCCAAACATTATTATATTTATTAACCAAACTTTTTCAAACAACAATAGTTATTACAAAGATAGATACAAATTTATTTTTACTGACGCCTCAAAAAAGGGAGACCAATTAGGCTTTGGAATCAGCATTCCAGAAATAAATTTTAAATTCTCATCAAGATTACCAAATAAAATATCCATCTGTAACGCAGAAATTGTTGCAATTCAGGAAGCAATAACTATCGCTCTGAAGAAAAAGTTCAAAAATATAATCATATTTACCGATTCTCAAAGTGCGATTCTTAAGATCACCGACTGCAAAATCAACATTCGCAATGATATAACGACGCTTAAAACCAGAACGCTGCTAGTAATATCCAAACAATTGAATTATGATTTTCGTCTCGCTTGGATTCCGGGATACTCCGGAATTTTTGGTAATGAATTAGCTGATAAATTGGCTAATATCGGAAGAAATTTGAACATTCCCAAAAAGATGTTTTTGAATTCGCTAGATGTTGCCAACTCAATCAAATCAAACATACTGGACAAATTTATTACTTCATGGAAACATTCTATCTCGCTTACATCTTCATTCAAATATATTCAAGAACATTTTTCAAACAAAGTCTGGTTTTCCAAACTTGAATACAAAGACCGTCGACATATAACAACAATTATCAGAATGAGAATAGGTCATTGTTATACCAAACAACATTTATTCAAGATTCGTGTCGTAGACGACCCAAGATGTGCCTGTGGCAAGATTCAGGATCTAAATCATATACTCTTTGAATGCCAAAACATTGATGTCGCCATCAATCTTTATAATGATTTGATTAAATTGGGGCATTATTCCCCTTTAAACATTAATTCAGTACTATCCAAATTGAATAATCAAACAATTGAACTTATATCATTTTTAAATGCAAATCACATTAATTTGTAAAAGGAAAAGGAGAAAAAAAAAACAGAAAGGGCCAATAAACCTTGTAACAACTTGCATTAAGATTAGCTTAGTTCGATCAAGCTGCATCTTTTCACATGATGATAAATCAAGTTTACCCTTTGTCTAACCCTAGATATAAGTGTAAAAGTTTAAACTTTGTTTGTATTGTAATACTAAGTCATTCAAGCCAACAACTCCATGATTATCTAAATAGTTTTTATTGGAAAGTAAAGTTCGTTCAACACGTGAAGTTTTAGGAGTTCTCTCTCGCCTATCTAGAACTTCTGAAGTTTGACCTGGCAAATTGCCTTGCAGCAACGCCATATGCTTAGAAGAAGAAGAAGGAATGATCCTTGTCTATCTTAATGCACGTATAAATGGAGACGGAAACGGCCATATTGAAACACCACAGATGACTCATTGTTTTGGAATTTTGGTAGTTGGAACAATTTAGAAGTTTATTAGTAGATTTGTGCAATGTTAATGTGTTTTAATTAATAATAAGTGCCGAATAAGGGTACTAGAATACTCTTTTTGTGTTCCCTGACCCGAAAATATCAAAATTCAGGAGTAACATTACATAGGTAAGTGCTTTTAATTCTACATTTGTCAATTATTTAGAAATTAAAACGTATTTTGTTTGAATTAAATTTTAAGGTTATGAAGCCAACATATCGCCCGGTATGCATAGGCATAGTCAAATTGATTCAGGTAAAATAATATAATTATAATGTTATTCAAGATAGTGATTACCCTTTTTTAGAATTTCATTTTTTAATGTATGTTCTAAAATGTTTAGTTTTCTGAGATACTGGGCCTTAAAAATTCAGATTATTTTTTAGTTTTCGTTTCAATACATATAAAACATGTTACTTTACTCATATAACATATAAAATACAACTACTAAGGGCCGGTTCTACAATGTAAGTATAAACCAAGTATAAACGGCGAACATTTATACTTGGAATAAGTTATACCAGGTAGTATTCTCAGTATATCTGGTGTTGGCCTGTTGCCTACAACGGCTTCAGTTGGGATTGGGCCATCGTTGACAATTGAAGGTGTGGGAAATTATAGCATTTTATAAGTCTAACCTAACGTGAACGGTTTGGAAATTATAAAAATATTATTGATTTATTTGTCCGTTACTTTGTGATAGTTCATTTTTTAAATCGAATAAAACAATTTTATGCTTTGTTATCTACCTCCTTTATTTTTAAATTTGTGTGACTATACGTACGAGTTACAGTATAGCGCCAAAAAGCAAAAAATTAAACAATTTAGAAGAAATTGAACTTTGTAAATATAATAGACCCGTGTAGACAGCTATTAAATAATCAGACAGATCCCCGGAATTCCCTATTGTTTAAAATATTGTAAATAAATTAACCCCAATAAAAGTGTTTGAGAATGTAACATCGTTTTACGATACTATACTCACACATTTAAAAATAAAAGTGATAGATAACAAAGTATAAAATTGTTTTATTCGATTTATAAAAATATTATTTCTTCTTATTAAAATGGAGAAAAAGCGTAATATATAGAGAATAGCGTGTAATAATTTCACGATTGACAAAATTGTCCTGTTAGTCGATTTGACTGAGGCAAGTAAAGAAACTGTCGGTACGTATAAAGTTGTCTTACATAGTAACAGTACCGGTGATCCTCGCATTATTCTATTCCAGAGTGTAAGAAAACCGACACCCTTTCCAATAATACCAAAGATATAAAATGGAGACTGATTGAAGAAAGGTTCATTGCAGTTTGTGGTACAGGAAGAACTGCCAAAATGTTGCGTAGGAAATGGGATTTGTTAAAAATATCAATAAAGAAGGATTATACGGAACATAAACAATATATGTACAAAAGAGGTGGGGGCCCAACGAGAGAAATAAAGTTAGATGGTGTTGGAAATAGGTTGCTGGCTTTAATTGGTGTTTGGGTAAGGGCATTGTATTATTCTGATGTTGGTATGGGTTATTTTATATTCTTATTCATTCAGTATAGTAAATACACATTTGCTAGTTGCAAAAGACACTGAAGTTCATGGAATCCACATCAGTTATATATCACACCCACATATATATATATATATATATATATATATATATATATATATATATATATATATATATATATATATATATATATATATATATATATATATATACGTATATATATATGTATATATATATATATATATATATATATATATATATATATATATATATATATATATATATATATATATATATCATTAATTATATGAACCATATGATGAGTGAGATATATCAGTAAATGATGGTGAATGTAGTGACACTTGTGTTGAATACAGTAGTGGAGATGATCCGGGATTACCAGATGGAATATATATTTGCCACTTCTTGATGACGTGGAGAATGTCTGTCTTTACATCCAATTTATATTCATTGGGAACTTTTTTTAATTCACCGGTTAATGACATAAGAAATAATTTATCATCATCTGCTTCTTCTTCTTTTTTGTTAGCATTGTGTGCCATCCTTTTTGCCATAACTTGTAACAGGTGAAGTTCGGCACTGTTGACGTCGTCTTTCTTACGTTTTATAGCACTACCTGAACTTTCGCCATGTCTAATAGGCCGTTGACTATCTGCCACAAAATAATTATCAGCGGATTGTTCTTCTATGTCATCTTCATATCGTGCTTCTTGCGACTGCTCTTTCAGTTCTAGATTAGATACCGTTTCTTTGTTATTCATTGTTGGTTGAAGAAACGTTAAGCTATCGAAATAAATATATTTTTTTCTGCTGCATTTTCCAGAACCCGATTTCTTTTCTTTGCCTTGTAAATTACGTTCATTTACGTAAGAATCTCTTAAATTCTTCCACTTGTTCTGAATCTGCCTTTCTGCAACCAAACAATATAGTCCAATAATGCTAGCATAAGCGCCATAGAATCAATAGGTGGCAATTCGCTTTTTTAGATTTATACTTATTTAGTTTCAACCCCTCTAACAGTACATAAAAGATTGTCCTTTCCGGAATCGATGCAATTTAAAATCTCCAGTTATTGAATTAATATGATTTTGTTTTGTTACAGATACCTGGGAAGTGGCTGTACGTTTACAGATTTGCATTATTCCTGTAGATTAGGAATATCGACTATATCAAAAATTGTAAAAGAGGTTTGTTGTGCGACTGGAGGAATATGAGACAGCAGTGCATTCCTAGGAGGTCAAAAGAAGATTGGTTGACAGTAGCTGCGGGTTTTGAGAAACATGCAAATTTTCCCAATTGTGTGGGAGCTATAGACATAAAACACATATATAACACATATATAACACTGCAGCACCTACATACATCAAAGCAAATCAGTTTATTCCAAGTTGTAGCAAGGACGCAGTGAGAAAGTGTATAAAGAATTGAACAGAAAAAGATTGAGTTCATTGATTTCCAAATGGCACTTCTGGAGGAATTCGGAAGGAAAGAAAAATGCTTGGAAGAAAAAACATTACTTGGAAATGAAAATATTGAATGCTTAACTCACAAGAGAAGAAACTAACAGCCATTTTAATTAATTTTATTTGCTAATCATAGTGTACGGCCAACGACACAGGCATTCTATGTTTATAATTATCATTTATTAATAGATGTGAATATTACATAATTAACTAGCATCATAGATATAAATAAATAGTTAGCATTAAGGGGTTTTATTTATTTTAGAAATTGATGTATTATCATGAGGTTTCAAATAAAACGTTAAAAAAATGTACTTCCGTTTTTTTTATTTTAACGTTTATCAACAACAAAATTATGGTAAATTAATTTATTTCAGAAATTTCCAATTTACAATCATTATAGATAAGTATATATTTGTTCTAAGCGAACAATATAGCTACATAGCTAAACAGGTAGAGAAGACAAAATTACATATTAAAATACAAAGTAAAACAAACAATACATTGTTTTCAGTACACAACATAATTAAATCATATTAAATTATATCAGATTTGAAAAATCGTTTTGAATCAGTGATATTCGCATTCTGTTGTTTTCACGGACATCATGATTTTGAACAATAGGAGGCTCTATTTGCAGCTCATGTGAGTCGCGTTCGACTGGTGGCTCTTCTTCATGTTCATCTATTGCAAGATTGTGCAGAATAGCAGTTGCAACTATTATCGCCTTGGAATGTTCCAATGACACACGCATTCCATTAGCCAGAATAGGAAACCTGCATTTCCAAACTCCATAACATCTTTCTACACAGTTTCTTGTTCGGATATGGGATTCATTAAAAAGGATTTCTGCTGGAGTATTTGAGTGTTGTAAAGGTACTATTAGGACGTTGGTATTGCTGTACCCATTATCACCTAAGATTATTGATGTGTGGAATTCATTGTTCTCCAGCCTCCCTTTAATTCTGCTGTTACTGTAGATGGTTTGATCATGAGTTGATCCAGGCTACCGTGCAACAATATCCATTATACGTAGGTGTGCATCACATATTGTTTGAACATTCCATAAAAAATAACCCTTCCTTTTACTGTACCTTTCTGCTTCATTTCCACCTGATGAAATGATACGAACATGAGTGCAATCGATAGTACCGATAACATGAGGAAACCTTGCAAGAGTATAGAACTCTTCTTTTAGCTTGTCACGATCTGCTTCTCTTGCTGGGAACTTGATGTACCTTCCACATAATAATACAATCGCTAAAGTTACTTTGGTGACAATCGACTTGCAGATGTTTTTGCTTACTCCTGCGAAATCTCCAATTGTTTCTCTCTTTCTTCTCAAATCTCTTTGTTGCTGGTTTTATCGCACGATTACGATCTGTTGGAGATTTCATTTCATCTTCAATAAAACCCAGCCACATTGCACAAGTTCGTTTTTGTAAGCGAAAACGTTTAAAAAACTCCAGGTCGTCAAGCTCCACGAAATAATCGACCCTAAAAAATTCATTTTACATTAAAAATCGTATAACTATATAATATAATTATGTTTTTTTCATACCGATGTTTAAATGCTTTTGGCCGTCGAATTAAAACTGCGTCGTCAAAATCACTTTCATCAGAATCAAAAATGTTCAATCATTCAATTATTTATTTCTCTGTTATAATTAAAAAATCATAAAACTGTGGAATATAAAGAAAGGACAGGTTATGTTTATTAATACTGATAACTGAAGCTGGCCAATAGAAAGCAAGAATAACTATATTCGGAGTATATCCGCCCAGATTCAAGGGGATAACTACAATCTGTCGATTTCTACCGAGAATAGCTTTGTTCGGCGATCGTCGAAGGGGCGTTTCAAACTTAATTCCAAGTATAGCTTATACCAGGTATATACTTCCATTGTAGAACAGGGCCTAATACAGAGTATTACCTTTTTAATAATCCTTTTCAGAAATTATTGTACTAATAAATATAAATATTACTTCCATTTTGATTTAGATTTCATGTTTTTAAACCAGTTTATCTTTTTTCAAGATTTCCCAAAGATTCCAAATAGAGGAGCACAGTGGATGAGTTTAATGAAAAAATGTTTAAAATATGTATTTTTTTATTTTATCATTTTGATAAAAACACCTTTCATAGCATTTACTCTTGAAAGTTAGCTTTTTTTTGGTTGTGGTGAAAAAAATGAGTTTATTCTCGAGTTTATATCTAACATTTTAGTTTATTTATTAACTACAAGAAATAATTATATTTGCAAAAAAAGTTGTACTAGATTATTAACCATTAACATGAAACAACAACTAAATACAGAAATGATATATGTATTTTAATAATAAATAATTTAAATAAGCAAAGATTAATATCTAAAAATGTCCACTATATTTAAATTTGTATGTATAACAATTGTTTCGACACACAGTGTATTTTTCAAATACAAACTATACTTTACTCTTTGAAAAAAAATATTTTTTTTATTAATTTAAATTTTTACATTTCTCTGCCGTATCTAGTAAGTCCTTATTAATTTAATGCAGTAACGATAAGTATACAATAATTTATTGTTTTAAACAACCGTAAACTTTTATCAGCTTCTTGTTTTTATTCATACTGCTCTACGCAACTGCCAAACCGCAAACAGTAGTCGGCCATATGCAGCTACCATTCTGGTCCATTTTACATAATCATATGCTCCTTCATGCAGTGTTATATTCCAAGGTTCACCTACATGCAACAAAAGATTTTTGGTAGTTTTATTTAAAAAAATCAAAGTAAGTGTCCTCTGATTAGTGAAAATTCTTTATATCTGTTCAATTGTTAAGGTATGTCTACACCAGGAAACAAAGTGTTCGCAACATCAGTCAACATGTATCTGGATACATGTTGTAAACAATGCTGTGTGTCCACATCAAAAAAAAATCAGTTGAGTTGACAACATGGATATTGCTGCTGCTGTAAGTACTGCTTTCATCATATCTGCTAATTCAAAAAAAAAAGAAAAAGGAGATGGTGGCAAAGAGAATTTTAAAAAAATGGGAGAATATATGGAACTTAATGTCAGACTTGAAGTTAAATGATGGAAACACGTTTCGTAATTTCCTCAGACTTACAACAAGTGATTTTGAAGAGCTTCTTCGTTTAGTAGCTCCTAAAATTTTGAAAAAGGATACACACTACCTTGTTGCCATCCCGCCCTCAGTAAGATTGGCGGTCACTCTCCGATATCTAGCTACCGAGGATTCGTATACCAGTTTAATGTACTTTTTAAAATATCGAAGCAACTAATTTCCATAACTGTACCGAAAGTTTACGAAGCCATCGTTGACGTTCTTCATATTGTAAGGTAAGGAAAGGACATTATAAACAAAACAGTCTATACAATTTTAGATTTATAAGTTTATTGTAAATATAAAGGGTATTCCATTAAGAGATTTCGAATGTTGGTAACGAATAAAAGAAACATTTCATAACATACCTGAAAGTTATTTATGGCAGTGCGAAGCTGGATAGTGTACAATTATACGTGGAATACAACATCTGTCAAATGACCGCCACGACTTCTCTGGCAGCTCACAATTCTTTTGTTGAAATTCTCGATTACTGCTGAACACATTTGCGGAGTTATGTCAGGAATTATTCGCCTAATTTCTTCTTTCAACTGTTGAACGGTTTGTGCCCAATGCCCGTGCTGGTGCCCAATTTACGTCCCCATTCCGAGAGATCAGCCTCTCCTGTCCTTACAAAATTCAGCTAACACAGGAGCTGAGAGAGACATCAATGCGATTTTTTGCTATCGCTATGGCCATAGGGCTTTTGTTTGCGAGACGCATTCTACTAGCTATTTTCACCATATTTTTTTCCCTCGTACTTTTCCCCATACACAGCAAAATCATCTTTTGTTTTCATAGTTTCTTGAACAGAACAAATAAATTTATACGCTTCGACCACTTTATCATCATTTGTCGTTTTTCTTTTACCAATTTTGATAGATGCCAAAGTCAACTTCGAAGGTTTGGCAAATTTAATTTTCGGCGAATCATCTGAGGTAGTTTCTTGGGCCACAAAATCTTCAGGGGATGACACAATTACCAGGTCGTCATCGTCATTTGATTGTTCTGTTTCTTTCTTCTAAAACAATAAAATTAAGAAATTATTATAGGTACATTTGAGCATAGGTATATAGTTTAAACATTACTTTGATTTTCTGTTACCGTTGCCCTCATCAGAAGAAGATTGGATTCGATTGCAAAGGCATTTAACTTAAAATGGAATTTTCCCAACTGCATTAGGGCGATTGATGGGAAGCATGTACAAATTGAAGCACCACAAAACAGTGGGAGTATATATTTCAACTATCATGGCACATTCAGTGTAGTATTGATGGTGTGGATGCTGACTATCGTATTACATATGCTGATGTAGGATGCCAGGGAAGAATCTCAGATGGAGGTGTTTTTCGAAGAACACAGTTTTATAAAAAACTTATTCAGAATGAATTGCAACTTCCAAAACCGACATTTTTATCACAAACAAACGATAACTCCTTGTGTTTTGATAGCGGTCGACGCATTTTTACTTACTCAAAATCTTATGAAGCCGTTCCCAGGTACATATCCAAATGGTTCTCTTCAAAGAGTATTCAACTACCGATTGAGCAGAGCACGGCGTATTATAGAAAATGTATTTGGTTTGCTATCTGCTGTT
The DNA here is from genome assembly GCA_031761425.1 of Cosmopolites sordidus. Classification (NCBI taxonomy): domain Eukaryota; kingdom Metazoa; phylum Arthropoda; class Insecta; order Coleoptera; family Curculionidae; genus Cosmopolites; species Cosmopolites sordidus. Next base: position 458,764 of record JARFXV010000067.1, on the reverse strand, counting down.
TTCCGAATATTGAGAAAACCAATACCATTGTATCCTAAAAAAAGTAGAAACGGTGATATTTGCATGTATTTCTCTACACGACTATTTTAGACGAGATTCACAATCAAAACGCACGTATACACCCGCAGCAACGTTCGACAGTGAAGATTTTGAAACTGGTATGATAACACCAGGTTCGTGGAGATCAGAAAGTGAGGGAAGTTTGCTTGAATTAAAACGTAAGCCAACAAAACCTTCTAGCGATGCAAAAAAAATCAGGAAACCATTTGGACAATTTTTTACTTCAGAAGAAGGGAAAGTACCATGGCAAGATAATTTTGCATGATACAGTGAAATTGATTATTGGGATGGATTATTGATTATTTAATTTATTATAAATACATTCAATTTGTCTTGTAAAGTTTCACCTTTTTTCAAGACCTTTTGTAAACCTACCAATTACATGGAAATTAGAGGAAAAAAGCTAAATAAAACCGTTGGTTTTCAAACAATTTCCATAGTAAATATCAATTTCCAGTAGCGGATTTAGGGCGGAGAAGGGCTACCTGGCAAATTCAAAATCTCGTCATTTTGCATTCATTTTATCTAAATTTTCAAAGCCACCCTCAAAAATAATTTTTATACCCGCCACTGACAATTTCTACGAACAACATTGCGCTGAATCCAAACCATACATTTTCTTCCGAAATTGTCCCAGCACCACTTTTACTATTGTCCTCCATTTTCTTTTTTTCCCAGCTAAATTGACTTCTTAAGGATTTTTCTGTTTATTTCGTCTACTTTTGTTGAAAAGTGCTTAGCCATTTTGGTCGTTTCATCAAATTCTAGAATTCTGTCTCTATATTCTTTAGTTCCAATGTCCGATAATGCGGGTGCGCCTTGCAACATTTCAATTATTTTTATTTTTGGTCTAGAAATACCCACTTTTCTCCATCACTGACATTAGTATCACTGAACAGACAGAAACTAAAATAATAATCCCAGATAAATGTTAAATATAACAATAAAATGTAATCCCAGAAAACTACACTGTTTATAACCTGCCAATTGAAACCGCAATAACTACTGTCATTACACAAATGTTGCCAACAACGTCCACACTGAGCGATGTTTTTCGTATGAAATGGAGAACACGGATACAAGAAAGAAGCAACAAATTTCTTTGATGTTTGCCGCCCAATGTTGACGAGTATCCATCAACTTGTTGCTTGTTGATAGGATACACGAGAGCAACATCCCCGTCAACATGTTGCCAACAGTTTTGTTGCCTGGTGTGGACTAAGCTTTAATATTACCGTATCATTGTAGTACTAATTAACATTGAGATAAGATAAAAAGCCAGCATATTTTTACTTTAATTTTGAGGTTATTATTATATAACAAAATTCTCAAGTTTTCGACCGGGCAGATCCTGCCCTGAACAGATCCTGAATCTGAAGTTGATTATAACACATCAAAAACTGTACAATAAAAATCTCGTCTGTACATTTGTGGATTTCAAAAAAGCATATGATTCTATTGACCGCGAATCTTTATTCCGAATCTTGAAAGAACAAGGACTAGATCTGAAAACACTGGCAATTATTAAAGCAACGTTAACTAACACAAGGTCAAAAGTTAAATTCATGGGTGAGATCTCAGAGCCCTTCGAAATTAAAACTGGAGTGAGACAAGGGGATGGACTCTCGCCACTCTTATTTAACTGTGTTCTAGAAAAAGTAATACAAGAGTGGCGTGAAAAAAAGTCGGCCCTGAATATTGACCAGCCCATTAAACTGGGGAGAACCAACATCAAAATTGATTGTCTGGCATTTGCTGGTGATCTAGCACTTTTAGCTCAAGATGTATTAACGGCACAGAAACAGATTGAAATCCTAAAAGAAACAGTAGAAAATGTAGGACTCCAAATTTCCTTTGAAAAGACATAATACATGACCTGCAACAGACTAAGAACGCCATTTCTAAAAACAAAATATGGTAACATCAGACGAGTCTCTCAATTCAAATATTTGGGTGAAATAATCATGGAAAATGGGTTGGAAAAAAACAGCCAATAAGGGTAGATGTCAAAAAAAGGAAACGGCATTGAGACTTACACAAAATATTTACAACAAAAAATGCCTATCTAAAAACACAAAACTGAGACATTACAACACAGTTATTAAGCCACAATGTCTATATGCTGCAGAAACGTTCATTTTGAGGGCCCATACGTGAATAATAATAATAAAATAATGTGCTCGAGGGGAAAGGAGGTACCGGTCCACTTTGCCCGGATACAGATTTATATTCTGTATGTAATTTCTGTTGAGTTCGATATTTAAGCTGTTTTATACGTAAATTGATATGCTAATTCCAAAACTTTATTTAGTTTTTTTCTATCACGTCAAGTTTTTTCTCTACAGTTGTTGCGCATCCGACTAAGCTTGGCGAATCAAAGAAGTCACTACTGCTCTCCAACCGGCGAACCTTCTTCGACCTTGGAGTCTTGGAGTGGGGGCGTGAATGACGTTGCGTCATCCTAAACTAGTTCGGTCAGTTACACATGAGATGCTAAAGTACGCGGGTCTGTGTCGCTCTGATATAGAGAAGTCAAAGTATACATACACAACTACAGATTTTCGTTATGTCTGCCTCTGGTAGTTGTCGTCGTAAGTGCTTAAACAGCCCTGATTCATTTTGTTATATATGTGACAGTTTTTCCATCCCCATTCAACGGACTAATATTAGTACATTTGTCAGGTAAGCCTATTTTGCTTATTTTAAAGTGAAAATAGGTGACCAAGATAAATCATGGGCCCCTCATAAAGTGTGCAAGCAGTGTGTAGAGAGTTTACGAATGTGGTCGCAGAGAACACGTAATAAACTTTCGTTTGGTATACCAATGGTTTGGCGAGAGCCCAAAGATCACTTAAGTGATTGCTACTTTTGCGTAGTGAAAACATCAGGATTCAACAAGAAAAACAAACATAAAATTGGGTACCCTAGTTTACCGTCAATTATGCGCCCTGTGCCTCATTCAGCTGAAATTCCAGTGTCAGTTTTTCAAGAATTACCTTCTTTAGAAATACAAGAATGTGAATCAAGTGAAGATTGAAGTAACTCCACCGACGAAGAATTCAAAGTTTCCAATGATTCTGTTCGTAAAGGATTCAATCAACATGAATTGAACAAAAAATCATCGGAATTATTAGCATCAAGACTGCATGAAAAAAATTTGCATGACAAAGGAGCTAAAGTCACCTTCTATCGGTCCAGAGAAAGTGAATTTAGGCAGTACTTCAGAAATAATGATGGATTTGTATATTGCCAGAACGTAGAAGGTTTAATGATTTCATTTCTCACTATAACGCAACTGAATGGCAATTGTTTATAGATAGCTCAAAGTATAGCTTGAAGTGTGATCTCCTACATAATGGAAATTTATACGGTTCAGTCTCAATAGGTCATTCAGTTTCTTTGCGTGAAGAATATGGCGACATAAAGAAAGTCATTGACTTGTTGCAATATAACATGCAATAATGGATCATCTGTGTTGACCTTAAAATGGTCTATTTCCTTCTTGGCCAGCAACGCGGGTATACCAAGTATCCCTGTTTTTGTGCATGTGGGACAGCAGAGCTCGTGAGAAACATTGGGTGCAATCGAACTGGCCGCCAAGATGTAGGATCTCGTGATCCAAACATTTGAAATCAGCCACTTGTCGACAGAAAAAGCATTGTATTTCCGCCTTTGCATATAAAACTCTAGGTCTCATGAAGCAATTTGTTAAGGCTTTGTCAATTGAAGGAGACTGCTTTAAGTATACCATTTCGGCATTTCCTAGCCTGTCACATGAAAACATAAAGGCTGGTGTGTTTGATGGTCCACAGATTCGGCAACTCGTTAAAGATAAAAATTTCGCTGAAACAATGGCCGAACTTGAAAGGAATGCTTGGTTGGCTTTTAAAAATATTGTTAAAGACTTTTTTGGAAATACACGAGCCCCGAATTACATCGAAATTGTTCAACGACTCTTGAAGAGCTTTAAAAAGCTTGGTTGCAACATAAGCATCAAACTGCATTTCTTACATAGTCATCTTGCTAACTTCTCAGAAAATCTTGGTACTGTTAGTGATGAACAGTGCGAGCGATTCCACCAAGATCTAAAGATTATGGAAGCGCGGTATCAAGGTAGATGGGATGTCAGTATGATGCCTGACTACTGTAGTAGCATTAAGCGAGAATGTCCACAAAAAATAAAGAGGGGTATGCTGTAGCTTAAGAACTTGACGTGATAGAGAAAAACTGTGAATATTTTTGAATTCAGAGATGAAAAATTAGTCAAAAACAAGGCACAGATCCAAGTCAACAAAATTGCTGTTCCCCAGTGTTATTTGATAGAGTTCCTACTGGCGCCAGTACCACTTCTACGCACAACGGGTGGATCAACGGATCTACGTTTTTAGAATGGCTTTGTCACTTTGTTGATGTTACTCGTCCAACTTCGGATATAAAAGTTGTTTTGATCATGGATAATCATGAATCCCATAATATCTTGGAGCATTAGAATATGCCTCTCAAAATAACGTGATTTTCGTTTCGCTTCCTTCTCACATAACACATCGCAAGCAACCTCTACACCGGTATGGGGCTCTAAAAACTTATTTTGAACACACAATTTAAGTGTTTCAAAGGATTCACGTGGAACGAATCATTTCAATATGAGGTCGCGATACTCTTCGGTGAAGCATATATAAGAGCAGCAAGTATACAGAATGCTATTATCGGATTCATATCTACTGGAATATGGCCTGTCAATCGCTATATATTTGATAAGTCGAACTTTTTGCCATCGACTTTAACAAATCCGCAGACCTGATCCACCCACATCAAGAGACGTCGAAACTGTAGTAACCTGGGAAAATCCTGCCACAATTCCTCGAACAGAAAATTCATCAGACCTTACCTTTTCTCCATTTATGTTCCATTGGAATCTGATGCCTGCAGAGTGTCAATTACCACGTGATATTTCTGCGTTATGCTCTATACATTTAGCCGGAGTCTTCAAGGTGCTGCACAACTAGGACCGTACACCAGGTAGGAAGGGAATGACCGAGTTCAACGGAACGAAACATCGGTGAAGTCTTGAGGTGGGCGGGGCTGGAACCCGCGGAGGAATTTAAGAAGTTTGGAGAGGGGATGTGGTGAAGTTGGAATAGGAATTTCGTTTTGACGTGGTTTCGTTGTTTTTCGAGGCGTAGGTATTAGACTGGGTTCTGGAGGAGCCGCAGGAGGCCTGTGGCGAAGGTGGCAATAGCGTTCTGCAGGTAGTCTTGAATAACGTCGTTACGGTTCTGGGTCGTGGACGGCGACGTGGCGGTGGCTGCGGCGAATGACTTGTTGAGTGGTGCTGGTGGGGGCGTCGGCGTGGCTGGCTGGAGGCAGGCTGGTTGGCGACTGTTTGACTAGCTGCTGCCTGGCTGGTGTTGGATGGACGGTTTTTAGGGTTCTTCGGGTATCCAGAAAAAGTGGCGGCATGATCACCTTCGCAGTTTAGGCATTTTTTGGGAGCCTCTTTTGTAATGGTACATTCTGCAGCTTGTGGTCTCCTGAGAACTTGCGGTACTTGGGGTTGACGTGACAATTTACGGCGAAGTGCCCATACTGTAGGCAGTTTCAGCATTGGGCGAAGATCCGGTTGAATTTTTGGGGTTCAACCGAGACTGGCAGATTGCAAACGTATTGTATGTTGTAAATGCCGTTGTCTGTTCGCGGGACGCGCACCTTGTCGAGCGGCATTTTCCTTCCGTTGGATCTGAACATCCATCGTGTTTCCGCTGTGATGAAATCTTGGGATTTTAAGTCTTCTATGACGTCTTCTACGGACATGTTTGTGTCGACTCGACGTATGACGACGTTGAGATCTCAGTCGGCTGCTAGGAAGTGCGTGATCTGCCGGTGGAAATCGGGGAAGAATTGAATGCCAAGTGTGACCGACTTGGCTTTCGAGTACTTCCAGTTCCGTCCAGCAAACGTTTTGGCCAACTCGTTTCAGCGACTGGATTGGCGAAGAACGTTTGGCGTTTTTTTGAATGGTGCGTTCGATATAAGTTGGGGGTTGGTCGGGCCGGCGGGTGGCGATGCGGCGACTGGGTTGGTGTCCATTTTATGGGCATTATCGTTGATTTTTTTGAAGTGCTGCAGAACGCCCGGGTTTGACGAGGCCGGTGCGTTGACGGAAGGTTTGGGGGCCGGCATGTCCGGGAAGTCCTCCCCCGAGGACGACGGGACGGTAGACTTTCGTTTTTTTGTTTGGGTCGTGGGTTTTTTCTGGGACGGCTATGCGGTAGGTGGACTGGTGCTAGGTCCATCTGGTTTTTTTAGCCTGTTGATTTCAAACAGTTATGCTGAAATTTTAGCTTCCAGCACACACTGGCGGTTTCTGAGTTCTTCGTTTTCTTTCTGAAGCTTAGTAACTTGCTTCTGGAGTTTATTGACGGTGTTTATCGTCCTCTCCATGGCCTTGAAAGCTTCTTCTTCTTGGCAGCTGTCGGCTGCGATGGATAATTGGTATTCAATTGGCGGACCTCTTTTAGCTGCTGTCACCAGACTAGGAGGTCTGTGATGGTCGGGTGGCGACATTTTATGAATGCGGTAGACTTGGCGTCTGGGTCGAGTCAGAATCCGACTCGTGGCCGGACGCCATGGCGACAGACTCTCGGACGACCCGGGTTGAGAGCGGCTGATGGCGCGACGGCCTGTCTGGATCGTATAGACGGTACCATTATTATTAGTCGAACGCGGAGTGATAAAAAAGGAAGATGTTTCTCTGGCCGAGTGGAGACGGACACTAACACTGTGTTAGGTATTATAGAAGATGTAGATGTAGCAATATATATATATATATATACAGAATTTCATATTCTACGCCAGCGGATTATATTACTCTTAATTCAGTTTCTTCGACACTTTTGAAACGAGTAAAAACTATAGATATTAAACCGACACCAAAATTTTGCCCAAATAAAACAAATCGCAAATGCAAAATTCAAAGAAATGTTAATCAGTACGCCAATGAAAGAACAACAGATCGGTTCGTGCCTCAATTTTAAACAGGGAACCCTTCTACTTTTTTTATAGAATTTCTTTTTACCTACGGAGGAACGGAAATATTTTGTAAAATAGTTATGTTTCTTCTTGCGTATATGATTTTCAATAATTTCAAATCTACTAACATTCACTGAATGTGACTGATGCTTCTTTATATGTATCTACTTACTTTTAATATAGTACTTACTTTGACTTACTACTACTGAACGTGTCTGAATCTTCTTTGCTTACTGGTATATACTTACTATAGTTTATTTAATCTTCAAAGCTAATTACTTATACCAAACTTTCTATGATTTCCTTAATTTACTAAGCTCTAGTAGATATGATAAGGAAATAAATGAAACAAATTTTACTGTATAAATTATATTTATTAGTCCTCTTTATATGGTTAACTCGTGAGCTATTGGTCTATGGTAGCTAAAATAACTGACATAAGCCATAATTGCCGGATTCATGTTGCTCACAAAGATAAGATCTATTGCGGATGAAGTATATAGGTCTGTAAGGAAATAGTGACAAGTTATAGTCCACACGCAATTGAGAAACTATTCTCTCATTGCTGTCTGGATCGATATTGAAATGTCCAACCACCATGAGAGGGATGTCTAGATTGACTTTCAAGTCTGGTATGATTATCTGAATCATTTTCGCATACTTGCAGTCCCACGCAGTAATAAAAATTGTATTTGAGGTATCGGTGTCCGCGGATGTACGTAAACTCCAACAAGGATAAATTTAAGATTGGGGCATATAACTTCCGTTGTAGATACTCAGCTGTGGTATTTTATTATTCTTCATTGCGGAGAAGCAAGTTGAACATGCCATATAGTCACTCACAAGAGTATAGTATGTACTTTCCATTGTTTTCAGGACGTTTTCTTGCTTAGCGATGCATTTCTTTAGCGTGTTTTTTGAACCACAGATGATCACATATATCACACGTGTGTCCAGGTTTATTGTTGAGAAAGCAACGTGTAAATTCTATATCTGACGCTTTGTACCTCGAATTGTAATTTGCTACGTCTGACTGAACTAAAAACATAGATGGTCTCATGTTACGTTCTGCCCCTGTCGGCGTCTCATCTCGAATATCTCTCTGAACCTCGATATTTGCTTCTTGAAGTGACAACTTTGCCTCAATATCTGCTTCTTGTTGAGCCAATTTCTCTAATTTCTTTCTTTCTCTGTATAATTTGCACCTCCTGGCGTTAGTTAGTTTGTTGGTCATTCCACTTGTACGAGGGAGTTCTCGTGGTCCGATCGCGATGAATTTTGGCACAATCGATTCTTCTTGCCATGTTTAGTACAATTGTTATTCGAAGTTAGGATGACATCACCCCACTTGTACTGGGTTAAGCTTCCAAATTTTCGTCGCAGAAAGTAACTTCGAACGCCTGGTTGGCTGTTCTCTCTTTTTAGCTTTATTTGTTTCGATTTTTGATGCATTTCTCTTAGTATTAGTCGATTTTGTGCGCGGCATGATTATTTTCAAAATTTCAGCGGCTCATAGTTTCCAAAGTTTACAAGGCGGTTTATAAATTTATCATATCAATATATTAACTATTTAATGTACTTTACAATAACACCTCATTTATAACTATAACACGACAAGTTAGCCGCGTTTGCAATTTTGTTCACAACGAATTTTTCACTTCACTTGTATGTGATGATTAATAACTTGTGGCGTCATTACTGGATACAAATTCAATTGTTCTTTGTGTGATTGCGCAACTTTCCTCTAGCGATAGACACGTGGGTGGCGCGGTGCATGGTCTGCGGGCGACTGAGGAGGACGCGGTCACGCGTGCTTACATATTTGGTGTCGGTTTCGTCAGCGCGACCCGGTCACACACCGAGCGTGGAAGACAAGGTTCCCTGTCAAAATAAACCCGTTAAAACTATATCTGATGAAAAGAAAAGGAACATGAGAGACCGTATTTTTTCAAGCAAGAAGTTGGAGCCTGCTGAAAGACAAAAGAGAATTAAACATCTTCCTTCCACAACTGGAGTCAGAACGAAGAAAATTAGTAATAAAAAAGGCAAAAAGAAACTAACGAAGAGTATGTTTATATTATTTGTGATGATTTTTATGTAAAACCGCCTGACGAAAACTGAGTCGAATGTGAAGACCATAGAGGATGGGCTCATAAAGCTGGTTATTTTGGTGTAGCTTCATATTTTTGAGATTTGTGCCATGGATAAAGCTTTTTTTTTAATTAAACGATTAATTTATCGTCTTAAAGGTTTGGTCAAGAACTTATCTGAAAAATTACGAAAAATATGAGTCTGTGCTGTTGATTTTGATTAAAATTTTAAGAAAAAAAGTCTACTTAACATGTTGCTATATTTATATAGTAGTATACCAACAGTATAACTATTGTTTGATTAAATAAGTCTGAAGTTAATTAGTTAGTTTTGTAGAATTAGTCTTAAAATTAAAAATTAAGTGTAACATTAAGACTACATATAAATACATCCTTCGAAAATGTTAGAATATGCCACCTAATTGTTACTTTTCCCACTAATTACACCGGGGAACAGCAATTTTGTTGACTTGGATCTGTGACTTGTTTTTGACTAATTTTTCATCTCTGAATTCAAAAATATTCACGGTTTTTCTCTATCACGTCAAGTTCTTAACCTACAGCATAGATAGTCCCATTTTACCTTAAAAGTGTACATACGAAAACAAATAAGGTGAGATCTGACCAAATAAATTAGAATATTTTATTCATACAAAGGTTAACATATTATTAAAAGTTAAATTGTGTTTATACAAAAAATAAATAAAAGATATTATGGTAAAAATTTCTTCTTATAGCTTTTCCTGGAGTGTTCAGTTTGTGGACATTCTCGCTTGATACTCCAACAGTAGTCAGCCATCATACTGACATCCCATCTACCTTGATACCGCGCTTCCATAATCTTTAGATCTTGGTAGAATCGCTCGCCCTGTTCATCACTAACAGCACCAAGATTTTCTGGGAAGTTAGCAAGACGACTATGTAAAAAATGCAGTTTGATGCTCATGTTACAACCAAGCTTTTTAAAGCTCTCCAAGAGTTGTTGAACAATTTCGATGTAATTCGGGGCTCGTGTATTTCCAAGAAAGTCTTTAACAATATTTTTAAAAGCCAACCAAGCAAGTTCGGTCATTGTTTCAGTGAAATTTTCATCTTTAACGAGTTGCCGAATCTGTGGACCATCAAACACACCAGCCTTTATCTTTTCATATGACAGGCTAGGGAATGCCGAAATGATATACTTAAAGCAGTCTCCTTCAATTGACAAAGCCTTAACAAATTGCTTCATGAGACCTAGTTTTATATGCAAAGGCGGAAATACAATGTTTTTTTTGCTGTCGACAAGTGGCTAATTTAAAATGTTTGGATCACCAGGTCTTAGGTCAGATCTTGGCGGCCAGTTCGATTACACCCAATGCTTCTCATGAGCTCTACTGTCCCACATGCACTAAAAACAGGGATACTTGGTATACCCGCGTTGCTGGCCAAGAAGGAAACAGACGATTTTAAGGTCAACACAGATGATCCATTGGTGCATGTTATATTGCAACAACTTAATGACTTTCTTTATGCCGCCATATTCTTCACGCAAAGAAACAGAATGACCTATTGGGACTGAACCGTATAAATTTCGATTATGTAGGAGAACACACTTCAAGCTACGCTTTGAGTTATCTATAAACAATCGCCATTCAGCTGCGTTATAGTTAAAAATGGCCAATTCTTTCATTAAACCTTCTACGTTCTTGCAATATACAAATCCGTCATTATTTCTGAAGTACTGCCTAAATTCACTTTCTCTAGATCGATAGTAAGTGACTTTAGCTCCTTTGTCAAGCAATTTTTTTCGTGCAGTCTTGATGCTAATAATACCGATGATTTTTTGGATAGTCCCAAATCTCGTGCTAAATCGTTTAATTCATGTTGATTGAATCCTTTACGAACAGAATCATTGGAAACTTTGAATTCTTCGTCGGTAGAGTCACTTCGATCTTCACTTGATTCACATTCTTGTATTTCTAAAGAAGGTAATTCTTGAAAATCTAGGGTACTCAATTTTATGTTTGTTTTTCTTGTTGAATCCTGATGTTTTCACTATGCAAAAGTAGCAATCTCTTAAGTGATCGTTGGGCTCTCGCCAAACCATTGGTATACCAAACGAAAGTTTATTACGTGTTCTCTTTGTCCACATTCGTAAACTCTCTTTATCTTGATCACCTATTTTCACTTTAAAATAAGCAAAATAGGTTTGCCTGACAAATGTACTAATATTAGTCCGTTGAAATGGGATGGTAAAACTGCCACATATATAACAAAATGAATCGACGAGAACAACCAGAGGCAGACATAACGAAAATCTGTAGTTGTGTATGTATACTTTGACTTCACTATATCAGAGCGATACAGACCCACGTACTTTAGCCTCTCATGCGTAACTGACCGAACTAGTTTTGGATAACGCAACGTCACTCACGCCCCCACTCCTAGGTTGAAGAAGGTTCGCCGGTAGGAGAGCAGTAGTGACGTCTGTGATTCGCCAAGCTTAGTCGGATGCGCAACAACTGTAGAGAAAAAACTTGACGAGAAAGAAAAAAATTAAATAAAGTTTTGGAATTAGCATGTCAATATACGTATAATACAGCTTCAATATCGAACTCAACAGAAATTATTTTTCAAATTGTTCCCCAGTGTTATTAATGTTTTCCCTCTTTGCCCAAGGCGCATATCTGCTTTAGACTCACATTCGGGCAAAGCGTGTTTTAGAAGAGGTTTTTTAATTTTGTTATTTTATAAATAGTTGATACAAAATATTCATAAATGTTTTATTTTCAAGTTCGATAAATATTATAATAAATTTTGTAAAAAATACTAACGTATTTGAGTAAAATTCTTGTTTTTGAAACCCTCAATCTTAGCTTCATCGTTTTAGGCCACCCTTTCGTACTACTGACCAGGAGCATTCTATTAATCCTATTTCCGCCACCGGCATTTTTTCAAGCAATCGGGGTCTTATGTTCGCAATTGTCCGAGTTATGTTGGCTTCCAAGACGTAAACAGTTGCTGGTTAAAAAAGGTTATTAAACTTCCTCTCAAACATACATATTTTTCAGGTACATAATTCGACAAATTCAAAGCTACGAAAATCTATATTTTTTGCACAATGACAATTAATAACGAACTAGGTTTTGATGGCCTATGCTTACCCTCGAAAAAACCATAGATGTCACTATCGACTAGTCACATTATTAATTAATAATTCGGTGATATTATTAACCCAAACAGCGATTTTACCAGTCGACCCGATTTTTGGTTCTGGCTTCTGCATGTGAAATTGTGGTTTCTCCTACGTTACAAATAAAGGAAAAAATAATTATTCCGACCAAAGTTTGCTTTTGTAGAAACTAGAGCATTTTTTCGAATTTTCAAGAAAAAATACTGGTTTTTATATTTTTCTATATATTATTTTATTTTAAATTATAATTAGAAAAGTTTTTGCTGAACATCAGTCTTTTTAATAGAATAATTATGATAAACAATAGCACGTAAATATAAAATAACAAAAAAGTTATAAAATGAATTTTTTTAGTAGTTCTCTTATGTATTGAACCCTCGTATTCAACTCCAAATGTAATCTCCCATCATATTCTCGTTATACTGCAATTGGTAACATCCTTCTAAATCCATCACATCTTGGTGAAAACGTTCTCTTTGCTCCTCTGAGTAGGCACCCATACTATCTTTAAATTGGTCCAGGTGAGAATGCAGCATATGAATTTTATGGGACATTCTGCAGCCCATAATTTTAAAGTTTTCAAGCATAGTTTCAATCAATTCTTCATAATTGTCAGCTCCGTTGCTTCCAAGAAAACAATTAACAAGTGCGTAAAGACTCTCCCAGGCGTGTTTTTCATGAGCATTGAGGAATTCTGTGAAATCATCACTGCTCATTATTTGTTTTATTTGTGGTCCGACGAAAATACCCGCTTTAACTTTAGCTTCAGATAATTTGGGAAAAATCCCTTTAAATATTTAAAAGCTTGAGAATTTGGATCCAGAGCTTCCACAAATTGCTTCATTATGCCTAATTTTATATGTAATGGCGGGAGCAATATATTCTTAGGCTCTACAATTGGTTCCGATTTCACATTATGTTTTCCTATCTGAAATTCGACTCGATCAGATCATATACTTCGTTGGTAATGTACTGAATCTGCTCTGCTATCCTATAAGCAAAGGTGACAAGAGTATTTAGTATACCCGTCTTGCATTTCCATCAGAAAATCAACCATCGTAAAATCGACTATTACTGGCCAATGGTATTCTGTATATTTTAACTTTTCCAGTACTTCTTCGTAACGTAACTTTCCTTAATCATTACAGAATGTTTTTCGAAAAGATTAGGCAATAGAGTTCTGTTGTGAAAGCAGTGGAGAAGCCGCCAGTCAGAAGCTATGCATGGTATTCCGCTTTCCTCGAACAAATCAGTCACGCTATAACAGTAACAAAGTCCGGCTTCTTTGGTAAAAAACCATGACAAAATTTTATGCCACTCTCTTTGGTCAGTTATTTTCACATAATCTTCAAGCAAATTCTACTGTTTCGATTGTGAATCTAAAATCTCTGCTTTATTCTTGGGTAGGTTTAGGTCTCGTACTAAATCACTGAATTTTGTTGAGCTGATGAAATGTGGTCCAAAACTCTGTCACTTTATCACGGAATTCACTATCATCGGTGTTGGTAAGCGGTGTACTGGATTCTATTTTTTTTCCTTTATTTGGGTTTTTCGCCTTTATGGGTAAAAACAAAAAACCAAACGGAGACAAATTTTCCAGTGATTCTTTTTTTGTAATAAATTTGCCTAACGAACAAAATTTTAAAGATATAAAAATGTTATAAAAAATTTTACAAACTTTTAAGGTTAACGTTTCGGAGGGTACTCTCCCCCCGTTTTCAAAACTAAATTAAAAAATAAATTATATTAATTGGTAATATATAAAGTAACGAGTGAAAGTAAATATATTTTTTTGTATATGTCAACGATACTTACATTGACAACAATAGATTTTCATGACAGTGACATACTACCAAAAAATATATATATAGGTAATGTTTACTGTGGGATTGTTTATTGTACTGATTGTGTATTCAAATATTTAAATGTGTTTAATTGTATTCTTTAGAATAATTTAAATAATTTAAATAAGAACAGGTATTTTTGATATTTTTTGAGTTTTAGATAGTGGAAAAAAACCCAAATAAAGGAAAAAAAAATATAAGAACACGCCACAATCATTCAGACAGTGCTGGATTCTATTGAACTTTGCGACAATTGAATTCTGAAGTTATCTAATTGAGTCTGAAGCATCTAAAATGAGATGGAACGGGATAATTTTCACCATGAGGTAGGGCATGTAAGTTTGTGTAAGTTTTGTGCATAAAAAATTATGAAATACTTAAATAAGTTGATATTTTTAAAAAATTTTAGTTTTTTACCTTCTAAAATATTTTCGCAATTAACACAGCTGCAAAGTGAGGTACCCACTTTTAATATTGATACCGTATTTTGAAGCTAAAATAGGTTTCCTAAGATTCGCAAAGCTTCAAATTTGTTACTAAAGCAATTTTTGTGCTTCTTACTTTAATAAATTGACCACAAGCAAACCAGAATGAATCAACATCCTGTTTACAGTGTCTTGACGCGATTTTCTAACTTAGTAATACACAATGGCTTACTTATCGACGACGATCTTCAAAACTTACTTATCGACGTAAATCAGACAAAAGCAAACTTTAAAAGCTAAAAATGGAAATTCAAGTGTTTTTCGATGTCTAGAATCTAAATCTAAGCATTAAAACAGAAACCAAAAAAAAAATTGTCGACCTCTGTTATGAGATAAGGTTATCGAGAAAATGTGATATGAGCCGTTCTGATAATGTCCTGAGCGTGATAAACATGCACCGGGTTTTTGTTCCTCTGCCAACATTCTACAGATTATATTCCAGTCCTTACTCAATATTTGACGCACGTTGTTGTCTGTAGTTCATACTTTCAGGCGACCACTTTGTGAATTGTTTTAAATAGAATTGAATTAAATTTTGGCACGTTACATCACTCCAGTTTTCAGATGAGGGTTACGATACAGCTTATAATTGCATCATATATTGACTGCCCAGAATAGATAAAATATATAATTTTAATAAACTAATAATAATGATCCATCATATTTACTTATACCATAAGTATATTGTAATAATCAGAGATATAGTTTACAATTCCACTGGTTTGGTACTATTTTCCGCTAGTTCGGTACATGAGTTTGACGAGCATAGTGGCGGCTTCTAGTCATTGCACCTTTAACTACCTGG
Source organism: Cosmopolites sordidus (assembly GCA_031761425.1). Lineage (NCBI taxonomy): Eukaryota > Metazoa > Arthropoda > Insecta > Coleoptera > Curculionidae > Cosmopolites > Cosmopolites sordidus. The sequence goes on along the minus strand of JARFXV010000067.1, from coordinate 443,279 downwards.
AAATAAAAGTACCCCTGAACATCCTCCTCCGAATCCATCAAACTATTTTCATTTCGCTATATTGTAGCGTTCACAAATTCTTGATCGCTACAGGTAGCATTCGTAAATTGTTGATCACCACCGGTAGGTTTATTTCGGACAAATTTTTAACTGAAAGAGCTTCGGTATCGTTGGGACAAGGCAAGAGAGTCTAACTCCAAATCTCCAGGTGAGCGGACGTTTTCGCGCCTTATCCTTCCGACTGAGAGGGTTTTACGACCCGGCAGCAGAGAATCCGATCAACAGACATCAGGCCGTTGAACGACCATCTATTACAGAGCCCGACCATCGTGGAAACCTTACACCTTTTTGGGGCCACGTGGCAGAGTAACCGGTTGGTCAGATCGAGATTATTTCAGGACCCCCGCGTAGGTATACCGGACTGCCCGCAGTCGTACTCAGTGTTTTTGGACACCCAGTACCTTGACAGGCAAGGATAGACAACATCAGGAAATAAGGCCAAAATAGCACTTTTTTATTATATTTTCATGTACCGTTAAGGATTGCAATTACAAGTTATTTTTCACAAATACATTATTACCATAATTTCTTATACTGATAATGATCACGTTATCATCTTATATTTTGAATCTATTTGCCGTCTGACCATCCTTGGTTACCCTAGCGTTATATATTTATCTTTTTACTATTGTCAGAATAGAGGAAATAACCTCTAATTTGTAAGTATAGGGACATAGAGACCAGCTAGTGTAATTCAGAGCTATTCATTTGATTTTTTGATTTCTTTCACGGTAAGGTTTGGAGAACCACCTTCCCTAAACCTTCCCGTGCCTTTTGTTTAATAGTTTTAGTTGTTCCTTTTTTTGTGCTTTGTGTCGTTCTTTTTTGAGTGTGCTTTTATAATATATATGTTTAAAATTCTCGTAAACCGTTTTATTTAAGATAGACCCCTTCCCGGTTCCAGGGTCTTTTCAAATATCACACTGGGTACTGTTTAAAAACCTGATTCTGAGAGAATGCGCAACAGTGCCAGCTTCGGGTATGAACGGGGTATCAAGGGAGAGCGCACGAGATACCCACCCAAAGAGCTAACCAAAACATTATGGATATCCAACCACACCCTACGGTGTAACCTCTGGTACTGAGTTGTGCAATGGGTATAAAGCGAGAACGCGCGATGTACCCGCTCCAGATACCAGAAAAGCAAAACAGCATTTACCCACTTCATGGTATTGAAGGGAGAGCGCGCGACAACATCATGGAGATCTCTCAATAGTTATTAAATTACAGATCATATATTTTCAACACTGATCTCTTAATATTTATTAAATCACATATCATACTTTTTCATCAATGATAATGTTATCAGTCAATAATATAATTATCATTCTGGGTACTGTTCCTGACACTGATTGGAGAGCGCGCAACAGTGCCAGCTTCGGGAATAAACGGGGTATCAAGGGAGAGCGCACGAGATACCCACCCAAAAAGCTAAACAAAACATTATGAATTATCCAACTACACCCTACGGTAATGTCTGAATGATTGTGGCGTGTTCATATCTTTTTTTCCTTTATTCAGGTTTTTCGCCCCTATCTAAAACCCAACAAATATCAAAAATACCTGTTCTTATGCAAAGGAAGAATCACTGGGTAAAAACAGAAAACCAAACGGAGATAAATTTATATTTCTGTGCATAAGAACAGGTATTTTTGATATTTTTTGAGTTTTAGATAGTAGCGAAAAACTCAAATAAAAGAAAAAAAATATACGAACACGCCACAATCATTCAGACATTACTTAGATTGCGCTCTCCAAAATCGGTCAAAATAGGATTAATTAAAAGTTTATATGACAGAGCAAAACTTGTTTGTACCGACAGTGGTACACTACAAAAAGAAACAAATCACATAAAAGACATTTTAATAAAAAACAATTACCCAAAAAATTTTATAGATAAATCTTTTAAACATTTTGATACTAGACAAAACAGACAAGCTATTAATAACAATAATAATAACTCTCAAACAATTAACCTCACAATTCCTTATATCCGCGGTATTTCTAACACAATTAAAAGAGTAGGAAATAAATACAACATAAGAACGACATTTAAAACAAAAAATACTCTTAGATCTCTATTAACAAAGTCTAAATCAAACAATACACAACAAAATACCAAAAACGTGGTTTATAAAATTCCCTGCGAATGTGGTAAATTCTATATAGGTGAGACATCTAGACCGTTAGATGTTAGAATAAAAGAGCATAAAAACCTTCTTAGAAAGGGCGATTTTAATAAATCTAGAATTTGTCAATACGCATGGGAATCGGGTCATAAAATCAATTGGAATAATTCAAAAACGGTATTAAAAGAATCGGTAACAAAATACAGAAAATTAAAAGAAACGGCTATAATTAATTTAAATAAAAATAACTGTATTACTATGCCTTCGGTAAATTTAAATTCAATATGGTTCCCGATGCTAAAGAATACAATTAAAAACATTTAAATATTTGAATACACAATCAGTACAATAAACAATCACACAGTAAACATTACCTATATATATATTTTTTGGTGGTATGTGACTGTCATGAAAATCTATTGTTGTCAATGTAAATATCGTTGACATACACAAAAAAATATATTTACTTTCACTCGTTACTTTATATATTACAAATTAATATAATTTATTTTTTAGTTCAATTTTGAAAACGGGGGGAGAGGACCCTCCGAAACGTTAACGTTAAAAGTTTGTAAAAATTTTTATAACATTTTTATATCTTTAAAATTTTGTTCGTTAGGCAAATTTATTACAAAAAAGAATCACTGAGAAATTTGTCTCCGTTTGGTTTTTTGTTTTTACCCAGTGATTCTTTCTTTACATAAGAACAAGTATCTTTAATATTTTTTGAGTTTTAGATAGTGGCGAAAAACCCAAATAACAGAAAAAATATACACCCTACGATGTAACCTGTAGTAATGAGTTGTGCAATGGATACAGAGGGAGAGCGCGATGCACCTGATCCAGATACTAGAAAAGCAAAACAGCATTTATCCACGTCATGGTATTGAAAGGGGAGCGCGTGACAGTACCATGGATAACAAAGTTTAGATATTCTCTTAAATACAAATTATTTAATATTGATCAAAACATCAATCAAAAACCACTGTTTTAAATATTATTTTAAATGAACAGTAACATAGTTAATTCACTTGAATATTTGATAATAATCAGAACAGTCTCCTGTGAGAAAGAGAAATAATCTTTAAATACTTCTCGAAACTGCCAAAATCAATAGAAGACAAATTATTCAGTGAAAAACTCCTTTACATAGTAATCATTTGATATTAATGAAAATAGGATAAGCGAACTTATTGAATGTAAACACAACCCAGTGACTTTAAGCGGAAAAATGAAATATAGTCGGCATCTGGTCAAATACAATAAAACCCATCTTTACCAAAAAAATGATATAACTATCGTTTTGCCTGAAAATGAAGAAGAGACCTGAAATTAAACAAACATATTTGTTATATTTGTATGCTAAAAAAACTTCTAAACAAACAATAAACCTATCGTTTTATTTGACATGAAACCGATGTCTCAAAAATGGATACTAAACAAAAATATTTCTTACACTTAATATTATCATTATCATTATTAATTCTTCTATTGGAACCTTCAGTGTGAAACACTAAACTGGAAGAGATTTACCACTAAACGCCAAATTACTTTTTGAAACTTCTCGACGCACGTTTCGCTAACCGTGTTAGTATCATCAGGATTTCCGATATTCAATCATTTGATTGAATATAGTAAAGTTGACCTGTGTTTTCTACACTCCATCGGTGTATCTTTAAAGACATTAATTAACAATATTAAATAAAAATCAATTCCATTTAAAAATATATTAAATTATAACGAATAAATAATATAAATACAACATCTATATATAATTACTGATAAACAAACAATATTTAAATCGATTATTTAAAATTGTTCAAAAAATTATTCCGGAAATTAACATGAGAGACAATAATATAGTCATACTATTTATACAAAACGTCTCACCTTATATGTCAAGTATATCACATAGTAAACATTTGTATTAATTAACTTGCTGAGAAGAAATTAAAAAGAAAATGAAATATTCAGTTACTTTTTGGAAAAATTTACTTATCTATACGCAATAAAAATCTTCAACAAGTTCTAGACATATATCACACTTAACAGTACAACACCATTGAAATTTACAATTACACATTTTTTGAACGGTCCTTTTTTGTTTTTTTACTTTGTGACCGCACTGTCTACATATATTTCTGCAGCTTTTTCGTTCTGCTTTGGTCGCAAATGGTGACAAACGTTTTGAACAGACACGTCCCTTTGTACCTGGCCAACCTGAAACAACCAAAGAAAATGATATACAGTAATATCTCGCAAAAACCACGGTTTTATCTTGCCAAATCGTCTAGACGAAATTTTCAATCGAATTATTGGGGCAGGGCAGGGCGTTTTATCGCAATCTCGCGCGAACTTCTACTCTAATTTTATAGGAATTTTTTTATTACCTTTTTCGCTTGACGCGGGGCCATTGGTTACGAATTTACACAGTTTGTATGTAGGAGAGATAGTCCAAAATTGGGTATGGGGGTAAAACCGGGACATAGAATAAGGTTTTCTAAATGCGTTTCAAATTTTCGCGCGCTTTTTTGACTGCAGTCAGTCATCTTGAATAGCTTGTCAAAAAAAGTTAGATGACGTGCTTGCGCGCTCTTAGAAAATATTTAAGAATTTTTTTACTAAGGCTTGATGTAATATTCGACGGATTTCAAAGCTGTACTATAATTTTGTGCGCAAAGATAAGTGGATTTGTTTTTATTACAAAGGTTAAGGTCTGTGTTAAGCAGAAGTTTTATGGAGAAGTTATTTAAAACATAATCCAAATAATCCAAATTGGATTAATAGAGGGTTAAACGAACATTAGTTGAATCTTTATTGCGGCATGTTTTTACGTTATTTGATTACTTTGTTTCTCTTTGATGCGCTTGGGGTAAAACCACACGAGGTAATATCGGGTGGTATCCGGCTTTGTACGATGATCAGATCATTCTTTTATTTTTATTTAACGTTATTTTGTATGATATATTGTTACAGTTCACTACAAAATGCCACCAAATTATAAATGAACGTTGAACCGACAATAATGGAGTGAAAAATTTATGAAAAATGCCATTTTGGAAGTAATACACAGAAAATGTGGATATTGTGTCGCTTCTCTAAAATTCTCGAAGACAGAGTAAAGAAGTACCAAATAAATAAGGATATCGAAGACGCTTAAAAAATGCCTAGGACGTTTTAAGATAGTTTTTACAGCTGAGCAAGAAAATTTAATGTGCCAGCACATAAAAGATCTTGAAGTCCAATTATTCGGACTAACGTACAGGAATTTTCGACATCTTGCTTTTCAAATGGCAGGAAAAAATGATATAGATCATAATTTTAACAACGACACCGCATTAGCTGGAATGCATTGGCTTTGCGGATTTTTACGACGTCGTTCAGAGTTATCGGTACGCCTTTCAGAGCCTATTTCAGTTACCCGTGCAATGGGATTCAACCCCATAGGTAAATGTCTCAAAATTTTTCTCCCTATTGATCTCAATTGCAAGAAAAATACAATTTTGGACCAACCAAGGTATTTAATGTCGGTGAAACTAGTTCCACGACTGTCCCCAAGAAGAAATCTAAAGTTCTTGCTCTAAAAGGTAAAAAAACAAGTAGCTCTTATCTCTTCAGCTGAAAGGGGCCAATTGACGACAGCAGTTTTGTGTGTGTCAGCTGCAGGTGCGTTTGTTTCACCACTCTTAATTTTCCCGAGAGTCCGTATGAAGGCTGAATTGTTAGATGATGCACCCCCTAGAACTATGGCAATGTGCCATCCCAGTGGATTCATACAAAGTAATATATTTATTTACTGGCTTAGTCACTTCATCGCGAACGTCAAACCTACCAAAAATGTCCCTGTACTGCTTTTGCTTGATGGATACGCGACGCATACCAAAAATCTGACTTTGATGTAAAAAGCACGAGAGAATGGAGTCATCATAGTCAGTTTTCCTCTACACTGCACACATCGTCTACAACCTCTCGATGTTAGCATCATGGGTCTATTAAGCACCTACTACAGCCAAGAAGTGATGACATGGCATCCAGGTTTGCGGGTAAAAGCTCGCAGTGTTAGCGTCTCGAGCGGTTTCGCGGTTATAGCGGTTAACCGGTCGCTGAAAAAAAAACCGTAGTGCGGCCTAAGTCTTACCCGGCTTTTGTTTTCTCGAACCGAGAGTTGGACGCAAGACGGGTAGTTTTAGTTAGAATAGGTTAGGTTAAGTTAGGTTAGGTTTGGTTTGGCTTTGGGTAGTTTTGTACGGCACATCCTTTTTTGGCATTAGGAACGTCACCGAAAATCAATTGAAATGTTAAAATGGACACAATTCATTTGATCGGTGATTAAAGTAGGCAATATGTTACAAGATCAATCTAATTCAAATAATATTTCTTACTTGAAGGGACATTTGCGACGCAATAATCCGGACTCTGTTCAATATAGACTAACGCATGTTCTGATGCAGGTGAATCCAGATCCCTGTCTTCTCGTTTAATATTATTTGTTAGTGTTATAGACGCTTCGACACTTTCCACTGCTATTCTATTCGCCTTGTTATATTTTTCCCTGAGTTTCCTAGCAATCTCTCTAAAAGGAGCTACTTGTATCCAACAACTTTTAAGGGTGCAACTTCCAGATACTCCATGACAACGACAATTCTTAACCATGGTCTGATGCACAACCTAAAATAAAATATGTCATTAACTAGCGTGTTCTAAAGAACTATATTCAAGGTAGTATGCCATTTTAGTAACACAGGCCCACAAATTTAAAAAAAAAGGTGCCGCCGAGACTGTTAATTTTACAGTATAGTGTCTAGCAACACTTTCAGTAACAATAAATTCTCAAAAGTGCGTAGAGTTTTTAATCTACTCACATTGATAACACTCGAGAACAGCAATTTTGTGACTTGTTTTTAACTAATTTTTCATCTCTGAATTCAAAAATATTCACAGTTTTTCTCTATCACGTCAAGTTCTTAAGCTACAGCATAGATAGTCCAATTTTACCTTAAAAGTGTACATACGAAAGGAAATAAGGTGAGATCTGACTAAATAGATTAGAATATTTTATTCATACAGAGGTTAACATATTATTAAAAGTTAAATTGTGTTTATACAAAAAATAAATAAAAGATATTATGGTAAAAATTTCTTCTTATAGCTTTTCCTGGAGTGTTCAGTTTGTGGACATTTTCGCTTGATGCTCCAACAGTAGTCAGCCATCATACTGATATCCCATCTACCTTGATACCGCGCTTCCATAACCTTTAGATCTTGGTGGAATCGCTCGCCCTGTTCATCACTAACAGCACCAAGATTTTCGGGGAAGTTAGCAAGATGACTATGTAAGAAATGCAGTTTGATGTTCATGTTGCAACCAAGCTTTTTAAAGATCTCCAAGAGTTGTTGAACAATTTCGATATAATTCGGGACTCGTGTATTTCCAAGAAAGTCTTTAACAACATTTTTAAAAGCCAACCAAGCGTTCCTTTCAAGTTCGGTCATTGTTTCAGTAAAATTTTCATCTTTAACGAGTTGCCGAATCTGTGGACCATCAAACACACCAGCCTTTATATTTTCATATGACAGGCTAGGGAATGCCGAAATGATATACTTAAAGCAGTCTCCTTCAATTGACAAAGCCTTAACAAATTGCTTCATGAGACCTAGTTTTATATGCAAAGGCGGAAATACAATGTTTTTTCTGTCGACAAGTGGCTGATTTAAAATGTTTGGATCACCAGATCTTAGGTCAGATCTTGTCGGTCAGTTCGATTGCACCCAATCCTTCTCACGAGCTCTGCTGTCCCACATGCACAAAAAACAGGGATACTTGGTATACCCGCGTTGCTGGCCAAGAAGGAAACAGACCATTTTAAGGTCAACACATATGATCCATTGAGCATATTATATTGCAACAACTTATTGACTTTCTTTATGTCGCCATATTCTTCACGCAAAGAAACTGAATGACCTATTGGGACTTAACCGTATACATTTCCATTATGTAGGAGAACACACTTCAAGCTACGCTTTGAGCTATCTATAAACAATCGCCATTCAGTTGCGTTGTAGTTAGAAATGGCCAATTCTTTCATTAAACCTTCTACGTTCTGGCAATATAAAATCCGTCATTATTTCTGAAGTACTGCCTAAATTCACTTTCTCTGGATCGATAGTAAATGACTTTAGCTCCTTTGTCAAGCAAATTTTTTTCGTGCAGTCTTGATGCTAATAATTCCGATGCTTTTTTGGATAGTCGCAAATCTCGTGCTAAATCGTTTAATTCATGTTGATTGAATCCTTTACGAACACAATCATTGGAAACTTTGAATTCTTGGTCGGTGGAGTCACTTCGATCTTTACTTGATTCACATTCTTGTATTTCTAAAGAAGGCAATTCTTGAAAAACTGGCACTGGAATTTCAGCTGAATGAGGCACAAGGCGTATAGCTGACGGTAAACTAGGGTACTCAATTTTATGTTTGTTTTTCTTGTTGAATCCTGATGTTTTCACTATGCAAAAGTAGCAATCACTTAAGTGATCTTATTAATGAATATTATCTCGAATGGGTTTTGCATATCGGATGATTAATACAAGACAAATATTAATGGAATCACAACGATTGCTACGATGGCGGTTTGACTACTTAAACTCTATAAAAAATACAGATTAGAAAATCGTCCCAATATCTACCTTGATGAACTATGGTTCGATACACACGAGACACGAGAAATTGTTTACGGTTGTCCTCCAAAAATACTAAACATTTATCTTTGGACTACCATGATGGCACCACAGAGAAACTTTTGAAGATTGGTTTATAAATAACCTTTTGCCCAATGTGCCTAAGTTCCTAATGCAAATAACACTAAACTGGAAATTCAGAACTATATGTTCTGATATATATTTACTTCGAAAATACATATAAAAAATCCCCCGTATTACTGTATTTTTAATCCAATTGAGCATATGTGGCATCAGGTAAAATCCAATGTTAGAGCAGAAAACCTTTATCCGACTATAAGTGCCAGTGTTGCAACATTAATTAGGAATGTTGTAAACACTATTCTCAAAAAAAGTTCGATAAATTCGATTAACCATGTTATTAAAATAAGATTCCTATGTATCATTTACTAATAATATAGAACCACTTATTATTAATGTAAATCAAAGTGACAGAGTGAAACCGAATTACATGTATAATTAAATTTAAGTTATAATTTTTATTGTGCTGATAGATAAATTTATTTAATTATTTGTTTTTATTGTAATAATAAATTTAAAATACACAAACCAATAAACAATGTTTTAGTCATACATAATAATAATAATAATAAGTTAACAATATTTTATTTTTTCCAAAATTATTCAGAAGTTCAACCACTCCAACTCTGGCGTCTTTGAAGAAACTAGAAATGTTTTCATTGATTTCCTAAAATACTTATTTAAAAAATTATTAAAGGTTTTTTTGATTGACATCTCCCTTATATTTATATTGTTATGTCAAAAAGAAACTATTTTAGGACACCTTGTATGAAAAAATACCAGATATGACTTCGAATTTTGGTAATGGTTACTTGCCTGTCTTCCAACACGAAAGTTATGTTTTCCAATGAAGGCGCTCACACTGTTGCTTTTTTCATGGTTTTCGAATAATTCTCTAACAACCCTATATCCAAAGGTGGGATCGTCAGAACATCCACCCCATGACCATCGAGTCGTACCATCAGATCCATTCACAGGCGTTGTATTTGATTGATTGAAAAAACCGATCCTCTTGTAATATTGGCCATATTCCTGTCCTTCATAAACTGCGCTACAACTGCAGTCTCTGATTTCTCCTACAGCCAGGAAATTATATTAATACTCCTGCAATATGTAAAAATATTTTCATCTTACCCCTGCTACAATTTTTGGTGATCGAATGCACAACTGCAGCGGCCAAAATCGCTTTTGTAAAAGCGGCCTCTCTCGTTGCTGGATACTCGGAAAGTCTGAAAACAATAAATTATTATTATTGCTTCATGTTAAACAATCCAATGTTTTTATAACATATACACAGTGCATCCATTAAGTATCAGTATCAGTAAGATATATCACCGCAACCAGTCACACTATCTATTGTCGAACGGCATCGTTTCAAATCATGAACATTCCTGGACCTAACGAAACCGACTTAACCACGATCGGTTGACATTTATTGATTTTTCGACGTCTTGTTTACAAGCCAAAAAAGTTTGATGTACAACTATAGTCATAGAACAAAGAGATGTTATTAATAAAGACCGGAATTTATGCACTTTACATATATATATGCAAATTCTGCATATTTTGTGATTTTAAAGGAAAAATGCATATATTAGGAACTATTGCATATCTAAGCATGTTTTGGGATTTCTGTATTCTTTTCTTACATTTTATGGTCGCACGGCGCCGTGTCTGGGCGGTCCCGGTCTGCAGATTGGGTTTTCCCTAATGGGGCAATAAAATAAAATAAGTACAAAAACTTCTATTTTTATTTATTTTCTCATATTTGTTACTGTTTGCAAAGTTTACAGACTGGTGCCAGTCTAAATTCGTTGCTCGAAGTAACGACGCCTAGTGACTTAACTTATATTTATTCTGTAAACTTTGCTGTTTGTCAGTATTATTCAGGTTGTCGTTTTTTGTAGTCGCAGTTATTATTGTGCAATTAGTAAGTGCAAAGTGAAAGTGAAAGCAGTGATTATGTCGAAAATACTATGTACTTCTTGGATTAAGCCTTACCCAGAACTTGCTTTGAACGGCGACCAGGTTTTTTGCAAATCTTGTTCAAAAATTGTTTCCTGCTCAAAGACATTTCAAATAGACCAACATATTAAGACGCCGTCTCACGTAGCTAAGGTTAGAAACATGAAGAAGTCTGGGCCCATACAGTCAACGCTGAAGCAGTCATTTGAGATTTTTAAAAACGGAAACCATAACCAGTCAGAATTTAACGTAGATCTATGTAAAACGTTCTTGGCTGCTAATATTCCTTTAAACAAGTTAACCAACCCGCAAGTTAAGGCCTTTCTGCAAAAATATACAAAATTTAATGCTCCAGATGAATCAACATTAAGAAAAAACGTCGTTGGAAAGGTATTTGGTACCGTGATAGATGAAATAAAAAAAGAAATTGGAGGTAACTATATGTATATTGTTATCGACGAAACAACTAATTCGTGTGGTCGTTACATAGTTAATTTAATGATCGGAAAACTCACAGAAGAAGAACCTGGAAAAGCTTACCTTATAGCCGTAAAAGAAGTGGAAGAAACAAACAATCTTACAGTTACACGTTTTATTCAAGAAACCTTAACACATTTCTTTTTGCCGAACTCAGTTCCTACAAATAAAATTATTGTCCTGTTGTCCGATGCTGCGCCGTATATGATAAAGGCAGGAAAGAATTTAAAAATATTTTATGAAAATTTGATTCATATAACTTGTCTAGCTCACGGATTAAATATTTACGGAAACTATTAGAGTTTCTTTTCCGTTGGGCAATGAGCTAATAGCAAATGTCAAAAAGATATTCATAAAGGCCCCATTGAGAGTGCAGTTTTACAAAGAGAATTTGCCCGGAGTTCCATTACCACCTGAGCCTGTCGTGACCAGATGGGGCACCTGGATTCGTGCGGCATTATTTTATGAAGATAATTTTCAAAAATTGAAGGACTTAATCTCACAAATGTCTGGTGATGATTCACAGTGCATCCAAAAATCGAAAGAAATACTTCAAAGTACTGTAGTGGAACAACAGTTGATGCATATTAAGTATAACTATGTATTTATAGCAGACAGTATTTTGCAACTAGAGGAATCGGGTACAAGTTTACCAGAGTCGATGGATATAATAGAGACATGTGTACAAAATTGCAAAAATATACGAGATGAGGTAGGGAAAACAGTAGTGGCAAAATTAGAAAATTTGATAGAAAAAAACACAGGTTTCAAGATTTTAAGGCAGGTCGTAGACATAATGTCAGGGAAAACTGTAAATAATTTAGCTATTGAGCCTGCCTTAGTTCCGAAATTAAAATGTTGCCCTATAACATCAGTAGATGTAGAAAGATCGTTTTCTTTGTATAAACATTTCCTTAGTGATAGACGCCACAATTTTCTAGTTCAGAACCTTGAAGCACACATTATAACTAGTGCGTTTTATAATTTTTCGAGTTAATATTAATATTTAGTATAAGTTTCATATAAAACATTGTATTAGGTGTTAACTGAATTAATAAAGTATATTATATTATAACTTGAATTTATCTTTATTCAATACTCAATCACCTAATTAAATGAAAATGTAATTTAGGAAATCAAAATTTAGTTGCATATTCACTGCATATTTACGGATTTTTGCATATATCCTGCATAAATTAAAAAAAATATGTGCATATATAAGCGCATATTCTTAAGGTTTTTGGTTGCATATAATACGGTCTTTAGTTATTACATTTAACGTAAAACTCGGTAAAACTGCGTTGGAAATATTCCGGTTGATGCAGCAAGTCTACGTCGATGATTGTTTAAGCAGAACAAATGCTTTTCTGTGGTATAAACGTTTTTTTTTTGATGGCAGAATGTCGCTAGAGGATGACAATCCTGACGGGAGGCCAATTTTAGCTCGCACTCCCGACATGATCAAAAAAGTGTGCGATTTTGTAGCAAAAAAATCGTAATGCTTTATTACAAATGAGGCTTTGAATATCAGCAAAGAAACGATTCGACTCAGTCTTCACAAGGATTTAAGTAAAACAAAGGTGTCTGCTTTGTCTGCAAAGGTGAAGTTTGTTCACGAGGAATCCTATCAATTTAGGTTATGGTTTCGGAAAGAGCTTCAAAAGAGTAACTGGGGTGATTTTTCGCACCTGACTATCTTATGTATACTAAAGTTGAAGAGATTTACCACTAAACACCAAATCACTTTTTTTTAACTATTCGGCGCACGTTTCGCTAACCATGTTAGCATCATCAGGAGATTATTTAATCTCTCTCTCTCTTATGCATACTTTAATGGCAATGTACCCCTAATTTATAAAAGCATTACACTTTGACGTTCGTTTAAAAATAAAAGTTTGTTAATTTTTTCAAAAACACCATATCTTCCTGCCGCATCCTGTGTATATATATATATATATATATATATATATATATATATATATATATATATATATATATATATATATATATATATATATATATATATGAGCATTGGATAGTTGCATGACCGGGAGGAAGGCCAACCCATCCCTGACAGTGGAGGGCACATGTTTCGTCTGTTGGTGGTTAGACTCATTAGGGTACATATGCTCTCTCGCCAAGAATAGGGAGTCCTTCTCCACAATCAAACAGCCCATATTTATATTTATATATATATATATATATATATATATATATATATATATATATATATATATATATATATATATATATATATATATATATATATATATATATATATGAATGACCAACGATAAAACATATTTTGCAATTGTATTGCCCTTAACAATTTTAATGTTGGAAGTGACCACCAAATGGTACAAGCAAAAGTTAGGATTAACGGTCGAAAAGAGTGCGAAAGAATTGCAAGGTCAAAGAAGGGCAAAGTTGATTTCTTGCAAATTGCTGGAGAGAAGCAGCAATTTTGAGATTGCTTTGTCGAATTAATTTGCTGTGTTACAAGATTCGGAGGAGATGAAAATATCAGTTCAATATGAAGAAATCACCAACAATGTGCTTCAAACGGCTGCTTCAATAGCACCAGAAGAAAAATGTCTCAAACAGACAAAAATATCCGGTGAGACTATTAATTTAATGAAGGAACGACGGACAACGAGAAATGCAGGGAGTTCTTTTGGCAGGGTCGAGTACGTTGAGCTCTGCAAAACTAAAAGAAAACGTATCAGCGAGGACACGTGCCGGTTCAACATGCAACTAGTGCAAAAAAACATTGAAATGAAAACAAATGAATTAACAAGGCTAAGCAGAGCTGAGAGGAAAAAGAATGCAAATTTATCCCTTAATGCGTAAGGATGGCACAGTGTGCAGGGCGCGTACGCAAATGTTAGAGGTCGTCAGAAAATTTTATTCCCAGTTGTATGAAGATCAGAACCAATCAAAGACAACAATGCCCACGGAAGAACAAATGCCAAATATCCAAGTGGAGGAAGTAACAAATGCTATAGAATCGATGAAAAACGGCAAGGCTCCAGGAAAGGACAGTGTAACTGTCCAAATGCTAAAAGCTGGTGGTCAGACGTTACATAAAACACTTGCAAAATTATACTCAAAATGTCTCGAAGAACAAAAAGTGCCTGAGTTATGGAAAAATCTAGAATAATCCTTTTACATAAAGGATAAAGGACCACAGGAAGATTTAAAGAACTACCATTCAATAAGCCTCCTATCAGTAATGTACAAGGTTTTCACTAAGATAATATCTAAAAGAATATTAAGAAAACTGAATGACGCATAACCAAGAGAGCAAGCAAGATTCAGAAATGGATTCAGTACAATGGATCACATCCAGATTGTACAGAAAGCCATAGAAATGCACAACAAATACACCATGCTACTGTGCTTGGCTTTTATCGACTACAAAAAAGCATTCGACTCCATCTCAAAGCATACAATAATGGATGCACTGCTTAGCCAAGGGGTAGGTAAAGCATATATAAACCTATTAGGATCGATATATGATGAAGCTACAGCCACAATTCACCTTGATGATCTTGAAGTGGGAATTAATGTAGAACGAGGTGTACGACAGGGTGACGCAATATCACCTATTCTTTTATCGGCTTGCCTTGAAGAAGTATTCCATAAATTGGATTGGGAACAGGATGTAAAGATCAATGGTGCAAGTTTAAACCGTCTTAGATTTACAGATGATATCGTTCTCCTTTCACAAGACCCAGAGAAGCTGCAAGAACGCATAAAAGAACTGCAAAGGGTTGACGAACCATTTGGCTTAAAAATAAACCTGAAGAAGAGTCAGGCTATGTTCAATAAATTCGCTGATGACAGAATAATTTTAGTTTTAGGAAGAGATTTGGAGATTGTGAACCATTTCATATATCTTGGACAGAGGATTTCAATGGAGGGGGATACCACCCGGGAGGTGGAACGGCGTCTTAAGAGTGGCTGGAAGGCATCTGGTAGACTCAACATAGTATTTAAGAGCAGACTCCCACTTTGCCTGAAAAGAAAAGTCTTCGATCAGTGCGTTCTGCTCCTTATGACATACGGAAGTGAAACTTGGACACTCTAATCGCAATTAATTCAAAAACTTGGGGTAGCATAGAAGGGAATGGAAAGATGTATGCTTGGCCTTAAAAGACGAGACAGAAAACCCTGCGTATAGATAAGGGAACAAACTAAAGTGTTTTTTAAACTTGTGTTTATTTAAAAAAAATGGAAAAAAGTCAGTTTCGAGTGGTGATTAACCACTTATATTTAAAAGGCTTAACACTGAAATAGATCAAAGCTTAGTTAGATGAGGTTCATGGCACGTCTGCTCCTGTGTTTGCAACTGTTTTTAATTGGGTAAATGTTTCTAAACGTGGTGGTACATCCATAAAAGATGAACATCGTTGAAGACGTCCACTGGAAATGACTACTCCTGAAATGATTGACAAAATCCACAACATGGTTTTAAGTGATCGACGAATCAAATTGCGAGAAATAGTTCAAGCCAAACGCTTATCGTAAAGTACAGTGTTTTCAATTTTGCACGAAAAATTGGATGTGAAAAAACTGCTCTCAGTGGAGAATAAACGCTGTCGTGTGGTCGACTCTGAAGCTGTTTTGATGCTTTTCGTCGCAGTCTTGATGAATTTCTGCACCTATACATAACTATGGACGAAACATGGATACACTACTGCACTCCAGAGACATAGGACCAATCAAAACGGTGCGTTTTTATAGGCGAACGGACTCTGAAGAAGGCGAAGACGGTGAAATAGGTCGGCAAGGTTATGACCACTCACTTCGAAAAAGGAAAAACAATAACTGAAAAGTATTACCATCGTTCGTGCACCGGCTGAACGAAGAAATTTAAACAAATCAACATCAGTTGAAAAAGAAAAAGATCTTCTTCCATCAAAACAATGTACGGGAATTAAAGATTGAATTATTACAACATCCACCATATTCACCGGATTTGACCTCCAGTGATTTTTTATTTCTTACTTAAAAAATTCTTACTTTTTAGACGGTTTAAAAAAGTTGGAGAAACGTTTGGAAAAGTGTATAGAGTTAAAACGAAATTATGTAGAAAAATTAAAAAAAATCTACTTTAAACAATTTGTTTTTCTATCTTTTTCCAAGGACTTATTGAATGGCCCCCGTATCTATATAGAAATGATCAGAATGGAATGCAGAATTTTTTAAGACAAAAAAATGTTTTTTTTTTCATTTTCCGACCATCGGGTTCCCTTTAGATATTTTTAAAAATGTTACCTTGCGAATTCTTCACCCGTACAGTTCCACTTATCCCATTTAAACACTTTTTGACAATGTTCCAAAGCTAGCGCTACCGCGGACGTCACGCTATCGCTAACAATTGGTGTCATACCACCCTGGAAAGAAATATAATTAGACATTTTAAGCATGCATTCACTTCAATTATAAAATCACCAGCTTCTTCAAAATGAGATTTCGATTACTTACAGGTAACGTACTGGCACTTCGCGTTTTGTAAATACTTGCAATTGATACACTAGCAACACTACTTTGAATAAACACAATTAGAAACACTACAACAGATTCAATGTTTTTGAGATACATTTTAGTGTAGACTACAGAGGAGCTTATTTGATACTGAAGGTTGAACTTTTTAAAGAGAAGTAAAGAAGGGAGGATAGCGTATGAAAACTATTCAAAATTATTCATTTTACTGGATAATCGTGACGGATGCTATAAAAATTACCTGTTTTAACAAGGGTGAACAATGAGGTTAACAATGGGGACTTTTTATGATCCGGTCAGTTTGAAAAGTAACAAAAAAAAACGGTTAATCAAATAAAAAATTCAAAATCTACTGGATGTTGTAAAATATAGAGGAATATATAGTATAATTAATTTATTCTTGTTACGTGTGTTATAAAGGATTATATAAAAAATGGAAAGTTAAGCAAATATAAGAAAATGAAGTTAATTGGAGCAATTTGAATCACCTATTGACTAATAAAAATAAATTCTGGCTTCTTGATATCCATTCCTATGTGACGATTGACGTCATATAATATTTTTAATCAATCGAAAGTAGAATGGGGCTCTATTTTCAGTAAGGTTAAAGGTATTGAATAGATTTTTATTTACATCATACAGATGTTAGGTCTTTCATTACAGATTTAAACACGACTTGTCAGATATCTATACCTAGAAATATTTACTAGCATTTTTTTTTAATGAACGATGCACCTAATCTAGTCTTAAGATTAATAAGCATTTTAAATATAACTTAAACTACTACAGTTTAATTCTGAACATACCAAGGAACATTGACGATACTCCTTAGCACTCGATTCTGCAATATTTGAAAACAATTGTAATTGCTTTCTTTGGTACAACCCCATAGCTGAAGGTCGTATGTCCATACCGCTTGTACTTGCTGGTAGACCATTACTTTATTTCTTTTAGACAGCTGGGAATTTCTTCTCAGGAGCCAATACATATTTCTATATTTGAGTTTTAATTGTTCTGTTTTCATTTTAACATGTTGTTTCCATTTTAGTTTGGCACACAGGTTAAGACCCAAATATTTGGCTGTTTTTTTGCATGGAATTGTCTTATTCAATTCCAATGGGTGGTAATTTATGTTTCTGTTCGTGAAATCAATATGAACAGATTTATTTTCGTTTGGTTTTATACTCCATTGTCTGGTCCATGCGTTTATCTCATTTATTGCGCCTTGGTGATTTACATTTGTTTCTTCTATGGTGTTTCCAACTGCCAAGACTGCAGTATCATCAGTAAATGTGACTATTTTTTTTTTATTTGTTTTTTTTTTTTAATTTAAGTCACGTCAACGCTCAAAGGCGTTATTTAGTGACTTACCAACACCGGCAAAAACATACAAATACGCACACAAACATCCATGCCCGCACCAGGATTTGAACCCGGGACCATTGGATTGCCAGGCGGGCGACTAATCCACCAAACCACCGCGGTCGGCCAAATGTGACTAGTTTGATATTTACTGTTATTGGAATGTCGCATGAATATAACAAATAAAGCACAGATCCCAGTACGCTACCTTGGGACACTCCTACATTTATTGATTTTAGTTCTGAGTATTCATTTTCTTGCTTAATTCTGAAAGTTCATTGATTTATATAGGATTCAACAAGCTGAATATACTGCACTAGTAGGCATCTTTTTAATTTCATAATTAATCCTCGATGCCATACTTTATCAAATGCTTGGGCCACATCCAGAAAAATGGCGCGTTTCTTCTAGGCACTTTTCTATTTCAAGTTATTTGGTGCACTTGATCGAGTGTTTCATGCTTATTACGATAATCAAACTAGTGGTCGGGAAGCTGCTTTTTTATAATTGTTTCTTTCAGCCTGCTTAAACCCAATTTTTCAAACAATTTAGCAACCATTACCAGCAGTGAAATAGGTCTTAAATATAACTTAAAATACTACAGTCACTTGGGGTCTAGATATTCCCATCGGTTCATCCTAGTTTTTGACATATCTTGCGCACTTATCTGATGTGGCTACACTGCACTATGCTCTGCTTTTTGCTGATCACTGCACTCTTACGCAAGCTCAAAAGGTTTGGTTCTTTTGAGCCGTCGCACGAAGTATTGATTGTTTAAGAGTTGAAGTACTTCAATGTTTGGGTGTTTGTGGACCCTATCCTCATGACTCCCGGCAATTTTTTTAACTTGTTCTTCAACTGTCCTCACCTCTAGTTCACGATGAAGATCTTCGTTCCGAATATACCAAGGAACATTGACGTTACTCCTTAGCAATCGATTCTGGAATACTTGAAGGCAATTGTAATTGCTTTCTTTGATACAGCCCCATAACTAAAAGTGGTATGTCCATACCGGTTTAAGCACTTGCTGGGAGACCAGTACTTTATTTCTGATACACAGCTGGGAATTTCTTCTCAACAGCCAATAAATATTTTTGAATTTTAATTGTTCCGTTTTTATTTTAACATGTTCTTTCCATTTTAGATTGGCATCCAGGTTAAGACCCAAGTATTTGTTTGTTTTTTTAGCATGGAATTGTCTTATTCAATTCCAATGGGTGGTATTGATCAACGGTTGGGCGGTGCCAGCTCTGACATATTCTTTTGGCATAGTTAAATGGTCAGAAACTGACCTTGATGAACTTGATAGGTTGACGCGCCGAACATTGACAAAATTCCGATGCCTGCATCCATACTCATCTACGAAAAGTCTATACATCCCAAGAAAGTCGGGGGGTAGAGGCCTTGTAAACGTAAAAAATCTCTGTCTAAATCAAGAAAATAGAATGAGAAAACACTTAATTGACTCAAACAGTACGTTAATGAAATTGGTTGCAAATGAGGATCGGGGTTTCACCCCACTGAACCTAAATAAACAAAATCGTATTGATAGCAGAACGACACTCACGGACTGCGTTTGAGAATGGAAAGGACAAACATTGCACGGAAGGTTTCCTAAGGCACTCGAAGATGACACCATTGACGAACAATTGTCTCTGAAGTGGCTGACCGATAGACTCTTCTACCCAGAAACAGAAGGTTTCGCGATATCTATTCAAGATAGGGTAACAACAACAAAAAACTATGAAAAGTACATACTGCATTTGGACGTAGTCGATAAGTGCAGGAAATGCGGTACTTTGGGGGAAACAATTGAGCACTTTATTGGCGGTTACCCGGCCCTTGCTCCTAATGCGTATTTAGGACAGCATAATCAGCTGGCAAAAATTATATATCAACAAATTGCAAAAAAAATACTCGCTATTAGAAAGCGCACCTCCTCCATATTATAAGTACTCGCCTTCTCCTGTACTTGGGTACTAGGACAGACCAATCACTACTGATCGAACGGTTGATTATAACAGGTCGGATATTGTTCTAATCAACAAAAAGGACAAGAGGGCTTTTATAATTGACATCGATGTGCCACTATCTCACAACATTAGAAAAACTGAGATAGAAAAATCCACAAAGTATGAAAATCTGGCATACGACTTGAAGAACCAGTGGAAACTGAGTAAGGTGGATGTAGTGCCCTTCGTTATATCCGCCGAAGGCCTGATAAGTAAGAGATTTTCAAAGAACCTCGAGAGCCTCGGTATCTCGAGATCGATTGCCATAGTGGGACAGCGTGCCGTGCTCTTGCAGACGTGTCACATTATTCGTAAGATATTATGCTAGGGTGAGAGGAGCTGAATTGCTTTTTCATCTTGGCATTGGAATATCGGCCAGCATGAGCTGAGATTCTACAGTAAGGATGAGCAGAATAATAATAATAATTTATTGAATCCTCAAGACAATACAAATATGCATGGATCAAGTCAAAACAAGAGCATGCATATTGCCACACTTCTGTGCATACAAAGAATATATAACATTTAAACCTATATATAATATTTTATTCTTGATAAGGTATATAATTTAATAATTTAATAAAGTATTTATTCAATCCCCACAACAATAAAAATATCCATGATTAACTCGAATTGACAGAATTGGCAGAATGTTCAGTGACACGACCTCAGAAATAATACATGAAATGATAATCTTACACAAATAAACCATTGTATACATAAATAAGCATTGAATCTAATTATTGATACGACATATATTCTTCTAAACTATAAAAGCTTTGACTTATAAGAAATTCGCGGACTAATTTTTTAAATTCGTTGTCATTCTGAATATGCTTAAATCGTTGTGGCAACTTATTATACAGCTTCACACCCCTATAGTAAACATTATGTTCAACTATCTTACATGAATGTATTGGTAAAACAAGTTCATCAGAGCCTCGTGTGACAGTGATGAAAATCACTATTTTTTACGAATGCTACAAAATTTCGCCTAACAAAGATGATAATCTCCAAAATATATAGTGATGGTAGAGTCAAAATCTTGCATTGTTTAAAAATTGGTCGACATGTTGACAGTAGTGACACCCCACCCATAATTCGAATTATTTTTTTTTTGTATTTTGAAAACACGCATCACATGAGGCGACCCACCCCAAAATATCAAATCGTACCTAGCGCGACTGTAAAACTCTGCATAGTAATATGAATACACAATATCCGTGGTACCAACCCGTTTCAACCTAGAAACAGCATATGAGACAGCAGCTAATTTCTTGCATAGTTCAGCTATGTGTTCATCCCGGCAAAGTCTGTTATCGAGATGAACACCCAGAAATCTAGTACAGGATGTTTGCTGTATAGACTTACCGTTAATTTTTAGTAAATATGACTCCGTTATAGTGTGTGTTCGAGGAGTAAAAGCAATAAAACTGGTTTTGTCCACGTTAAGGAATAACTTATTATTCGTAAGCCAACTATAAAATTTATTGAGCATTTCCTGTACCGTTTCAATGGCTCCCTGCATGTTTCTATTTCCTGTTAAATAGCTGCTTTCATCAGCAAACATTACCATATTTCCGCTACTGCAAACATCTGGCAGATCATTAACAAAAATTAAAAATAATAGTGGATCCAAAACATATCCTTGGGGCACTACAGAAATAATCCTTAATCTTTCGGATGTTGCTTCAGCAATCTGTACAAATTGGTGTCGGTCAAACAAGTAAGATTGCAACCACTCCTTCACCCGACCCCTCAAGCCATAGTGATGAAGTTTGTCCAGCAGTATTGCGTGATCCACCACATCGAAAGCTTTACTTAGATCCATAAACAGACCAACACATTTGCAATTATCGTTTATGTTTTCATATATCTTGTTTAAAAAATCACAGATTGCTGAATGTGTAGATCGACCACTTCGAAACCCGTGCTGTGATGATTTCAATATATTAAAGCGCACCAGAAAGGACATGATCTGCTCATACACTATACGCTCCAACAGTTTAGGTAACGTAGGTAGAATAGCTATTGGTCTATAGTTGGAGAGGGAGAGCCGGTCACCTCTCTTGAAGACAGGAATTACTTTTGATTTTTTAATGCCCTCGGAAAAATACTAGCTTCCAGAGACCAATTCACTAGATATGTTAACGGTATTATTAATGAGTTGATAGACTTCTTCAGTACAACTGAAGGAATATTATCTAGCCCCACAGAATTTGTATTTTTTTATTTTCTTTACTGTTTTAATTATGTCATATTGGTTAACTGGCCGTAATATCATAGAGTTTTGAACTGGAGTCACTTGTCTAACCCTAGTAGCAGCCATTGAACTCACCAACACGTTCTTAGGAAGATTAACAAAGTATTTAATAAAACAACTAGCAATTTCATACTTGTCTTTCAATTTTCAAGTAATTGCATCCTCATCCCTTATAACGCTAATGTTAGTTCTTGTATTGCGGTTTTTTTGAATGTTATTGTTTATTATTTTCCAAGCCGTTTTTGACTTGTTCTCCGATTCAAAATATTGTTTCACATTGTAAAGCAGTTTAGCCCTTCTTATAACCTTTCTATAAATTCTTTTGTACACCCTATAATGTGTAGCATCTTGTTCGGCTCCGGATAATAGTTTGGTTCGATACAATTCTTTTAAAGTAGTTCTCTTATCAACCAAGGTTTAAATTGACCCACATTGGGCATTCTTATTTTTCTAAGGGGAAAGCACATATCAATGTAATACTCCAAACAATGTGAAAATGCCTGAAATCTCTGATCCAAACTTTCAGCCTGAAATACGTCATATCAATCTTCCCCGCTCAGATACAGCTGAAGTAGTTTCATGTTAGTTTCACTGTAATGTCTTTTAAATTTTGTTATTTCATGCAGATTTGATGTAATTGGAATCTCTATCAACTGGCCGAATGATCAGACAGACAATTACTCCAAACAATACAAGACAAACCATCTAATTCATAATTCGTACATATGTAATCTATAAAAGTAGCCGATCTTTCTGTGGTACGAGTTGGTTCCTTTACTGTATTACATAACCCATAACTAAGTAGTACATCTTTTAAGTTATTAACAATATTAGTATTTTCCTTATAATCGATATTTAAATCCCCACATAAAACACATTTGCAATTTATTGGAAGGCTTAACTCATAAATAAAGCTATTCAATTTTTGAAAAAAAATATCAGTATTAGTATTTGGAGCCCGACACATTCAATACACAAATTAATTCATTCTCAAACTCAATATAAATGCCGCAAATTTCAAATATACCATCACTACTATATTTATTTGTTCTCTCTATCTCTTTAATGCATGAACTCAGCTTATCACTAACAAGTATCATGACCGCACCACCATTTGAATTTTCTCTACAATAAGCAGTACCCATTTGATAATTATTCATTTCGTACAAGTTTATTTCACTGCCTGTTAACCAGTGTTCCGTTATGCATACTAGATCGATCTTCGTTGATTTTATTATATATTCAAAGTGATCGATTTTGTTTCTCAAACTTTGTACATTCTGATGTAAGAGCACAATAGCACACTGATCATGTTTACCCCGCTCTTCAGCTAATTGCTATTCATCAATGGAATAACTAATTTTTTTCTTCTCTATTTCCATTCTACGCTTGTAAACAAGGCAATTCATATCAAAAGCAGAGTGCTCTACATCATATCTCACACTTTGTGTTGTGTTTGCCTTCTTACAGTTCATACATTTAAAATTAGAATTTGTACATTCTCTTGCCACGTGATTGTTTCCGCCGCACCTGAGGCATGCTTCTTCTTTATCACATTCATTTGAACTATGACCATATTCCCCACACTTAAAACACCGATATATACTCAAAAACTCGACAGACTGAGAAACCTATGCACAATTTTCGTCTCGATTTCATAATGGACCAAAATGTTTTTGGGTCGCATTCTACGATGGCCATATAATTCGTGTTTATTTTTTTCACAACCTTTACTTGTAGAGCAGTGTTCTCATGTAAAATAAATTTATTCTGCTTAAGTAAATGTGCCTTTATGTCTTCCTTACTGATATTTTCTTCTATGTCTAATATCTTTATATTTGAATATTTATTTTTCGGAGTTTTTATATTATATTTGCTTTTCGGTTTTTTTCTATCATGGTTTTTAGTTTGCTAATCTCCTCTTTAGTATTACATTTCATCAGTATACCACCATCTTTTACATTTTTCATTTGAATGATACCGACTTCAAGATCTGTTGGATTGACGACATGTTTTATGGCTTCTTTGATTTTTTTGTTGTCTTGTCTTGCCTTGGGCTCATCAACAAGATAAACCATAAAGAAGCCAATCGAATAGCGAAAGTCAGAAAATGAAAGAAAATGATTAAAGGTTTTCAATAAAAATATTATAGAAAATATAATATTTATTATTTACTTACTACGAACTGTGTCAAAATCGAAAGTAAAAACACTTTTAATTCACCCTTGGGTATCCCATACCCAGTACCTCTCTTGAGGGTTAATAGTTTATTGTATTTGTCTGAATTTAGAGAAACATTGATTAAATGATGAATCATGCTATAGTAGACTGTCCGTTTATGTTGTTGTGGGTGGTTGGATGTATTGTGACTCGTAATATCAGTGTGAGGGGGTTTATGGAAAATTGAAAATGAGTGCATATTCGAATTTTTAGAAATCGTTAGGTCTAAAAAGTTTATTAAACTATTTCGGCTGTAAATATGATATTTTTTGATAGATGGAATTTAGATATAATAACAAAGGAACCAATTGTCTCTTAGTATGTCATCAACATATCGGTACAAATATAAATATTGTTTACTAATTTTGTTTTTGAAAATGTCTCCTCAATATTGTTAATAAAAATTTCTGCAAGAGGCTTAGTGGGATGCCCATAATTAAACCATTTTTTACTGTTGAAAATTTTGTCTTCGAAAGCAAAGTAAATTTGATCAAGACACGTTCTTAACAATTATATCTGCTGTAACTACCGGGTTCACTTTGTTGTTGATTAATAAGTTCTCCACTAGGATGATCGTGTCTTCTGGCGGGATATATATTTTTTAGACGATAAATTAATACTGTTTTATTTAGTCACCTTCCATAGTAAACCTTACGTATTCTTTACGTTCAAGGTAATCATTATCAAAGCAGATACATAGAATTATTGAAATGTTTCGATTAAATCACTTTTACCAACGCAATTATCAAAATAGTCTTTATTAGATATGCAAATAAAAACAAAATACTGGAAACGTTAATTTTATGAGGTGAAACATATTGTTGTTTTAATGGAAAACAATTGAGAAATCGGCGCGCTTCAATGCACGGTCGTTTCGAATATTTCGCGACAGCTAAACTGACCATAGACCGACACATATTTATTTTGGATTTTTACATTATCAGTCATTGTTGGCAGATCAAGCGAATATGAGGGGACAGCGGTATCTTGTGCAACTGGTTCTTGCGATTATATGCCATGGTGAGTTTTAATTATCTTTTACAAAATATTTAATATTTTATTACTTATTTTGCAATGACTAATGACACAGATCAACATATTTTTTTTTCTTGAGGTATTATTGATGAAAATAGGTGTATATGAAGTATTCAGTGGTCCTAAATCCGAACATGATAAACTAATTACTGTAATTTACAGTTCTTTTATTACAGGGAGTCGGTAGTCACACGGGGTTTTGTTACAAGGGGTCGGTAGACATATTTTTACAATCTAATATGTATTTAATATAAACATATATATATATATATATATATATATATATATATATATATATATATATATATATATATATATATATATATATATATATATATATATATATATATGCAAAGATATTACTGAAAATTATGTGAATAAAAAATACATTCTGTCAAAAAAGTACCGTTTAAGTACCGTTAAAGTACCGTACCATACAAAATGTTTATTATTTATCCAAATTTGTTGTATCACCTTCAAAGTAGGCGCCTTTCGAAATAATACAGTTATTCCAACGAATAATCCAATTGCCAAAACATTTTTTAAGCGCATTTTCCAGAATTGACTTGAGTTCTTGCCGCAAATTCTTTTTTATCTCTTCTATCGAGTAAAAACGGTTGCCTCGAAGTGATAATTTGGTTTTTGGAAAGAGAAAAATATGAGCCGGAGCCATATTAGGTGAATACGGTGGTTGTTCGATGGTATTTGTTGAGAGTGGCCGGAAATTCGTTCACAATGATAGCCTTGTGAGATGATGCAAAATCTAAGAGTTTTCTGGCCTTTTTCGACGAATTTGCTCTCTCAAACTCCGAATAACGCTCAGATAATATTCTTTATTTACCGTCTGCCCTTCTAGCAAGAATTCTGAATGCACAACACCGCGATAATCACTTTAACAATGTGTGTTAATGACCGACCAGAGCGAGGCAAATTTTCTACCATATCTCGACCGCTTTTGAATGCACTGTTCGTGTTTTTGATAAAGGCGATTCACCGTAAGCCTTCTGCAACATTTCAGCGACTCGGTACTCGAAATTCCATTTGCAATGCAATTCCATATGTAAAAATCATAAAACACACTTGAGGTGACAAAATCGAGCACTGTAAACAAACTAAATGATTGACGATGTTTAAACTCCGCGTCAGTATAGAGGACAGTTGTGCCAACTTAAAGATAAGAATTTTGGCAATGCCTTTAATCTGGCCTTTCAAATGATCAATTTCAGGGACTTTTTTGACAGAATGTATATTACATGAGATATCATACAGCGACAAAAAATAACCGTATTTTTTAAACACCTATCATATCACGTACATGGGTGAATTTCAAATTGACCATGTTGCCATTTCGTACCCCAATTATAAAGAGATTTTGATCGTTCAAGTCAGGAAAGGAGCTAACATAGACACGGATCACTACTTGACTAGAATCAAACTTAGCTTAAAATCTCGAAAACTTATTCAAAAGAGACTGCTAATACCAAAGTTGGACCCTACGAAAATAAAACCAACCCTAACAGAAGAGCTTGATAAACAACCAGCACAGAACTGGCCAGAATTGAAACAAAAAATTATTAAAACAGCCTTAAAGTTGGTCCCTTTACAAAAACGTAGAAAACATCCGTGGTGGGATGAAGTTGTGGGAAGAAGAAGTAGTGATTAAGCCAAAGTAAAGCATTCAAAGATTGGAACAGTAAAAAAACAGCAATACATTATAACACCTTTTTGGAAGTAAGAAAAGAAACATCGAAGCTAATTATACAAACTAAAAGAAAATATGAAAACAACCAACTTAATGAAATAGAAAAAGATTTTCAAAAAATAACACCCGAAACTTTTACAAAACATTTAAAACTAAATTAACAGGCTATCAACACCAAAGTCTTTACTTCCAAAAGAAAAACGGACAACTAGCTCTAAATAACCAAGACAATTGCAAAGAACTTCCGAAATATTTTAAAACTACTAAACTGTCCTGAGCCCTTAAACAAATTACCAACACTAAACCCTAAACAAACAAACCCAGATTAATTACGACCGAATAAAGATGAAATAATTAGGCATTCTGGTTAAGATGGAATCACTGCTGAACTTTTGAAATCCGCTGGTCCAGGTACAATCAAGGAAATAACCAAAATTCTACAAGAAGTTTGGCGAACCGAACAGATTCCGGAAGATTGGAAAGATACTCTAATCCATCCACTATACAAAAAAAGAGATAGAACGGATGTAAACAACTACAGAGGGATATCTCTTCTCCCAGATTGTTACAAGATTCTATCTCAATGTCTACTAGACAGAGCACAGGGACAGTTAGAACCTAAAATTGGTGAATATCAAGGAGGTTTTCGACTGGGCAGATCCTGCCCTGAACAGATTCTAAATCTGAAGTTGATCTTAAGACATCAAAAACTGTAGAATAAAAATCTCGTCTGTACATTTGTTGATTTCAAAAAAGCATATTTCGCATTGACCGCGAATCTTTATTCCAGATTTTAAAAGAACAAAGACTAGCTCTGAAAACGCTTGTAATTATTAATTAAAACTAACTGATTTTTTCAGAAAAATCGAAATATCTCTTGATATGTCAGAGATATCGATTTCGGGTTTTCACTGGGCGATTCCGCTTTAAATTACCTTTCTTGCCATGTAGTAGAAGCTGTACCATTCCATTTGAAAAAACTGAACAAAACTTCAAAAAAACTATTGTTGAATGTAACGCTACATCGCGGTTTCATTTATAAACTAAATAATTTATCTTATTGTCCCAGCAATTGCCTTTTAAATGAATCCAAATTGAGGAAAATCGGTTTAGGCAAACGGACATTAGACGACTTTTTATCTCAATAGGTAAAACTCCCCCCCGCCCCTCTATTCGTGAAATTACGACAAAATGTCATAAAACAAAGTTGTAGGAGACAGTTTGCTAATTATAACTGAGAATTTTTCTTACTCGGTTAACACTTGAAAATACACACAAAAAATGATTTTTAAAAATGTTTAGCACGTCACACCCTCTTGCGGTCGTTTTAGAAGCTTAAAAATATTTTTGGTGAATTTCTCATGATCATTTTTAGTACAATTTTTTTCCCCAAACCTGTGAGATAAATAGTTTTCAAGATACGGCCGCGATCCATCCTTAATGGGACACCTGGTACAAAACATATTTGAGATAATATTCTCCGGAGGCTAGTTGTGCTGCAAATAATGTTGGTTTCATCTTTTCTTATTCACTGTTACAATGATTGCAATGTAGGCACAGTTTGTTCGTCAAAACATTTGACTTTACCAGAATCACAATATCTTTAACTGTGGAAAACGGCGTTTTTGTTAATGAAGACGTTTCTGCTGAGGCTGCATTTACATTAAGCCCCCTATTCAATAAAGAAACATACACATTTTTAACAATTTGCTTGGCACCGGACAATAAATGTTTTCTTTTAAAATTTCCACTACGGGAGGCACAATAATCATTATCTTGTCAAGAACGCCACATTTTTAACACATTTGGAATAATAAAAAATACGATCGAAATTATACAACTGCATTGTTTAAGAAAAGAATGAGAATTAAACTAAAATATTTCGAAACTACTAAACCAGGTTTAAAATTTATTTTATCTTTTTACCTGTTATTTTATTAGGCACGGCCCTGTTTATGTTCCTTGCAACTTTGCCCGGTTTCGTTACGACAGGATCTGTTAAGAGTTTATTGCAGCCAATCGGTCAACGATATATCTTCAAACGCACTACACGATGCATTAGTGTTATAGGGCTAAACACAAAATTGGCAAAACTCAAGAGGACAGAAATCTACCATAAACTATGTGATATTAAATAGAGCTACAAACCCATCGCAAATAACACATCGGTCAATAAGTCCCCGGTGTGATAAATAAAACACAACTTTTTTTTACTAAATTTGAAGAGATTTACCACTAAACTCCAAATCAAAGGAAAGGAAAGGATTTACGGTTAGAGGCGCATCAGCATCTAAGGCTATTTAGCGACTGGACCTACAGCTTAACGTGGGTTCTGAACCACGATCATCAGCTACCGATAAAACCAGGCCAGCACCCCGCTCAGGCTATCAACCTATCAGGAAGCCTACCGACTGGCGAGTGACGAACGTAGAACACTTCTCAAAAGGCATCCGGCCTTACCCAGCCTTTAACTGGAGTGACTGAAGGGTAATTCGTTGTCGGATTTTACACTCTTGCCTAGAAACAATCACAGACATTTAGGTGTGGATATGTGTGGGCGTGTGTGTGAATATGTGAGTGTATATAAGTGTGTGTGTGTGTAGGGTAGGAAGTAAGACGGACAGAAGAATTAAAGAAAAATACCCATCCGAGTGCTGGAATCGAACCAGCTACCTTTTGGATTGCCAGGCAGGCGACTAACCCACCAGTCCACCGCGGCCGGCACACCAAATCACTTTTTTGAACTTCTTGACGCACGTTTCGCTAACCATGTTAGCATCATCAGGAGATGATTTAATCTGTTAAATCATCTCCTAATGATGCTAACACGGTTAGCGAAAAGTGCGTTAAGAAGTTCAAAAAAGTGATTTGGTGTTTAGTATTTAATCTATATTTCCCACCAGTTCCAATACTTCGGCGGCTAGATATTCCATCACTGCGGCCAAATATACCGGGGCTCCGGCACCGACACGTTCCACGTAATTTCCTTTTCTCAATAATCTGTAAATACGACCGACAGAAAACTGCAATCCGGCACGATTCGAGCGAGACTTGGCTTTCCCTTTAACTTTGTCATCTTTTCCACATCCGGACATGTTTAATTATTTATTTTTTTGTTCTTTAACTATAACAGTTCAGATGCGTACGACACGAACATCGCAGAGTCAGATGAGATACTATATTTTTCTTCAAGTTTAGTGTTTCACACCAAAGGTTCCAATAGAAGAGTTGAGACACTTTTTTTGCCAATTTCGACTTTATTCATCAATAAATTCTCCTTGAAGAGCAATAAACTCACTTCAAAGCTTTTCTAACATTTCTATATCTTTTTTATAGATCGATTTCTCTTTGCCTACAAAATATCATTCAGTTTCGGCAATTGACATTTTTGAGGCTTGAGAACAGAAAATAGTCACTGGGAGCCAGATCTGGAGAATACGGTGGCTGAGGAAATAATTCGAAGTGCAATTCACGTAATTTATCCATCGTTCTCAACGATTTGTGATACGGTGCATTGTCTTAGCGAAACAGCACTTTCTTTGTTCATTTGGAGGGCATTATAAAAATGGATAGAATGAGAAATACTAGAGTACTAGAACTGTAAATGAAACCAATAGAAAGAGCTATAGTAAAGGCAGTTGTCTCTCTTCTAGTTAGGACAAATCCACAAAACGAATGAAGAGAGATTAACAAAACACATCTATGAAGCAAAAACACTGGGGAAAAGAAGAAAATTAACACTGGACAGGAACTCATGGAAAATAAACATTCATGAACTACCATCAACCTGAAATGTAAACTATTAGTCCTACACCTAACGGTACAACGGACTTTTAAATTAAAATTAAAAAAAGAATGGTCCCGAAGAACTGTTGAAGCATCCTCCATGAACTAATATCATTGGAGAAAGCCACGCGTCGGGTTGCAGGGTATATAACTCTATTCAAAAACCCTACAGATTTTCAAGTCATCAAATGGAATGAAAAATAAGTTTATTTCAACAATCCCAATGACGTAAAGCCCGGGCGACCAGCTCTACCAAGGCAAGAAAGATTTGTCAAAAAAGATCATGTTGTGGGTCTGATGGAATTTTGAAGGAAAGTTTACAGCAAGACGACGTAAGGCCCACTTTACATCTCCTAAAAAATTAATTTGACAAATTCGACTTTGAATTTCTCCCTCATCCAGCTCTAATCTCGCTCAATCAGATGATCGCTTGTTCTGGCCCTTGGCACACTTTTTGCCAGTGAAAAATTCAGGATTGAAGAAGAGGTACAAAAGTAAAATATTTTTGTTATTCCCTAATATATCATTCTATGTAATATATTTTAGATTATTAATTAAGTTTACCAAAAGGTGAAGGTGCAAGTTATAACCAAAGTAGGCAACCAGATATTCAGACCTTATATTTTTTAATTTAACTGTGTTAAATGTTTACTGTTTTTATAGAAACTAAAAATTGTAGAACAAAAAATATGAATTTATTTGTCTCTTATTATTATATCTCTTATATTACATTTACATGCTACGTCTTTATTGAGGTCATTTGGCAACGATGTCATATTTCGGTTCATCTGTTTACATTAGATCAGCTGTTTTTGATATAAAGCTGTAAAATATGTTTATATTCCGTTTATAAATTTATTATTAGTAGAAAAGTTACGTGATGCAGCTGGATTTGTTGAGAAAATTAGTTTATATTAAAATAAAATAATACAAAACGGATTTCAAGAATATCCATGAACAATTTACGCCGGTTTTATGCAGGTTAGTTACAAAGGTGCCCAGTTGTTGAAAAATTCTTAATAAATCCGATTATATTTGTCCAACAGTAATATTTTATGATAAGATATGAAGATAAGTGTGTATTTTCCATTTCAGGATTTAAAACTGAACAAATAAAATTTAACTATTTATTTAAAAGAAAGGGTGGACAACATTTTCGTGCTATTCGTTATTGTTCAAAATTTCCAGTGAAAACTGAATTGTTCATTAGACCTGGTAAGCATTTGATTTCATATTTTTAAATCTTAATCACATAAAACAATCTTGTCAAGTTCATGGATGGTTTTTACCAAATTAGTTTTTTTTTAAATTTTCTAGCATCAATATTTAAATTCAAATATAAAACAATTTTTTTATTTTTTAGTAAAATATGTGTGTATTTTAAGAATCAATTATAAATTTTTGACTGACATTTATTTGACATCCGGAATCTAAATAAATCAGTCAATAAAATGTATCCTGTTTCAATTTGTCAATTAAAAAGTGTCGGACGTAGTCGTTTTATTGAAAAAATCTTGGCAGCAGACAAATTCTAACATTGTCGAAGCAACACTGATCGTAGCTCGTAGCTCCCCATACCTTTATGGATTTGATGGGATTATCCGGTGGCAATTGGAATTTTACATCCGTATAACTGGTTGCCGTGGTAGCATAGATTCCTTTATTTTACATTTAGGTTAAATGAAAATAATAAGTACTTAACATTAATTATTGGTATAATATGTAATATGCTCTACATCGATAACACACAGAGCTTTTTTAAGATTTTTTTTTAAATTTATTTTTATTAATATAAATAACGATATTAACAAGTACCTATTACAAATAAAAGTTTACATAATATGGCGTTATTCTTCCTAATTAAATAAATGCAATATCTCTTTTTTGTTTAATGATATTCCAAATGGAAAATTTTTAAAAACACGTTTTGAAAAAATAAACTCAAAATAAAAATAAACCCAAAATAATCCGTTATAGAATTTATGTTTGTTGCCTTCGCGCGTCTTTTTATTATAGGCAATAACTTTTCAGGAACACTGTTTATTAGATTAATTACAGATGTTTCTTCAAGTTTACTGCATGCGTTGGACCTTCTCTGTGGGTGATAAATATCCCTGGCTAAAATCCTTTATAAACTTTCAATAGAATTAAGATCTGGCCTTAATGAAGGCCGACTCAAAACTGTGATCCCAAATTCTTGCAACCATTTTTGAAGTGAAAACTTTTTTAGTCGCGTTGAACGATTTCAGGTAGGGGCTTATGGGTTCGCATCACCGACATGCTAATGACGTGTTGCGCCAGACTGGCGACTCGCAGCGGCCTGTGTACATGTATACGCATATATACACTAATATATTATATATACTCGACTGTATCATGTGCGTGTTGGACTCTAATTACCGGGACATTACCGGGGGTTGGACTCAAACCGGGACATGGCGCCCCTTCCCTCAATGTTAATCCCTCGTTGGGCAACAGTCAACCCAGTCCTCCAAAAGTTGGAGTTTCGGTCTTCTGTGCCGTCTGTCATCCGAAGCTGCGAAGTTTTCCGGACGATAGTCCGTTAACCTTCGCAGTTCTTGATTTGTGTGGTCACGTATCTTCAGGACGGCTTTCTCTGCCTTTTCTTGCATGCGCTGGGAAGGGAGTCCGCATCATCTCTCTGTGTATCTGCACATTGGAGATGTACCAGGGGCATCGAGAGCTAGTCTCACTAGCTTGTTCTCGTAGCTTTCCAGTTTCTTGATGTAGGATGTTGCCGCGTAGCCCCACGCGATCGATCCGTACATCATGACGCTTCTCACTGATGATCTGATCATTAGGATCTTCAGCTTCACGTCTAATTTGCTGGTTCTGTAAATTAGCCGGTAAGCTATCTTCGCAACAGCCACGGCTTTACACCGTGCGTTCTTTGAATGTTGCCTCCATGACCTCGTCTTGTCGAAGGTGACACCTAGATATTTACAGTATCCTTCCATGCCACTCTTTCGTCTTCAATTTTCAGCTGGTGGCCGGGTCTGCTCATTCTCTGCGTGACGTAGATAACCTGTGTCTTGGCAAGGATATTGTGTGCCATACGAGTTGAAGCCGAGAAACGTTGAACACCGTTTGTTTGCTTGTGAACAGTTGCTTGAAGGGCAAAAACGGAAGGGATTTCTGCATCGCATTGTGATTGGGGCCGAAAAATGGGTTTATTACGATAATTCCAAGCGTCGAAAATCATGAGTATATCCCGGCCACGCCTCTACGCCGACGGCTAAACCGAATATTCACGGTTATAAGGTCATGCTCTGTATCTGGTGTTTAAACCGCCTGAAACAATCACAGGGGATCGTTATCGAACATAATTGGTGGGTTTGAGCCGAGCATTGAAAGACAAATGGCCACAATACAGCGAAAGACACGATAAAGTGATTTTGAAGCATGACAATGCTCGGCTCCATATTGCGAAAGTAATAGTACACCCTCCTGTAGTATAGTATATAGTATATAGTATAGTCCTATACCCTACCCGTATTTTCCTGACGTTGCTCTATCTGACTATCACCTGTTTCGATCTATGGCATCAAGTGATGACCAGTTTTTTCAACACGGTTTTTTTTACACCAATATGCTACCAATGAAACAAGAAATAGAGAACAATGGCAAGATATGGTACGGTATATGCCAGTATACCGTATATGGTATGGTATATGCCAAGAACAATGGCAATGGTACGTTAACGTACTCTTCTGTAAAGAAAGATATGAAGAACACTAAGATATATCGAGGTAGTTAAAAAAATCCGTGATGTTTTGTCAAAATGGTATGGTAATTATTAGATTTATTTTTAGTACGTTTTTTTAATAATCATCCAGGATTAATAAATGTATTATGACGTCGAATACTACGTTTATATTGTCTATAATAATAAAATTGATAGTTATTGTCGATTGAAAATATATTTAGCTAATCCCAGTCGGATTTTGTTTGATTCAATAATGTGTTTTAATTATCTAAAAAAATTGTATAAAAATGACAATTTTAAATCCTTTATTGACGAGAGATTTAGAAATACACAGTCTTACAAGTTTAAATTCTATTTTTTTTTTACTTGATAAAAGTATTTATTCTTACATACAGTTACATCAAAAAAGTAATATATATATATATATATATATATATATATATATATATATATATATATATATATATATATATATATATATATATATATATATATATATCCCCTTTGTGGATCAGACCTTGACGTGATAAAAGAGTTTGAGTAGGACAATGAAGCTTTCAGCTATGCCGTCTGGAGCGTAAGTTCCTGGGAGGGTCACTCCTGGCGGACAGATCAAGGCAGAGGCGCCAGACCAACTTGATCCAAAATTTGCCAACCCGCATTGGACCAGCGTGGCAGATTACGGTCCATGCTTTCAACATGACAGTACAGCTTCAAACACGGCCCTCATTTCCCGGAGGCCAAGGGGCAACTACCTATGGTAGCGGGAAGACCTGCCCCAAGGCAGAGGGTGCTAAGAATCAACGGGTTAGATCAGGCTGCCATTGAAGTTTTGACATTGCTACTCTTAATATACGGACTATGTAAACGGAGACCCCACTGCAAGAACTGTTAATCGAACTTGACAACATACATTGGAATATTATTGGGCTCTGTGAAACACCACGAAATAGGAAGGATGAATAGGAATTAGGTAGGATAGGCTATCAAAGAAGCTTCCTACCTCATTTGGACCCTTTATTATTATTATTATTATCACAAATATGATTCACCCATCATCTCAGTCTAGGCTGGTCGGGTTTGCAATGCCAATATGAGAAAGCAATTCAGCTCCTCCCATTCAGCTTAGTACCTTACGAACAATGTGGCAAGTTTGCTCGTTGTCCTACTGTGGTAATTGATTTTGAAATACCAAGAATTTCCAGGTTTTTGAAAAATGTTTT
This sequence comes from Cosmopolites sordidus, assembly GCA_031761425.1. NCBI lineage: Eukaryota > Metazoa > Arthropoda > Insecta > Coleoptera > Curculionidae > Cosmopolites > Cosmopolites sordidus. The sequence goes on along the minus strand of JARFXV010000067.1, from coordinate 407,053 downwards.
GCTTACTAGGCCTTCGGCGGATATAACAAAAGGTAATACCTCAACTTTCTGGACTTTCCATTGATTTTTCAGATCAACAGCAAGATTTTCATACTTCATACCTATATACATTTCAGTTTTTCTGATGTTGTGAGAGAGTGGTATCGCAATGTCAATTATGAAAGCTCTCCTCTGCTTTTTGTTAATTAGAACAATATCCGGCCTATTATGAAGCGCTCTCTCATCCCATTCTTCTGGCTGAGACAAAGATTCGTGACATTCACAAGCCCTCTGCCTTCCAACTTTCTTGGAATATGTAGCCTTTTTTTAGACGAGTTGGGATGTAAACATCGGAACTTTCTCAATGTTCTTCGCGTCAATCGATCTTGTTCATCAAGATCTACTTCAGACCATTTAACAATGCCAAAAGAATATGTCAAAGTTGGCACCGCCTAGTCATTGATCGCTTTAATGAGGTTTCCACCGTTCAGTTTGGTGTTTATGAGTTTTGTTAGACGTTTTCGGTACAAACTGGAAAAATTCTTCTTTAATAGGCTATGATCAAATGTATGATTTTGAAGCATTCCTAAATATTTATATGAGTCTTCTGATGCTAGTTCTTGTATACCGCAGACCGTTGAATGTTGTTCTTTTAATATCCCCTTTTGTATGCTGATAGTGAAGCATTTCTCGAGTCCGATTGACATTTTGATATCCCTACTAAATATTTCGACTGTTTTTATTAATGAATTTAGTTTCTCTCTTGTTTCACCATAGAGTTTTAAATCGTCTGTGTATAGCAAATGAGATAGTTTTCTGGAATTTCTCATGTCAAGTTTGTAGCCAATATTACTATTGTTTAGTAATGTGGACATCGGATTCAACGCTAGACAAAACCAAACGGGGGAAAAGTAATCTCCCTGAAATATTCCTCTCCCGATATTTGCTGTTCCAATGTACTGTCGGTGAACAAATAAATTATTTTTCCATTTACTCATGAGATACCTTAAAGAGTTTGTAATCTGTGGACAAATTTTGTATGTTCCAAACTTCTAATAACGAATTATGTGGGACACTATCGAAGGCCTTCTTGTAATATATATAGCACATATTCAAGTTGCGCTTTTTTTCCGCGCAAGAACTACAGCATCAATCGTCAGTTGCTCCTTGCATCACATACTTGCCCTAATACACCCTTTCTGCTCATCTTTAAGACTATATGTTATTATAGTCACAATGTTGGTAAATTTTTTCGTTGAGCAGGGCTGTGAATAATTTATACAACACGGATAAACATGTTAACAGTCTATAATTACTGGGTTGGTTAGCATAATCGTTTTTATATAACAAATATGTATTTCTCTCCATCAGAAAGTCGGGGGGATTATTTTTTTAAATGCATCAGCAAGTACCTGGTAAACAGGTGTGAAGTTTTTGATCCAGAAGTTGCGTAATTCATCTTAGTATTATTATTATTATGTTTGACTCAAACATTGTTTATTGGTTTGTATATTTTGAATTTATTAGTACAATAAAAATTATAATTTAAATTTAATTATATATTTAATTCGGTTTCACTCTCACTGTCACTTTGATCTACATTAAAAATAAGTGGTTCTATATTATTAGTAAATGATACATAGGAATCTTCTATTTTAATAACATGGTTAATCGACTTTATCCAACTTTCTTTGGGAATACTATCTACAAGCTTCCTAATTAATGTTGCAGCACTTGCACTTAGAGTCGGATAAACGTTTTCTGTCCTAACATTAGATTTTACCTGATGCCACATACACTCAATTGGATTAAAAATACAGTAATACGGGGGAAGGCGTAAAACTGCATGTCCCATATCGGTAGCAATGGTATTACATCCATATTCTTTTTGAATATTAAATGTCTTTAATATTTCTAGAAGATCATATTTTTATATGTATTTTCGATGTATATACCGCTTTTTAATACATAGTTTTGAACTTCCAATTTAGTGATATTTGCATTAGGAATTTTATTTTTTTGGCGGTACAATTACGCTTTCCTTAGGCACATTGGGCAAAAGGCTATGTGTAAACAAATCTTCAAAAAGTTCTCCTGTGGTGTCGTCATGGTAGTCCAAAGATGAATGTTTAATATTTTTGGAGGACAACCGTAAACAATTTGGAACCCCTCCATCCTCGGAACCATCATGTAAAATTGGAATTATTTTTCCCTTGTTTGCTGGGGCTTTGGTTTAGGCATTTTCTTAATGTATCTACCCATCCTTTTGGATATTGGGTAGATGTGGCATCTCATGTGTATCGAACAATGTTTCATCAAGGTAGATAATGGGACGATTTTCTAATCTGTATTTTTTTTATAGAGTTTAAGAAGTCAAACCGTCATCGTCGCAATCGTTGATTCCATTAATATTTGTCTTTTATTAATAGTCCTATATGCAATATTCTTCGGAGCCTAGTTCTGCTGCAAAGAATGTTGGTTTCATCATTCCTTAGACGCTGTAGCAATGAATGCAATGCAGGCACAGTTTGCTCTTCATACATGGCATAAATTTTGCCTCGAATTAAGTCTTTGTTAGTTTCGTCCACAGATTTGCTTTTACCGGAATTACTATAAACTTTTTTAGCTTTAATTGGCTTCGTCACAATATTTTTAACTGTGGACAACGGAGTTTTCGTTAATGAAGACGTTTCTGCTGCGACTGCATTTACATTAAGCCCTCTATTCAATAAAGAAGCATACACATTTTTAACAATTTGCTTAGCATCGGGCGATAAATGTTTTCTTTTAAAACTTGCACTACTAGCGACACAATGATCATTATTTTGCCAAGAACGCCACATTTTTAGCACGCTTGAGATAACAAAAAATACCATCGAAATTATAGAACTGCACTGTTTAAGAAAATAATGCGAACTAAACTAAAATATTTCAAAACTACTAAACCAAGTATAAAATGAATTTTATCTTTTGACCTGTTATTTTATTCGGCCCGGTCCTGTTTCCGTTTCGTGAAACCTTGCCGGGTTTCGTTACGATAGGCGTTCTTAACAGATAATTGCAGCCATTCGGTCAACGGTGTATCTGGAACCGCACTATATTCTTCTTTTTTTTCTCATGCAATTGCAGATTTTTTTAATCAATAATCTTCTAATTCAAATAAATTCCAGGAAAAAGGCCTTGAAAAATTTTTATCTATAAGCACAATTAAACAAGCAAATAAATACCATTTAATTCATGTGCTTTGTAAAACTTGTAAAGATATTATGTTATAATAAACTAAATCCCTGATTTACAGACGGTTTTAAGTCTGTCCGTAATTAACGTTCACGCCAGATTTAGTTTCTTTTGAGATTTCGTATGCGTCTCAATGAATAAATTAATCATTTGAATTTATTTTTTGAAAAACATGACTGTTTTGGGTTGGATTTTATCACATAAACTTTTAATATTTTTCGTTATAACAAGTGCTGCTCTATGTATTAGCACCATAACTCTGGGTGTTAATGTATCAAAACTTAAAAGTGAACTGGAAGAACAAAAGACGGAAGATGGCGAAGGTATAAATAATCCGGTTTAATTTTAATACGTCAATTTTTTATTTAATAATACATAAGTACAATGTGTTTGGTCTCGGTTTTTTTATGATAGGTATAATGGTGGCATTGTCCCAACTTGCTGACATTCTTTCTTCCCTCCATATTGTAATAATTAGTTCGAACAGTTTTTGTTTTAGCTCATCTCCTGTAATTGTTATGTTTTTTACTGCTATTCCGGTCCTCCCTAAACTCTTACCATTTTTAAGTTATTCTATAATTCTTTTTTGATCTCCTATCGGATTGCCCTCTTTGTCGCTAATAATAAGTTGTTTGATTTCGTTTTCCTTTGCCTTTCTTCGCCTTTCTGTCAAAATTCTTTATTCCTTTCTGTGGTAGCAATTTTCTGTCTGCTGTACAATTTCATCGTTTCTAAGCCTTTTCTTTTGTTTAATTATTTTCTTAGCTCTTGCTCTCTGTTCCGTATACGCTTTTCCATCCTTTTCTGTTTAGGTCTAAAGTGCCTTCATTTTCAATTTATTCCTTATTTTTATTTCAATAAGGCATTCGTCATCGTACCAATTCTCGTTGTTCCTTTACGGGTATGACTCTTTCTGTCTTTTTAATTAACTGTTTCCATCCTTCTCCAATTCTCGTTCAAGCTTTCTACTTCTTCCTGTTCACTTTCTCTAAAATATTATACTATTTCTTTTTCATGTCTCTTTTGAATTTGTATCTTTTGTACTTCCTTCATGTTATACTATAATTATAGAGGAATTTCTTTGTTGGATACCAGTTATAAAATAGTAGCAATCTTAATCAAAAAGAGGGTTAGAAGAAATAATTGATCCACAGATAGGGGAATACCAGGCGGGTTTTAGGAAGGGCAGAGAAAAAACTGACCAGGTTTTTGTCGTAAATGCAATGCATGTCGTAAATGCAGCAATGGTACTGTTTATAGATTGTACTAAGGCGGGTAAAGAGATCCAGAATGATAAAACCGGGGAAGAATTTAAAGTATCCTCTAAAATACTAAGATTAGTAAGGATGACAGTAGAGATAACAACATCCAATATAGGTATAAAAGGAGGAACAACAGAAGATTTTCTGATCAAGGCAGGCCTAAGAGAAGGAGATCCACTATCGATACTAGTATTTAACATTGTTTTGGAAATGATTATTAGGAAGGGTCTGTTGAACAAAGGACACATTCTTTAAGGAAATCATCAAATAGTGGTATATGTGGACGATAGAGCAATAATTGCCAGACGCGAGAAAGAATTAAAAGAAATGACAAAAAGGCTAGTGGAGGCAGAATAAAAGAAAAGCAAACCAATGATAGAAAAAGGTACATCAGAAAAGATTTCGAAAGTTGAAGTGGATAAAAAACTAGGAAGAATGACTTTTGAAAGCGTGGAAGAATTTATCTACTTAGGAGTAAGGATAAGAAACAAGTGTGTAGCAGAGATGGAGATAGATCTAAGATTGATCGAAACTGACAGGAGCCTTGAACCATATGTGGTGCACTTGATGCAAAGAACCATTTTTTTTCTGTCTGATAAACCAAATTTAACAAGTAGTTTTTCGCCTTTCAATATATCTTTCCTCCCATTTATATGAAACCAATTGTTCGAATACGTGTAGACGTTTGGGAATAGTGGATTAGGCAACATACAATGCTTTTGCCAATTGTTTTAACATATGAGTTGAGTCTTCATCCAATGCAATGACTTTTGCGGTTGTCCTGGACTGGACGATTATTGTCTTTTATATCATGTTCCACTTTTAAAGTGTTTAAACCAAACCAAACAAAGAGTTTGGGTTAGAGCCTGTTCACCATAACTTCAATGAACAATCGATAACTTTCAGCAACCGTTTTATTCAGATCGAAGAAGATGATTAAATGTCCCCGGAAAACTATGAAAAACTTTGTTTTTTTGCACAATGACAATTAATAACGAACCGGCTTTTGATGACGTATGTTTACCTTCCAACACGCCATAGACGTCATTAGTCTATACCAAAATATGTATTAGTAACGCCATGCCATCTCTTAGCAAAATCGATATTATTAACTGAAACATCGGGACGTTTCGACTTCCACTTTGAAGCCATTATCAAGAGAATCTAGTTGGTTTGTTCCGAGACCTCAATTTGCCTATTCTCCAGAGTTCACAACTAGGAAAGGTTTTCTAGTTGCTTTTGTACTATTTGTTGTGTTTTGTTGTCTTTTCTAGTTGCAACCTCTGGGGACTAGGCAGATTGAGGCTTCGGAGCAAACCAACTAGATTCTCTTGATAATTGCTTTAAAGTGGAAGCCAAAACGTCGAGATTTTACAAATCTAAAACGCGGTTCTACCCGAGAACCTATATATATATATATATATATATATATATATATATATATATATATATATATATATATATATATATATATATATTCATCATCATCATCATCATCATCATCATCAACCCGTATCGATCCACTGCAGGATGAAGGCCTCCCCAGCATGCTTCCAAATTTTATGGTCCTGGGCTCTTCTCTGCCACTCGGGTCCTATATACTTAACGATGCCACGAGTCCATCTTGCTTTAGGTCTTCTTCGCGGACGTTTGCGATCATGCAGTATCCACTCCAGGATTGCCTTGGTCCATCTATCATCCCATAGCCTCGGTATATGGCGGTATATAGATGGTATGGACAGTATATGGACCTCTGGTCTAGGTCTACAAATCTAAGATGGTTTAAGTTTACACCATTGATCTTTACACAATCCTGTTCCCAATCCAGTTTACGCCAATACTTCTTCTTGAACCGGCGCATGTCCTCTCTGATACGTTTTCCTATGGTTTTGCAGAGCTCAGCGTACTCGACCCTGCCAAAAGGACTCCCTGCATTTCTCATTGTCTGTCGTTTCTTCATTAAATCAAGAGTTTTGTCTGGAGATTTTTGTCTAAGAAATTTTTCTTCTGGTGCTATTGAAGCGGCCGTTTGAAGCACATTGTTGATGATTTCTTCATATTGAACTGATATCTCCATTTCCTCTGGATCTTGTAATTCAGCAAACCGGTTTGACAAAGCAACCTCAAAATCGCTGCCCCTGTCTAACAATTTCCCGGAATCCACTTTGCCCTTCTTTGACCTTTTCGTTCTTTCGCTCTCTTTTCGACAGTTAATCCTAACTTTTGCTCGTACCATTCGATGGTCACTTCCAACCTTAAGATTGTTAAGGATAGTACAATTGCAAATCCCAGATGGACTTTTTCATATATAGTTCTTGTATTTCAGCAAAATCAACCAATCTGTCACCTCTATTGTCTCGGTCACCAGTTCCATATTATTCCATTAAGTTAGATTAAGTTAGTTGCATTGAGATTGCGACCCGCCATCGATATGACCAGTTGACTTGGTCTTTCTCTGTTCGTTTCGATTCAGCTGTTTCCCTGCGTTGGGCTCGAGCCCAGCTGACGACGGCTGTGAGGCCAGAAACCGGTCCTGGGAGATACTTGTCTCGACGTGGTGGCGGCGACTGATTTGAGACGAGCAGTGGTACGTGGAAGTACGGATGAAAAATGTCTGTTTTTCATATATATATATATATATATATATATATATATATATATATATATATATATATATATATATATATATATATATATATATATATATATTTAATTATTATTAATAAATAATTATGCAAAATATCCGTAAATGCGTTATAATTTTAAGTGATATATTGTTATTATTTAGTTTATTGAACTAATTATTTTTACAGTTTCATCAACAACTCTAAGTTTTTCAACTACCACCCAAGAATCAGAAACAGATATGTCAAAATACCGCTTACCAACAACGGTCATTCCCTTAGTGTATGATTTGTTTTTATACCCGGATTTAGAAACAGGCAAGTATTAAGAAACTGTAAACTTTGAATATATTTAATTAATAACGATAATTGTGGTTTATGTAATACGCGAGTTGCTATTTATGTATCCGAAATTAACAACAACGGTGTTGCTAGGCCTCATCTGACATATAAAGCGTAAAGTTTGTCGTTGTTGACTGAATACGAACTCAGAACTTTTTGTCAGATCCAATGATGTTTCAGCAAACATTGCTCTAGCGCCTCTGTAGATGTCGAAGTCAAGTATAAGACCTTCACTTGTAGGTAATACATTTTTAAAACGCATTTTCTGGAATCGACTTCAGTTCTCGCCGCGAATTCTCTTTTGTCTTCTATCGACTGAAAACGGGCGCGTCGAAGTGGTAATTTGAGTTTTGGAAAGAGAAAGACGTCGGCCGGAGCCATATCAGGTGAATACTGTGGTTGTTCGATGGTTTTAGGCCAGAAATTCGTTCACAATGATAGCTTGCGATAGTGCGTTGTCGTGATGCAAAATCCAAGGTTTCTTTTCACAAATCCGGCATTTTTGGACAAATTTGCTCTCTCACACGCCGCGTAATGCTCAGATAATATTCTTTATTTACCATCTGACCTTCTGGCAAGAATTCTGAGGGCACAAAACCGCCATAATCAAAGAAAACAGTCAGCATCACCTTAACTTTTGATCGACTTTGACGTGGTTTTTTCCGATTTCGGTTCAGTTGGAAGACGCCATTCCGAAGCTTGTTGACTGGTTTGCATGTCAAACTCGTATACTTATGTCTCATCACCTGTTACAATGCGTTTTATGAATGTGCGGTTGGGATTGACTCGTTCTAAAATGTCTTCGGCGGACTTTACGTGAGTTTCTGAAGAAAATTCAAGTCTTTTGGCACTAGTCGAGCGGCAATGCCCTTCAAGCCCAAAGAACCACTCAAAATGGTTCGAATTGATTCGTGAGACACAAAGATACCAGCGGCTCTCCCTCTCCAACTTAAATCTCGAGTTTCAGTCACCATTTTCTTCCCTTTTGCGATGTTAACCTCAGTTGAAGACGTTGATAGCCGATGAGAGCGGGGCAAATCTTCCACCACATCTCGACCCCTTTTAATTGCACTGTACCACTCATATGGACGTGTTTTTGATAAAATCGATTCACCGTAAGCCTGCTGCAGCGTTTTCAGCGAGTCGACACAAACAAAATTTAAGACAAATGCTTTGTGCGACGTTTTATATTTGAACAGAATGTATAGGACCTGTTAAGTAAAATTAAGTGTTTCAGAAAAATTATACTTTGGGTTTGATGATGTTTTCTACAGTAAGAAAAGGGCTTTCGAATGCACTTGGTCAAACAAAATAAACGCGGAGGAAAAACAAATGGATTTTAATAATAGCGAGACCTTATGGAACAACTCATTATATTATAAAACAGTTGGTCTAGATTTATTTTAAAATTAGTTTCACTTTCATCACGCTCATTAAAAGTATTTTGTTCGTATATTTGGTTAAATATAAAAAATATTACATAGTTTTTTCATTTTTGTTAACATTATCAGTTAAAGTGTGGATAATTGAAAAGAAACGACATAACATTTCAATTAACACTAATATAGTAAAGATTTATATACAAGGGCACTGTTTACAGCATCTCTTAGCAACTTCAGAAATATAACCCGTTAATAATGTAACAATTAGAACTAACAATAAAATTTAAATTTTTAAATTATTTTATGTTAAAATTATCATATGAAATTCTAGTGATGTAATGATAATACTGATTAACATTCAGATATTTTTCGTTGAAAACTTATCTCTACATCTAGTCATAGAACTTTTGTAGTAATTTATATTTTTTCTATGGTGACTTACCCAAATAAATTTCTGTCTAGGAATTAAATTGCAAATACAAGATCAGGAATAAAACTACATTACGAAAAATAGAATAGAATAGTTTAATAGAAAACATTTTTAAAGCTTTATTTCAAATATGAGGATAGAGCGAAAATACTTTTCTGATAGATGGCGGTACAGGTAATATAATAAAACGAAAGGATGATGGATGAAAGGATGAGGATATGATGACATCGTCGATCAAATGTCCGCTTTTTACCACTGTGGCCGTGCTACGCGTCTTTAGCCCATGGTTTTATCAGTTGTTGAATATAGCTGGCATAAATTCATATATCACTGATAAAACTAATAACAAGACTACAATCTCTAGACGAAAATGTCTGGATAACCTTGATAAAGAACTTATACAAGCACATTCTGAACGTAGAGCTACAATCCTGCAATTTCCACGCTGGATACACACTCGAACTGTACAAATATTAGGAGTTTCTTAGCAAATTATCCAACCAGACGTCCACAATCAAACACATGGAAGATGTACAAAGTACAAGCTCAATTATGCTGGAACCCCCATTAAAGAACATTCGTTTTTTTTGCTTAATTTTGCTTAGAAAAGATGCTAATAAATGTAGTAGAGTTCTTTTTTTTTTTGTAGTGTCAGTAATTATTCAGGAAAACAATAGATATTGTTCAAGGCAATATACCGTGTGTCCCAGCCAAATGGAATAAATTCGTTAATAAATAAATGGGGGCGTGTTCGAAAAAACGCTCGAACACGTCGATTGGTATTTTTAGATATTTTTTTCAACAAATTTTTTTTATACAGGGTGTGTCATGTAACAGTGGCCAATACCAACTTTCTTATTTTAAACATACCACCCTGTATATTATTTAATTTTTAGATTCTTCAGGAAATTCTAGACATAGTTCATGTAAAATATCCTAGACTTATCTTCAACTGTTTCGGAAATATTAAGCGTTTTCAGATTTATTGCAAAAATTAACTGATTTTTTTGATTTTTTTTCTGAAAATTATTTGATTACAGAAATTCGCTACAACACACAATAGAAAGATGGTATTGGCCTCTGTTACATGACACACCCTGTATAAAAGGTTTTCGTTGGAAAAAATGCGCAACTACACTTTTTTTTTAACACTGTAAACAAAATTGTGGAAATTTCAAGACTATTTAGTTTTTGTATAAATTTTTTATTTAAAACATTTAATGTAACAAATGCTCGAATTGTGAACCCTGGACGTCCTGGCAAAACCCCAACCTCAAGTAAAACTGATTCCAGACATTATTTAATGTTTGTGGCGTAATTGACCTAATGCTGTCGGTAATGCGTCCTCTTAAATCATTTAGATCTTGTGGCTTGGTTTTGTATACGACCCTTTTGAGATATCCCCATAAAAAAAATCCAACGGAGTGAGGTCCGGGGACCTTGGTGGCCATTCTAGTGGCCCTCTCCTCCCAATCCATCGATTTGGTAATACATTATCGAGGTACTGCCGCACATTAACTTGATAATGGGGGGGGGGGGGGGGGGGGTTCTCCATCTTGTTGGAACCAAATTGTGTCGGCTAGCAATTAAGGATTTCTTCTATTAGGGTACAAATTTATAAGATTTGGAATGAGTTGATTTTGGAGAAAGTCTAAGTAATTTACCCCATTTAAATTTTGATCGAAAAATATTGGACCAATTATTTGGTCTCCTATAATACCTGCTCAGACATTAATCTTTTTAGGTCTTTGTGTGTGAATTTCCCGCATCCAGTGAGGATTTTCTCTCGACCAATATCGACAGTTCTGGCGATTGACATGCCCATGAAGAGTAAAAGTAGATTCATCAGAAAATAAAACGTTTTCCACTCTCAGAAGGTTGTTGTCTATTCTGTGCATCATTTGTTCGCAAAACTCCATTCTCCTGTCGAAGTCGTCTTCACTAAGCTCTTGAGTAGGCTGTAGCTTATACGGATGCATTTTATTCTCTTTCAATATTCTGGCAACCGAAGAGCGAGCAACATTGTTTTCCAAGGCAACTTGTCGAGTTGAAGTATGCGGATTGTCTTGGAATGCAAGCATTACATCCAATTTTTTGTTATCGGTCAACGACACTGCTCCCTTCTTAATTTGTCTCACGTGTCCCAGTTCTCTAAATTGTTTTTCAACTTTACTTACTGTACCTTGGGATATGGGTGGTAAGTCAGGATATTTTTCCCTAAAGAGACGAACAACTTCGGCTTGAGTTCGTGTTCTATCTCCAAAACCTATCATCATTAAGATAGGTATTTTATGACTCTCTGATAAAGACACCATGTTTAAATCAAATGAATCACACACGTCAAAGAAAACTAATTTAAAAGGCACGTTGATTTTTTTGACGTTTCATACAACAAATACCTACCTTTGAAAACCTGATGTTTTATCTTTGCCTATTTGCTGATAATGTTCGAAGAATTACTTAATATTTCCGAAGCAGTTGAAGATAAGTCTAGGATATTTTACATGAAATATGTCTAGAATTTCCTGAAGAATCCAAAAATTAAATATTATACAGGGTGTTGTATTTAAAATAAGAAAGTTGGTATTGGTCACTGTTACATGACACACCCTGTATAAAAAAAATTTGTGGAAAAAAATGCGCATCTAAAAATACCAATCGACGTGTTCGAGCGTTTTTTCGAACACGCCCCCATTTATTTATTAACGAATTTATTCCATTTGGCTGGGACACATGGTATATTGATAATAATACGAAAATAGGAATGAAATTAGTGCGAAATTGTTTCTAGTTTATTGTAGTCACAAGAATTATTATTCACGTATGGGCCCTCGTGGACCACGCGAAGTACAGTTAGAGGCGTTTGCTGTTGTTAGCCTTCCTTTGCGTCCATACTGATTTCATTCTTTCACTATGAGCTTTTTTCCTTTGGTCAGATCAAGTTGTTCCAGACTAATTGCATTTTTCTCTCTGGCCAACCTCCCAAACGTTCACTTATGTCTGAAACAGTTTCTCTCCTGACTTTCACTTTGTGTAATATTTGTTGATCTTAGGTCTTCTTTAATTGCAGCAATCCATTTAATTATTTCTACTTTAACTCTACTCCTATTTTCATATAATTCAACTATTTGTCTAGTTATCCTACTCGGGTTCATCCGTTTTATGTGTCCGTAAAACTTAAGTCTTCTCTTTCTCATATCGCTATGGGGCTTATCGTTTGGGGCTTAAGATTTTTCTTTCTTTCTTTTCAATCTCCTCGATGTCCTTCTTTCTATTCAAAATGAGCGTTTCTGCGCTATATAGACATTCTGGCTTAATAACTGTGTTGTAATGTCTCAGTTTTGTGTTTTTAGATATGCATTCTTGTTTTAAATATTTTGTGTAAGTCTCAATGCAGTTTCCATTTTTTGACATCTACCCTTATTAGCCGCTTTTTCCAATCCGTTTTCCATCATTATTTCACCCAAATATTTGAATTGAGAGACTCGTCTGATGTTACCATATTTTGTTTTTAGAAATAGTGTTCTTAGTCTGTTGCAGGTCATGCATTGTGTCTCTTCAAAGGAAATTTGGAGTCCTACCTTTTCTGCGGTTTTTTTTTTAGAATTTCAATCTGTTTTTGTGCCGTTAACATATCTTCATCAAAAAATTGCTAGATCATCAGCTGGGCCGGTCAATATTCAGGGCCGATTTGTTTTACGCCACTCCTGTATTAATTTTTGTAGAACACAGTTAAATAAGATGGCGAGAGTCCAGTTTTAATTTCGAAGGGCTCTAAGATGTTGCCCATCAATTTGACTTTTGACCTTGTATTAGTTAGTGTTGCTTTAATAATTGCCAGCGTTTTCAGATCTAGTCGTTGTTTTTTCAAGATTTGGAATAAAGATTCGCGGTCAACAGAATTATATGCTTTTTTGCAATCCACTAATGTACAGACGAGATTTTTATTGTAGAGTTTTTGATGTCTTAGGATTAACTTTAAATTCAGGATCTGTTCCGGGCAGGATCAACCTGGTCGAAAACCTGCTTGATATTCACCAATTTTAGGTTCTAACTATCCATGTGCTCTGTCTAGTATACATTGAGATATAATTTTGTAACAAACTGGGAGAAGAGATATCCCTCTGTAGTTGTTTACATCCGTTCTATCTCCTTTCTTATGTAGTGGATGGATTAGAGCATCTTTGTGATCTTCCAGAATCCGTTCGGTTCGCCAAACTTCTTGTAGAATTTTGGTTATTTCGTTGATTGTACCTGGACCAGCAGATTTCAAAAGTTCAGTAGTAATTCCATCTTCACCAGAAGCGTTGTTATTTTTAAGTCGCTTAATTTGCCTTTATGAATTATTTCATCTTCATTCTGTAGTAATGAATCTGGGTTTGTTTGTTTAGGGTTTAGTGTTGGTAATTTCTTTAAGGGCTCAGGACAGTTTAGTAGTTGTTCAAAATATTTCGCAAGTTCTTTGCAATTGTCTTGGTTATTTAGAGCTAATTGTCGGTTTTCCTTTTGGAAGCAAAGACTTTGGGGTTGATAGCCTGTTAATTTAGTTTTAAATGTTTTGTAAAAATTCCGGGTGTTATTTTTTTGGAAATCTTTTTCTATTTCATTAAGCTGATTGCATTCATATTTTCTTTTAGTTTGTCTAATTAGCTTCGATGTTTCTTTTCTTGCTTCCAAAAAAATGTTATAGTTTATTTCTGATTTTTTGGCTGTTCCACTCTTTAAATGCTTTGTTTCGGCTTAATACTACTTGCTCGCAAACTTCATCCCACCACGGATGTTGTCTATGTTCTTGTAAAGGGACCAACTTTAAGGCTGTTTTAATAATTTTTTTGTTTCAGTTCTTGCCAGTTCTGTGCTGGTGGTTTATCAAGCTCTTCTGTTAAGGTTGGATTTATTTGCGTAGGGTCGAACTTTGGAATTAGCAGTTTCTTTTCATTAAAATTTCGAGGTTTTAAGCTAAGTTTGATTCTAGTCAAGTAGTGATCCGTATCTATATTAGCTCCTTTTCTGACTTGAACATTCAAAATATCTTTATAATTGGAGTACGAAATGGCAACATGGTCAATTTGAAATTTACTCATGTACGTGTTTGGGCACCTCCAGGTCTTTTGTTTTGTTATTTTATTCTCAAAATGAGTTGACATTATTTTTAGATTAAACTGCGAACATCATTCGCGTTCAATCATTCTTCTGCCATTATAGTTAGTCCATTTATGAGCGGGAAAACTGCCGACTGTTTTTCTGGGCTTTCTTTCTTTCCCTAGTTGGGCTTTCAAATTGCCCAATAGGATTTTTACATGGTTAGAGGGAATTTTAGAAATAGTCTTTTCCAGAATTTTCCGGGACTTATTTACTTTTCCAGGATTGAACTTATTTTCTTCGTTAACTAGGAGGTGTGCATTGATTAGTGTATAGTTTTTGTTAGCATACTTGAGGGATAGTGTTATAAGTCGATTATTTACTGGCGGGACATTAGTTATAGAACCAAGAATGGGTTTTGAGATAGCAAAAGCAACACAATGAGATGTGGTATATTTTTGAGTATTCTTTTGTCCGTTCTACTTTTAAAAAGTCTGTAGTTGCCGAAGTCCAAGGCATTATCATCTGTCAACCTGGTTTCTTGCAGAGCTAAAATTTGGATTTTTTGCTGATTTAATGTTCGCCCCAATTCGTATAGTTTTCCTGGGAGCAGGAGAGTTGATATTTACCGTTTCAAAGAAAGTTTTTATTTCGGTTTCAGACGTTGGCCAGAGGTCTACGACTCTCTCTGAAAGATTTTGCCTTTAAGCCCGGATGCCCCAGAATCTGAAAGTCCGATTGTGCCAGCAACGCTGGCAGAGGATTGTTTACCTCCTGGGGCAATTTTGTAATTACTAGAACGCTTCATCTTGTACTTTGAATTAAATATTTGAACCATGACAGTTCAGAGGTTAATACTGGAAGGGTTAGTTCCAGCATTTAAATCTCAGCCGCATCACAGGTGAACAGTGACCACTCAACCGCTTGATACAAGTCAGACGCTAAGTGGATTTAGTTTTTGCCTTGGTTCGGGGCTGTTTGTTTTGAGATATTCGCAGCTATCCATTAATATCTAATGGAACTTCCACTATCCACCAGCCGTAAGCTCACTACAAACGATATATAAATTATAAACGATTATATCGAGCTTAGATTATTCTGACAATCATCAAATGTCATAGAACATGTATTACTGGAACGATTATACTTGTATCAGCGAGTTTATGATGGGTAAGGCGTCGAGTCAATCGTACCCAAACATAATCAGTACCATGGTTTGTAGGTTAATTTTTTTCTATAACTACATAAAACTACAGACAATTTCCATTAAGAAACGGTTGAGTCGACACGTCAATCGTTTCAGTAGCACATGTTCTATAAAAGTTGAAAATGGACCGAAGGATCTACATTCGATATAATCGTTTGTAATTCGATATGATTTTTAATAATCATTCAATGGAACTCTTGTTGAAAGGGGTGTTGTTACACTTTTGAAGATTATGTTATTGCCCGAAAGAATCAACTAAATTTCGCGGTTTTGCCCCATAAAACATGTATAGTTTATGATGTAGTGTTCCTTGCTTTAGGAATATATACTAGATCAAGCAGCTATAAACGGTTTAATTTCTTAGGCTTTAACCTTTTTAATCATAATCATTTGTTGAGCTGTTGATTCTTTTGTTGGCAGTTATAACAAGAAGTTTTGTTTAGAGTTTTAACAGTCACTGCAAATATACGCGTACGATTACAAACATTTATATTATTTGTAATTTCTGGGTTAGGGTCGTTTTTTCCGACAACTTCGTTATTTTCGACATTCGGATTCGAGATATCGGATATCTGTTTACAAGAATAGAGTAAAAAAAAAATTCTTGTGACTACAACAATTAACCGCAAACAATTTAGCACTAATTTCATTCATATTTTTCGTATTATTATCAATATTTACTGCCTTGAACAATATCTATTGTTTTTCTTGCATAATTACTGACACTACAAAAAAAATGAACTATACTACATTTATTAGCATCGTTTGTAGGCAAAAATAAGGAAAAAACCCGAGTATTGTTTAATGCGGGTTTCAGCGTGATGGAGCTCAAAGAGCAGGTCAAAAAAAAATCAGAAAACGAGATATTTTACACTATACTATTTTACACTTTAGAACACCTTCAAGGTGTTCCCATTTTACACTATACTATTTCTGTCTTTAGAACACCTTCAAGGTTTGTGCTCTGGCTGTTTGGAACCAGAAGATTTAGAAGCATAGTGCCACTTTTTGCATTAGAAAAATGCTTCTTTGTTATATATTTTATTAATAATTGCCAATTATCAATTTTAACATTGACCGAAAAAGAAAAGTAGTTTTAAATTTAATTTCTAGACGAGTTAAATTCACTTTTATATGGGGCGGGTCTCAGAACGATAAATAAATTCACCTAATCCCAACAAGTTATCACAAAATTCCTTGCCAGACAAAAAAAACCGATTAAAAAAAGTCGGGTCCAGAAGACCGACGATTCTGGAAATATCAATGCGCGTAACAATTCCGGATAAGGATTAATAATGCTAGATATTAATAAGTTTTATTATGACGACATGGTCTTTAATATTATCTTTATTTTAGGGTTATTTAAGGGCACTGTAATAGTATCGGTAAACATAACCGAACCAACCTCTACAATAGTACTACATAGCAACAAATTAAACATAACAAGTGTTGCGGTGAACGGAGAATCAGCTGATTTCAGTCTAAATGAGAAATATGAAACCGTGACCGTTTCAAAAAAAGATGCCACTGAATTTTCTTCAACCTTTGATAGTATATCTATTCAATTTGACGGTGACATGAAAAACAGACTAGTCGGACTGTACACCAGTAGCTACACGAGTTTAGGAAAAACGACGTAAGTAATTTTTTTGAAAATTGTTTTTATATAAGAATTTAACTGAAATAATTATGCTGTTGTTCAGTGGTGACCAATAAAACAGGAGTGGTGGAATAAACGTCATAATAACTCGACAAATTTTAAATTTTTTAGTCCTTATACAGGGTGTTAGGTAAACATCCGTCAAAAATGCAAGGGGTTATTCGTTGTCCTATTCTAAGAATATTTTGTCCTATGATGATTTTTGAAAAACCCCTTTGTTTCGAAGATACAGGGCGAACAAAATTTGCGACAACCATATTCGATATTTGTTGAAATCATTAATGTAAATAAAAGTACGGGTGTACGTCAATGAGTTTATCAAGTACAATTTTTTTTTTCCATCTCGGTCACTTGGAAGGGCTGTTTTATCTAGTAAGTGGATTTCATCGGTCGCATTTGTTTACATAGATTGAGTGACGTTTGGCTGTTTGACGTGTCTTAAATACTGAGTGAAGTCCTCTATCATAATGTATACAAACGCCGAGATGACTGACATGCACTTCATGTATGGACTTGCTGATGGTAATGCATTACAAGCTAGACGATTGTACAGTAAATGATTCCCAGCCCGTAATGTCCCTGACCGAAAAATCTTCGAAAACATTCTTCGACGTCTTCGTGAAACAGGTACATTGAAACGAACTGAAGGGTCAGGAAGATCACTGACTGTAAGAACGGTACAATTGGAACAGAATGTGCTGGACATGATAGCGGAAGAGCCTGGTAGTTCTACGCGAAAAATTGCAGATACTTTGAATGTGAGACACTGGACAGTTTGGAAAATTCTTAAGGACAATTTGTTGTATCCACACCACATTCAACGCGTTCAGGCACTACTACCTGTTGGTTTTCCTCCACGTATTGCATTATGTCAATGGATATTGCAAACTTTACTTCGCATCCCTCTATTCCTGACACAAATTCTTTTCACCGATGAAGCCACTTTCGCAAGAAACGCAATAAGGACTTTTCATAATAACCATGTGTGGTCAGATGAAAATCCGCATGAGGTATGCGAAGATAGTTTTCAACATCACTTCTCGTTGAATGTTTGGGTTGGAATTGTAGGTGACTATCTAATTGGACCGGTATTTCTATCACAAAGACTTACTGGCAAGGTGTCGTGATCGCAACTTTTTGGAAGCAACGTTGCCTGAGTTTCTGGAAGATGTACCATTGGTAACAAGGCATGAAATGTGGTTTATGTACGATGGTGCACCACCACATTTCAGTTTGGTTGCTCGTGATTTTTTAACAGCAACATACGGATATCGCAGGATTGGTCGTCCACTCTCCAGTCTCGTCCCGCCATATTACAAGCTGAATCGAAGCGATTTTCAATTTTATTAGCTGCTGAATAAATCATCACGAGATTTTTTCCGAGGATAAATAAATGCAGGCGGAACATAATGTCCAGTAGCACTCATGCAGCAAATGGCTGTTATTGTGATGCCTCGTTTCATCGACATTATAGATACGGTTTGGTTTGAAGTTATACTTCTTATATAATTCATTCAAGTTCTTATAAAAATGATCAAGTTGAACTTTATTAAATCCAATTATTCGAGCTAGACTAGTTGCTGCAGATTGACGGAGGGTTAATTCTGGATGGCTGTTTAAAAAACTTTCTCTCCAGTCTCGTCCCGCCATATTACAAGCTGAATCGAAGCGATTTTCAATTTTATTAGCTGCTGAATAAATCATCCCGAGATTTTTTCCGAGGATAAATAAATGCAGGCGGAACATAATGTCCAGTAGCACTCATGCAGCAAATGGCTGTTATTGTGATGCCTCGTTCTGTCGACACAACTTTACCCACTACTTTTTTCCTTTTCTTGATACAACTTTAGGAGTTTTTTTTCGGAACAGTGCTCATTCCCGTTTCATCGACATTATAGATACGGTTTGGTTTGAAGTTATACTTCTTATATAATTCATTCAAGTTCTTATAAAAATGATCAAGTTGAACTTTATTAAATCCAATTATTCGAGCTAGACTAGTTGCTGTAGATTGACGGAGGGTTAATTCTGGATGGCTGTTTAAAAAACTTTCTATCCAGTCTCGTCACGCCATATTACAAGATGAATCGAAGCGATTTTCAATTTTATTAGCTGCTGAATAAATCATAACGAGATTTTTTCCGATGATAAATAAATGCAGGCGGAACATAATGTCCAGTAGCACTCATGCAGCAAATTGATGCTTCGTTCTGCAGACACAACTTTACCCACTACTTTTTTCCTTTTCTTGATATAACTTTAGGAGTTTTTTTTTCGGAATAGTGCTCATTTCAGTTTCATCGACATTATAGGTACGGTTTGGTTTGAAGTCATACTTCTTATATAATTCATTCAAGTTCTTATAAAAATGATCAAGTTGAACTTTATTAAATTCAATTATTCGAGCTAGACTAGTTGCTGTAGATTGACGGAGGGTTAATTCTGGATGGCTGTTTAAAAAACTTTCTATCCAGTCTCGTCCCGCCATATTGCAAGCTGAATCGAAGCGATTTTCAATTTTATTAGCTGCAGCATACTCATAAAGAAACCGTCGCAAATCGATTATGGGCAAACCGAAATATCTTTCGTCCATTTGCTTACAATGATTCACAAATTCTGGTTTTTGTTCTTCGTTAAACGTTGCCTTCCACCGACCCATTGAAAAAGTAGTTGTATCAAGTTTAAATTTCTTTCGTAGACAAGATTCACTGATACTGATCTCACTTGCAGCAGCTCTTTTACTTTTTCCACTAGCTATAAGTTCTTTTGCTCGAGAAATTTGCAATTTTGCAGGAGCAACAGGAGGTCGTTCTTGTTTTTTCTTTGATAATTTCGTGGCATTATGATTAAAATCTGAAATAATTTTTTTACAACAAATTCATTGTTTCTTCATAAAAAAAACCGCGGGAGTAAGTATGGGAATACGCACACTTACCCCAGGCCGACATTTATTATATATACTCATATAACTTTACCCATATGCAACATAACCTAACATATTATGCTGAACAGTGAACCTGAATAAGTTACTAATGTAAAACAAATTGGCTTACCTTGGATACTATTTTCAGTACCTTGTGACAAGTGGACAACAAGTGGACAAGTGGACAACTCCATGTCGCGATTTCGTGCATAAACTAATTCCTCGTTACCATACCTTTAAGTTGCCTGCGCATGTCACGACTCACCCCTCCCCCCTTCGTAGATAAACGAGATGCGCACACTTACGCACGGTTACCCCCAATGACTCTATTTATAGAACAATCCATTAATTTGAAATTATATAAATAACAACAAAAATTAATAAGTTAGAGTGAAAATACCATAGCTTATGCTAATTACTTTAATGTCATAAATGTACCAGGTGTCCCATTAAGGATGCATCGCAGCCGTATCTTGAAAACTGTTTATCTCACAGCTTTGGGGAAAAAAAATTATACTAAAAATGATCATGAGAAATTCACCAAAAATATTTTTAAGCTTCTAAAGCGACCGCAAGAGGGCGTGACGAGCTAAACATTTTTAAAAATAATTTTTTTGTGTATTTTCAAGTGTTAACCAAGTAAGAAAAATTCTCAGTTATAATTAGCAAACTGTGTCCTACAACTTTGTTTTATGACATAGAGGGGCGGGGGGTTTAATAAGTTTTACCTATTGAGATAAAAAGTCGTCTAATGTCCGTTTGTCTTAACCGATTTTCCTCAATTTGAATTCGTTTAAAAGGCAATTGCTGGGACAATCAGATAATCTGGGAGATAAATTATTTAGTTTATAAATGAAACCGCGAGGTGGCGTTACATTCAACAATAGTTTTTTTGAAGTTTGGTTCAGTTTTTTCAAATGGAATGGTACAGCTTTTACTACATGGCAAGAAAGGTAATTTAAAGAGGAATCGTCCAGTGAAAACCCGAAATCGATATCTCTGACATGTCAAGAGATATTTCGATTTTTCTGAAAAAAATCAGTTAGTTTTAATTTTTACATTAATATTAAGTTAAAAATTGGTCTTAATATTTAGGTCGCAATCGCAACCCTAGCAATTTTATTTAAAAAATTAAATTATCTATTCAGTATCAATCATCATAAATGTTCTAATCCTGACCATGATAATATTTTCTAATTTAATTACATAAACGGAAAAAATGCCTTTCCCCAATTGTTGCATTTTCTCTTTTGTGATGCTTAAATACTACTTGACAGAATATTGAAATCAGTCATTAATAAATGTACCTACTCTTTCTTTTAAACTAAATGAATGGATGAATGAAATTATGCGTTTTCGGGTTTCCAAATAAACGCATGCAATCCTTAGGTACATTACACAAAGAGTGTAAGAAGGGAACCAAGGAAACAAACAAAAACCGTCAAATTAACTTGTCAGTTTTGAAATGCATTACATTTTCAACATTGAATTTATTGATTATTAATAATTATTATAATATCTAACAATGCCTTTTACGAATAACGAGGCCTATGACATGTTGGCGGTGTATTTCCAATGTTTTGAAAATGCATGTATTGCAGAGCGGCAATATGCAAGTCAATATCCCGAAAGAAGGCATTATTCGAAGAAGGTGTTTACACGTCTAGCAAGACCCTTACGAGAAACAGGAATTGTGCATCCAGATCCAGTCCGCACCAGGTTACGTTCGATTCGTAATGGAGATAATGTCGTGAATGTTCTGGCTTATGTTGAAACCAACCCCCATTTAAGTATCAGACAAATATCTGAAGAATTAGGTGTTAGCAATAAATCCGTTCATCGAATCTTAAGAGATAACAAGCTGCATCCCTATCATGTTATCTTAAACCAAGCCCTTTTGGATAACAATTTCGACAGACGGTTAGACTATTGTCACTGGTTAAAAAATATGTGTAGTGGAAATAAACAATCCTTAAAACGCGTACTATGGACTAATGAAGCTAGTTTTAGCAGTGAAGGAGGCGTTAACTTACATAATATGCACTACTGGGCAGTTGCTAATCCACACTGGATGTTAGAAATCAACCACCAAAATAGATGGAGTGTGAACGTATGGTGTGGTGTTTTGGGAGACAAAATTATTGGTCCCTTTATTTTTAATGGACATTTGAATAGTGAAACATATTTAATTTTTTTACAAAATGGACTGCCAGAACTAATGGAAGATGTTTCGTTGGAAACATGAAGACAAATCTGGTACCAGCATGATGGATGCCCTGCCCACTTCTCGCAGGTGGTTCGAAACTTCTTGGATGCTTCGTTTCCAAATCGTTGGATAGGACGGGGTAGTTTATTTTCGTGACCGGCGCGCTCACCGGATTTGACAGTCGTCGATTTTTACTTGTGGTGAAGACTAAAGACCTTGTTTTTCAACTCGTCCTACTACACGAGAAAACATGATTGAAAGAATTCAAAATTCATTAATCAGCATTTCAAGAGCGGAAATTGAAGCTGCCGTTTTTAGTACTCGTCGAAAAATAAATCTTTGCATTGCTAAGGATGGAAGGCATTTTAAACATTTAGAAAGGCATTAAAGTTCAGATTCTGTTAATTATTAGACTGTTGTGCTGTTAATTTTATTTGACTGTTGTTATTATTATTATCTTCCTTGTTGGCCCGTTGGCCTTTAAACACGCTCCAAATTAATATGGCACGAAGAATTTGGACCAGTTCTAAGCCTGGGTAAAGCGTGAAGGAAGGCAAACATTAAAAACTTCAAAAAAACTATTGTTGAATGTAACGCCACCTCGCGGTTTCATTTATAAACTAAATAATTTATCTCCCAGATTATCTGATTGTCCCAGCAATTGCCTTTTAAATGAATCCAAATTGAAGAAAATCGGTTTAGGCAAACGGACATTAGACGACTTTTTATCTAAATAGGTAAAACTCCCCCCCCCCCCCCCCTCTTTATTCGCGAAGTTACGACAAAATGTCATAAAACAAAGTTGTAGGAGACAGTTTGCTAATTATAATTGAGAATTTTTCTTACTCGGTTAACAATTGAAAATACACAAAAAAAAATATTTTTAAAAATGTTTAGCTGGTCACGCCCTCTTGCGGTCGTTTTAGAAGCTTACAAATATGTTTGGTGAATTTCTCATGATCATTTTTAGTACAATTTTTTTCCCCAAAGCTGTGGGATAAATAGATTTCAAGATACGGCCGCGATCCATCCTTAATGGGACACCTGGTCTATTATTATGTTAATAATATTATATATTAAATAACATTTTCGACAATAAAACGAAATATCGAGCGGTGATTCATGTTGCATTAAGAATCAATGACCTGTCCGGCCGTCCTACCGCTTTGCGAATCTGTTCTAATCAACTCACCTATTAACTGGTACTCGACTAAAGATTCTCGTCGAGAAAATTATACACCGTTTACGGTACTCTCTAACAACTGGACTTATCGTAAAGCCCCTTCCCGAACGTAACGAAACATTTACTAGTACACGTGAGCGTGCTTGCGCGAATAACTGGTGAAATGTTCGAATCAACCTACAACAACCTGAATTGTTTATAAGATGTCGTGCTGTAGAAATGAGACTGACAAAAACGCGGAGAAAAAGCCCGGAAACAAATTGCTTTTGTGCTTTTGTAGTTGTTGTGCGTTCTGGTTTATTTTGTGCGTTGTTTTAGTGACTGTTTTGATATTCGTAGGACGACATTTGTTGCACAATAGTATTCCTCCGGGAGTTTATTACACTTTTAAACAACCGCCTGCGGACTTACCCGAAATTCGTCAACTTAGTTTTAAAAGATTACCGAACAATACTCGCCCGTCTTTATATAATTTGACATTGTTTCCTTTTCTGGATAGTGATTACTTTGAGGGTTTTGTAAATATTTCCATCGATGTGTATACCCCGCAAAAAGATTTAATCCTTAACAGTAAAAATTTAAGTATTTTATCGGTGGCTTTGACGCGTAAACATGTCAACGTCCTACACATTTTGAGTGTTACCGAAAATCTAGAAGACGAAGTTCTGGTTATCACGCCCAAGGAGAAACTGTTTCCCGGTGAATATTTCGTTGGTATTAAATTTAGAGGAAAATTTTATGGTAAAACAACAGGTCTCTACAAAAGTACTTACGATTATGAAGAAACTAGCAGGTAATCAAACATCTAATATAAATGTTTCAAAATTATTTCATTAGTTTTAAATTTAAATTAATTGTTTTAAACAGGAAAATAATCAATCTCTACTAATTTTTACTGATATTGCTTGTCTAGTCATTGTTTTTTATTCTAGAGTATATTTTTAATCTGTACAAAGTGTAACTTTTGTAATTTTAACCAACAATTGTTTACATTAATTTGAACAAAAAGTTTCCTTTAAACGTGCATCCAAAATGCAACTATTTTCACAGAAAACAGGTCAGGATGTGTTGAAATTTTCTTTAAAACTGACAACGTCGCATCATCCTGTTTATTTGGGATACTTAATTTCAGATCGAACGGAATTCGATTTTTGAAAATGAAATGTCATATTTTTATAGACATTCATTCTGTTTGCTTCAACATAAATTTGGAGGTTTTTTTACAAAAATAGGACAACTTGGACATTATTGTTTTTTAGTGTCAAATTTAAAAACAACACAATTAAACAACCTCGTGCGGACTTACCCGAAATTCGTCAACTTGGTTTTAAAAGATGACCGAACAATACTCGCCCGTCTTTATATAATTTGACATTGTTTCCTTTTCTGGATAGTGATTACTTTGAGGGTTTTGTAAATATTTCCATCGATGTGTATACCCCGAAAAAAGATTTAATCCTTAACAGTAAAAATTTAAGTATTTTATCGGTGGCTTTGACGCGTAAAAATGTCAACGTCCTACACATTTTGAGTGTTACCGAAAATCTAGAAGACGAAGTTCTGGTTATCACGCCCAAGGAGAAACTGTTTCCCGGGGAATATTTCGTTGGTATTAAATTTAGAGGAAAATTTTATGGTAAAACAACAGGTCTCTACAAAAGTACTTACGATTATGAAGAAACTAGCAGGTAATCAAACATCTAATATAAATGTTTCAAAATTATTTCATTAGTTTTAAATTTAAATTAATTGTTTTAAACAGGAAAATAATCAATCTCTACTAATTTTTACTGATATTGCTTGTCTAGTCATTGTTTTTTATTCTAGAGTATATTTTTAATTTGTACAAAGTGTAACTTTCATAATTTTAACCAACAATTCTACACCTCAATTTGAACAAAAAGTTTCCTTTAAACGCGCAGCCAAAATGCAACTAGTTTCGGGGACACCATTTTTTTTTTTATTTTGTAGATCTGTGTAATATTAGATTTCGTGTCAAGGTTGGTAAAACTTTTACAGAAAGATTTGAATTGGCGAAAAAAGTTTATGATGATGATTGTTTTTTGAGATAAATGGGCATGTGGCTACATTGCCACTAGGGAATCATCAATGGCATCAATTCTGAATGGCACACAGCCATTTGTTGGCCATGACAACGCGAACTGCCACACATCAGACCGAACAACTCAATATTTGACCAGTCAAAACATCGACTTGATAAGTCATCTGCCGTACCGTCGTTATTTGTCACCCAATGATTTCTTTTTGTTCTCGTCCATGAAGTATAAACTACGTGCGCAATGATTTTCAACTCCAGAAGAAGCGGCTGATGGTTCAAAATGCAGGTTTTGCAAATACCTCAATCTAAATGGGAAAAATGCTGTGAAAATTTGTTCAAACTTACGCAAAAGTGTATCGATCATCCCGGCAAATATTTTGAAAAACAATAAAACCGTGTTCAATGATAAATATTTGTTTTTATTTATTATCCCGATTACATAAATTGCAATCCTCGTTTTTGTGCAAGAACAGAAAATGTTTTTCATACGTTGTAAGGTCCTTTAATTGGAATGTTAATTATGTATAAATTAACATGTTGTTAAGACCGTTATAGAAAAGTTCAATACAGTATATTTTAATTATATGCATTGAATGTTTCTTACCTCAACAGTTATGAAAATAAAAAAAATAATGATCTATCCTATATTTAAAAATATCTAATCTGGTATCTGTAAGAGTACTTGTCTATAGAATTCAGATTATCAGTACTTGTCTGTAGACTGCAGATTATCTTAAAATAATCCAATAAAGCTATACATGCTTGATAATTTGACTGACTGAAAAGTCCGATATTTTTCGATAGTTGGTAATATAACCGTGTGTTTTTATTTTTGAAAAATAATTTTCTTCCTAGTAACGCTCCATGAATTGAAAATTTTTACCTCTTACAGTTAAAGGCCTTGATTCAGAAAGACAATCGTTGATTGCATTTCTGAAAAGTAGATTGGTTTCCAGTAAAGATCCATTATCGAAGTCTGATATTTTTCTATGGAAAACAGCCAATTTCGTGTATATAATACCAGAAACAGAAACAGTCAAAACAGTGGGTTTTACCCGGTGGAAATGCCGAAGAGATCGTGGTCACCGTTTTCGGGAGTTCGTAATGCATTACACTGGGGAACAATTTGAAAAATAATTTATGTTGAGTTCGATTTTTAAGCTGTTTTATATATAAATTGGCATACTAATTCCAAAACTTTATTTAGTTTTTTTCTATCACGTCAAGTTTTTTCTCTACAGTTGTTGCGCATCCGACTAAGCTTGGCGAATCACAACTCTACTCTACTCTACTGCTCTCCTACCGGCGAACCTTCTTCGACCTAGGAGTGGGGACGTGAGTGACGTTGCGTCATCCAAAACTAGTTCAGTCAGTTACGCATGAGATGCTAAAGTACGCGGGTCGATCTGTGCCGCTCTGATATAGTGAAGTCAAAGTATACATACACAACTACAGATTTTCGTTACGTCTGCCTCTGGTAGTTCTCGTTGTAAGTGCTTAAACAGCCCTGATTCATTTTGTTATATATGTGGCAGTTTTACCATCCCCATTTAATGGACTAATATTAGTACACTGGTCAGGCAAGCCTATTTTGCTTATTTTAAAGTGACCACCGACGAAGAATTCAAAGTTTCCAATGATTCTGTTCGTAAGATATTCAATCAACCTGAATTAAATGATTTAGCGCGAGATTTAGGACTACCCAAAAAAGCATCGGAATTATTAGCATCACGACAGCACGAAAAAAATTTGCTTGACAAAGGAGCTAAAGTCACTTACTATCGATCCAGAGAAAGTGAATTTAGGCAGTACTTCAGAAATAATGACGGATTTGTATATTACCAGAACGTAGAAGGCTTAATGAAAGAATTGGCCATTTCTACCTATAACGCAACTGAATGGCGATTGTTTATAGATAGCCCAAAGCGTAGCTTGAAGTGCGTTCTCCTACATAATGGAAATTTATACGGTTCAGTCCCAATAGGTCATTCAGTTTCTTTGCGTGAATAATATGGCGACATAATAAAGTCATTGACTTGTTGCAATATAACGTGCACTAATGGATCATCTGTGTTGACCTTAAAATGCTCTGTTTCCTTCTTGGCCAGCAACGCGGGTATACCAAGTATCCCTGTTTTTTGTGCATGTGGGACAGCAGAGCTCGTGAGAAGCATTGGGTGCAATCGAACTGGCCGCCAAGATCTAACCTAAGACTTGGTGATTTTAAATCAGCCACTTGTCGACAGAAAAAAACATTGTATTTCCGCCTTTGCATATAAAACTAGGTCTCATGAAGCAATTTGTTAAGACTTTGTCAATCGAAGAAGACTGCTTTAAGTATATCATTTCGGCATTCCCTAGCCTGTCACATGAGAAGATAAAGGCTGGTGTGTTTGATGGTCCACAGATTCGGCAAGTCGTTAAAGATGAAAATTTCACTGAAACAATGACCGAACTTGAAAGGAATGTTTGGTTGGCTTTTAAAAATATTTTTAAAGACTTTCGTGGAAATACACGAGCCCCAAATTACATCGAAATTGTTCAACAACTCTTGGAGAGCTTTAAAAAGCTTGGTTGCAACATGAGCATCAAACTGCATTTCTTACATAATCATCTTGCTAACTTCCCAGAAAAGCTTGGTGCTGTTAGTGTAAGATCTAAAGGTTATGAAAGCGCGGTATCAAGGTAGATGGGATGTCAGTATGATGACTGACTACTGTTGGAGCATCAAGCGAGAATGTCCACAAACTGAACACTCCAGGAAAAGCTATAAGAAGAAATTTTGAGCATAATATATTTTATTTATATTTTGTATAAACACAATTTAACTTTTAATAATATGTTAACCTCTGTATGAATAAAATATTCTAATCTATTTGGTCAGATCTCACCTTATTTCCTTTCATATGTACACTTTTAAGGTAAAATGAGGGGTATGCTGTAGCTTAAGAACTCGACATGATAGAGAAAAACTCATTAATATTTTTGAATTCAGAGATGAAAAATTAGTCAAAAACAAATCACAGATTCAAGTCAACAAAATTGCTGTTCCCTATTGTTATCTTTACAGAATTAACTTTACGAATTAAGAGCGCGTTCATCCTATTTTCCAGACTTTGCCCTGTCTGACTTTTTCTCTTTCCAATCATACAAGTCTAGATGTCGTGCTTTTTGAGAGGTAATAAATTTTGAATCGATTTTCGATAAAAAAAAACATAAAGTATCAAACTTTTCACTTTGTCCTTGTATGGTGGATACATCGCAACTACGTTTGGCCGGATGAAGTTATATCGTCTCTCTTCTTCTGACTGTATATAACCTCTTCCTGTCCAATTACTTGTTTCAGTTTAACTAATTCTGAGCAACAGCTGATGGAGACAGCATGCTTTATTTCGGGCGAACAGAAGAGGTCACTTATTACAATTTCACTAAGAAATGTATTAGAAGAACACTGAATGTCGCACAGCCAAGAGAACAAGCAGGATTCAGGACATCAGTATAATACCTGGATCACATCCAGATTGTTCAACAGGCCAAAGAAAAGCTCAATGAATAAACACCATGTCACTGTGCTTGGCTTTTATTGGGGGTAGACAGAATTTACATGAACCTACGGGGATGTTGAAGTTAAAATCAATTTAGAACGGGGTGTACGGCAGTACGGGGTAATGGTGAATACTTAGTCTATTTTAAATTCACAGATGATATCGTTCTCCTTTTACATGATCCAGATGAACTACAAAAACACATACGGGAAGTGCAAAGGGCGGGAGAACCATTTGACCAGTTGATTAGAGAACAAACCTGAAAAAGGTTCAGGTCAAGTTGAATAAATTTCTTGCGGAAGGAGCAATTTCTGTTTTAGGAAGGGATTTGGATTTTGTGGATCACGATATATACCTTAGATAGAGGATTTCATAGTCCGAATCAAAAACCACTTTCACCCACCGTTTAAGGCAGTATTCTAGTCTAGAAATGTGAAAAATTCGATTTTTTTCCTATATTTCGATAGTTTAGATATTCAAGAATATCTCCCTAGAAGAATTTTTCAAAATTCGTATTATTTTTAAAGTTGTAGTCATTTTAGTGACATAGCACCCAGACCGGTTTGGGCGGAGCGGATTTTAACCGCGAAGCTGTAGAGACGTACAAATAAGTGAAAAACTCTCTGTGAACTTTTTTTAAAATTTGGAGTGAATATTTTATTTGTGTGGGTATAATGGATCGAAAAAGTAAGAAAGGAAGTTCTTGTCGTCCAGACAGATCAAAAAACGGAGGTTCAGTGGCAATCAACATACTCTTGAAGAGGATATAAAAATTCAGCTGACGATGAAGTTCTTATTGATTATAATTTCGGCTACTGTATTTTAGAGTTTTGTTCTGTGTTTTCATCTCTTGCACCAATGATTATATGTGCTACTTGTAAGTAAAAATCTCATTTTCTCGGTCGGCTGCACGTGGACTAGGATTTAAAATTGGAGTGGTATGTGGCTGCGAAGATACCTGTTATGTCCATTTGTCAATAAGGCATATGAAATAAATAGCAGAATTGTAACAGCTATGAGGCTCATTGGAGTAGGGAGAGAAGGAATTAATATATTTTGTAGCATCATGGATATTGGTCAGGGTTTGGCTACCGGAACATATTATAGTTGTCTAGATAATTTACATCTGGCTCATCGGCTGTGTATAACCTGGTTATTTCTAAAACTGTGGAGAAAGAGAAAGAGTTAATTTTAGCTTCTGATCCGAATGCTAATCCTACACATTTCACAGTTTCTGGTAATGGGACGTAGAAGAAGAGATGTTTCAATTCACTTTTTGGAGTTATTGATACAGTCGTGAAGTCGAGTTTTTGCCAAGGTTGTAATTTATGGAAAAATAAAAAAAAATACCGACATCGGTTCCTACGTAGACTGGTATGAAGAACATCAAGACTCTTGCTCGATTAACCACAAAGGAAGAGCTGGAAAAATGGAGGTCGACTCAGTGGTTGAAATGTTTGGAAGATCCGAAGAAAATCAAGGAGTAAAGTTCATCAAGTATATCGGGGATGGTGACCCGACGACTTTTAAAGGTGTCCTTACTATGAATCCTTACAATGATAATCCAGTTGTTATAAAAAAATAGTGTGTTGGCCATGTCCAGAAGCGCATAGGATCGTGACTTCGGAAGGCTAAAAAGGACTATAGTGGAATTGGTGGCAAGGGTGCTGACAAGTTGACTGATAAGTTCATCAACAAAGTTATCTTTGTACTACGGATTAGCTATTCGTCGTTATCTTGATTCCGTTGAGGATATGAAGCGCGAAATATGGGCAATTTATTATCATAAGAGTTCAACTGATAAGGAGCCTCAGTACATGAATTGCCCACCTGAATCATGCAGTTGGTGCAAATGGCAGAAAGCAGCAGCCGAAGGAACTTTGGATTTACTATTTACGAAAGCCTGTTAGATGATTCTTTATTGGAACGTTGTTTGGGTTTCGAAACTGAAAATAACAACGAATCACTAAATTCTTTGATATGGACGTTTGCACCCAAACACATCCATGCTGGAGTCCAGACAATTGAAATTGCTGCTTATTTAGCAGTTAGTATTTTCAATGAAGGCTTTGATCCCATTTTAAATATAATGAAACTTATGGGGATGAAAATTGATCTGGAAACCCATGGGTTTGTTGTTAGGCGCAATGAAGTAAAAATTCAACGTTCTGAAGTTCGGTCTACAAATGCTTCAAAAGAAGGAAGAACTGCTCGTCTTGCGGAAAGAAACGCTGAAAATCAGCAATATGAAGTAGAAGAAGACCCGATGTATGGAGCTGGGATGGCGGATTAAGGCCAATGGCCAATAAAAACTTTTTATTTTTAATATTTTTAAAAAATTCGGGAAAGTTAAAAAATTAGTGGGAAAATCGACCTAAATTTTTAAATAGCCATCATTTTGCGAAAAAAAAATTTTTTGCACTTTTTCTGGTTCATACGATACTGGCATTTATACTGATAAAAAATTATCCATAATTTAATTTTTCGGATGACCAGAAGGGTAGATATCATGACGACCGGGACACGGCTTTTTTTCCCCCTCTATTTCAACGACGCATAACTTGCTGAAATTTTGATATTTTTTTTTATGTACTCTCGAAATTTGAATAAACAAGCCATAAAAAAATGGATACTAAAAATATCGAGTGCTTTTTTTTATGAATCCTTAAAAAACACTCGAAATTCAGGCTTCTAACATAGACTAGAATACCCCCTTAATGGATGAAAAATATTTTATATCAAATTTAATATATTGAAAAATATATCGCGAGTGGGTTGGCTAAAAAATTCCTGGCCAGACTATGATTAATAAAAAATTCAAAAATGACTGTTTTTAAAACATTGCACTCGTTTGTTTAAGAAACAAATTTTATACTTATCGAAAGTATGAAGCCCATAGGATATATGGGCTTCATATATATATATATATATATATATATATATATATATATATATATATATATATATATATATATATATATATATATATATATCCAACCAGGAAGTTTTCCTGGTTGGATTAGCGTGTTGATGTTGAAGGTGCCAATGTATGTTGGAGTTTTATGTGGAAATTTGCCGGAAAGCTCCGACTTTTTTTGAAATCGTGAAAGTCCAGGTTCCCCAGAATCCGAGCACCCGGTTGCCGTCTGTCGACGGGTGGATTGATTACCACCTGGGGTATTATTGTTATTACTTGCACGAGTCATGATTGCTTATAAGCTTATTGGTCCAGTGTATCCACTGGGAGTTTAGCCACTGCAGACGCGACCTGTTTTTTTTTGCCAGAGCCCTGTTCCGAAATAAACGCCGTCTGTTCCCAAAATAAACGTTCGGGTTCAGCCTTTGTCCGCTTCCTGCGGCGTGGACGAAGGGTTGGAGCTTTAGGAAGCAATATATATATATATATATATATATATATATATATATATATATATATATATATATATATATATATATATATATATATATATGAACACGCCACAATTATTCAGACATTACTTACGGTTTATTAACTCAGATATTTCATTGTTTTTAAAATTACAAGAATAGCGTTAATATAATAATAATTATAGCTAAAACTACTGTATCTTGTAAACTCAACCTCAGATTGTCATGAAATTTTGACACATATCATTTGAAGGGTAGTACTTCCTAAAAGTCATATGGATTTGCCAATAATGGCGCCGTCTATATGCCATCCTGCGAACTTATTGAGTGATGTGTTATGTGTGCTATTATTTTCTACGTATAACAATTAAGGAATACAGAAATAAATTTGTCTTTAAAATAAGATATTAAATCAGCGGGCCTGTATTTAAACGTTGACAAAAAACAGAGAAAGTAGAGAGTAAACTTAGGCAAAGGAATATCTTTTCGCATCATTTACTTTATTTATAGAAAGCAATGCAACTTGTTACTTAAAAAACTAAACGTGTGTAATTGAATTGAATGAGAGAATGCCAATGTATTGTAGTTGGACTAAAAGAGAAAAGGATTTAAACAAATGTTGATGTATCTGTATTACTAATACCTATGTTAGAAGTTATATTGATTTTATTATTATTTCATAATAGTATATATATAATTTTTTTTGGGAATACTATCTACAACCTTTCTAATTAATGTTGCAGCACTTGCGCTTAGAGTCGGGGAAATGTTTTCTACTCTAACATTGGATTTTACCTAATGCCACATATGCTCAATTGTATTAAAAATACGGGGGAAGGCGTAAAACCGTATGTCCTATATCAGCAGCAATGGTATTACATCCATATTCCTTTTTAATATTAAATGTCTTTAATATTTCCAGATCAAAATTTTTATATGTATTTTCGAAGTATATATTTAAATATATCGTTTTCTAACACATATAGTTCTGAATTTCCAATTTAGTGTTATTTGCATTAGGAACTTATTTTTTCGGTTATGATAACTAGCATTGTCCATTACAATTACGCTTTCCTTAGACACGTTGGGCAAAAGGCTATTTATAAACCAATCTTCAAAAAGTTCTGCTGTGGTATCGTCATGGTAGTCCAAAGATGAATGTTTAATATTTTTGTAGGACAACCGTAAACAATTTGGAACCCATCCTTGTAACCAGCATGTAAAATTGTAATTATTTTTTCCTTGTTCGCTGGGGCTTTGGTTTGGCATTTTCTTGATATATCTACCCATCCTTTTACTGGCGTCTCATGAGTATCGAACCATGTTTCATCAAGGTAGATATCACTGGGGAACAGCAATTTTGTTGACTTGGATCTGTGACTTGTTTTTGACTAATTTTTCATCTCTGAATTCTAAAATATTCACAGTTTTTCTCTATCACGTCAAGTTCTTAAGCTACAGCATACCCCTCATTTTACCTTAAAAGTGTACATTCGAAAGAAAATAAGGTGAGATCTAACCAAATAGATTAGAATATTTTATTCATACAGAGGTTAACATATTATTAAAAGTTAAATTGTGTTTATACAAAAAATAAATAAAAGATATTATGGTAAAAATTTCTTCTTATAGCTTTTCCTGGAGTGTTGATACCGCGCTTCCATAACCTTTAGATCTTGGTGGAATCGCTCGCTCTGTTCATCACTAACAGCACCAAGATTTTCTGGGAAGTTAGCAAGATGACTATGTAAGAAATGCAGTTTGATGCTCATGTTGCAATCAAGCTTTTTAAAGCTCTCCAAGAGTTGTTGAACAATTACGATGTAATTCGGGGCTCCTGTATTTCCAAGAAAGTCTTTAACAATATTTTTAAAAGCCAACCAAGCATTCCTTTCAAGTTCGGTCATTGTTTCAGTGAAATTTTCATCCTTAACGGGTTACCGAATCTGTGGACCATCAAACTCACCAGCATTTATCTTTTCATATGACAGGCTAGGGAATGCCGAAATGATATACTTAAAGCAGTCTCCTTCAATTGACAAAGCCTTGACAAATTGCTTCATGAGACCTAGTTTTATATTCAAAGGTGGAAATACAATGTTTTTTCTGTCGACAAGTGGCTGATTTAAAATGTTTGGATCACCAGGTCTTAGGTCGGATCTTGGCGGCCAGTTCGATTGCACCCAATGCTTCTCACGAGTTATGCTGTCCCACATGCACAAAAAACAGGGATACTTGGTATACCCGCTTTGCTGGCCAAGAAGGAAACAGACATTTTTAAGGTCAACACAGATGATCCATGTTATATTGCAACAAG
Source organism: Cosmopolites sordidus (assembly GCA_031761425.1). Taxonomy (NCBI): domain Eukaryota; kingdom Metazoa; phylum Arthropoda; class Insecta; order Coleoptera; family Curculionidae; genus Cosmopolites; species Cosmopolites sordidus. Next base: position 372,228 of record JARFXV010000067.1, on the reverse strand, counting down.
TCAATGACTTTCTTTATGTCGCCATATTCTTCACGCAAAGAAACTGAATGACCTATTGGGACTTAACCGTATAAATTTCCATTATGTAGGAGAACACACTTCAAGCTACGCTTTGAGCTATCTATAAACAATCGCCATTCAGTTGCGTTATAGTTAGAAATGGCCAATTCTTTCATTAAACCATCTACGATGTGGCAATATACAAATCCGTCATTATTTCTGAAGTATTGCCTAAATTCACTTTCTCTGGATCGATAGTAAGTGACTTTAGCTCCTGTGTCTAGCAAATTTTTTTCGTGCATTTTTGATGCTAATAATTCCGATGCTTTTTTGGATAGTCCCAAATCTCGTGCTAAATCGTTTAATTCATGTTGATTGAATCCTTTACGAACAGAATCATTGGAAACTTTGAATTCTTCGTCGGTGGAGTCACTTCGATCTTCACTTGATTCACATTCTTGTATTTCTAAAGAAGGTAATTCTTGAAAATCTGGCACTGGAATTTCAGCTGAATGAGGCACAGGGCGTGTAGCGGACGGTAAACTAGGGTACTCAATTTTATGTTTGTTTTTCTTGTTGAATCCTGATGTTTTCACTAGGCAAAAGTAGCAATCACTTAAGTGATCTTTGGGTTCTCGCCAAACCATTGGTATGCCAAACGAAAGTTTATTACCTGTTCTCTTCGTCCACATTCGGAAACTTTCTTTATCTTGGTCACCTATTTTCACTTTAAAATAAGCAAAATAGGCTTGCCTGACAAATGTACTAATATTAGTCCGTTGAATGGGGATGGAACTGCCACATATATAACAAAATGAATCAGGGTTGTTTAAGCACTTACGGCGAGAACTACCAGAGGCAGACATAACGAAAATCTGTAGTTGTGTATGTATCCTTTGACTTCACTATATCAGAGCGACACAGCGTACTTTAGCATCTCATACGTAACTGACCGAACTACTTTTGGATGACACAACTTCACTCACGGCCCCGCTCCTAGGTCGAAGAAGGTTCGCCGGTAGGAGAGCAGTAGTGACTTCTGTGATTTGCCAAGCTTAGTCGGATGCGCAACAACTGTAGAGAAAAAAACTTGACGTGATAGAAAAAAAACTAAATAAAGTTTTGAAATTAGCATGTGAATTTACGTATAAAACAGCTTAAATATCGAACTCAACATAAATTATTTTTCAAATTGTTCCCCAGTGTAATGGGACGATTTTCTAATCTGTATTCTCTATATAGAGTTAATAGTCAAACCACCTTCATCTCAGTCGTTATGATTCCATTAATATTTGTCTTTTATTAGTGGTTCGATATGCAAAACCCATTTGAGATAATATTCTCCGGAGAGTAGTTCTGCTGCAAAGAATGTTGATTCCATCTTTCCTTAGTGGCTGTTGCAATGAATGCAATGCAGGCACAGTTTGCTCTTCATACATAGCATAAATTTTGCTTCGAATTAAGTCTTTGTCGCTTTCCTCAACACATTTGCTTTTACCAGAATCACTACGGACGTTTTTGGCTTTAATTGGCTTCGTCACAATATCTTACCTATCACATTAACTGTAGACATTGGAGTTTTCGTTCATGAAGACGTTTCTGCTGCGGCTGCATTTACATTAAACCCCTTATTCAATAAAGAAACATACACATTTTTAACAATTTGCTTAGAATCAGATGATAAATATTTTCTTTTAAAATTAGCACTACCGGACGCAGATCTTGCCAAGAACGCCACATTTTTAGCACGTTTGGAATAACAAAAAATACGATCGAAATTATAGAACAGCACTGTTTAAGAAAAGAATGCGAACTAAACCAAAATATTTCGAAACTACTAAACCAGATATAAATATAATTTATCTTTTTACGTGTTATTTTATTAAGCCCGGCCCTGTTTACGTTTCTTGCAACTTTGTCGCGTTTCGTTACGGCAGGGGTTGTTAAGAGTTTATTACAGCCAATCGGTGAACCATATATGTTGAAGCGCACTATACTTACTTTTACTGTACGCAGTTGATTGTATGTTCTGCTGTTTTTATTGTCCTATCCTTCGTACTATCAAACAACGGCTTTTCTGTAGTTCTGTTAGAACATTTCAACTTGCGGAAAGTACAAAAAATATTTGTTACATAATAACCAAAAAAAAAACGTTCTTAACATTAATTACAACATAAACTACATTTCTTAAGTAACTGGAATAAATAGATCAATTAATTTATTTTGCCAGTTAAATATTAGAATTTAATGTTTGGACCTTTCACTTAATTATATCTATATGTCTTATACCAGTTATTTTCCTTGCCAATATTACTTAAAAAATATACGAGACTGGTTCTTATATACATTTAGTCAGTCATCCTGACTTTATGTAACACAAGTAATATAAGTATTTGTATGTTAATTACCTAGCGTTAAATATTTTTCGTTTTAAATCTTCTAAAATTCAAATTTATTTAAATTTTAGTGCAAAAAAAAGTTTCATAGAAAGTTACTTGTTACGATCACTTTATATTATTTATATAAATTATTTGGTATTATTTGATTCTATTTATAATAATGATCATTAAAAACAAATTTAACAATCGAGTGACCAGACTCTAGAACTAATTTTGTATGTTCGTTACCAGATAAAAATTGATGGATGATTTATGGCTTATTTTGCATATAACTTCAAACCAGATTAAATTTAATGATTTGGCTTTTCAATTAACTATGTTAGGTGGTCTGTTATAACCTTTTTTTTATTTTTTTTTTTGCCTTCACCATTACAGTACAGTATTTAGCCAGCACAAGTATTACTCAATTGAGTTTGCCATATTTCTTTCATAGACATTCACACCGGAAACACATACAAACATCTATGCCCGCACTAGGATCCGAACCCGGGACCTTTCGATCGCCAAGCGAGCTAATCACCCATTAGATCACTGCGGTCGGCTTTTTATAACCTTTGAATATAAAACTACAGGAAGGAGCATATGATTGTGTAACTGGGACCAGAATGGTAGCTGCATATGGCTAACTATTGTTTCTGGTTTGTCAGTGGCGTAGGGCAGCGTGAATAAAAACAAGAAACTGATAAAACTTTACAGTTGTTTAAAATAATAAATTATTGTATAATTATCGCTACTGTATTAAATTAATGAAGACTTACTAGATACGGCAGAGAAAAGTAAAAATTTAAATTCATTAAAAAAGTCAATTTTTTCAAAGAGTAAACTGTCTTTTATGTGGCCAATACGACAAACAGTTATTAAGAAATTGAAATCTCCTGTCATAAAATCATATCATTTCCAAAAATTGGTTAAGTAATCAGTTGCATTTTGCATCGAGTTAATGTTCATATTTAAATTAGGCCATCATCATCATTCAGCCATTGTCGATCCACTGCAGGATGAAGATCTTCCCAGCATGCTTCGAACACGCGCAGTCCCGTGCTTTCCTCTGCCATTCTGGTCCAATATACTTGATGATGTCATCGATCCATCGTGTTTTAGATCCTCTGCGTGGACGCTTATGTGATCAAGCGGTATCCATCTCAGCTATATTCACCTTTGCAATGATACCACATATTTTCGTCTATTCTCTGATTCATGTGCAGGTCTTTCGATCCCACTTTGTAATGCCAAGCATACACCTTTCCATTCCCCGCTGTGTTACCCGAAGTCTTTGAATTGATTGTGATGTTAGTGTCCATGTTTCAGTTCCGTGTGTCAGAACAGACAGAACGCACTGATCAAAAGCTTTTCTCTTCAGACAAAATGGGAGTTTGTTCCTAAACACTATATTGAGCCTTCCAAATACCTGCCAGCCACACTTACCCGCGCCGTTCCATTCACCCTCCATCGAAATCCTTTGCCCAAGATATATGTAGTGGGCCACCCCTAAATCGGTTCCTAAAATAGATATTCTTCTGTTTCCAGCAAATTTGTAGAATATAACCAGACTCTTTTTCAGGTTAATTTTCAAGTCAAATGGTTCTCCCTCCCTTTGCAACTCTTGTATGTGTTTTTGTAGTCCATTGAAACCCTCTGCCCAAGATATATATCACTATATATATATAAGTAATGATCCACAACTTCCAAATCCGTTTCTAAAATAGAAATTCTTTTGCCCTCAGCAAATTTATTGAACATGACCTGACTCTTCTTCTGGTTTATTTTAATGTCAAATGGTTCCCCAGCCCTTTGCAGCTTTTATACGTATCTTTGCAGCTCCTCTGGGTCTTGTGAAAGAAGCACGATATCATCTGCGAATCTAAGATAATTCAAGTATGCACCATTAATCCTTATTCCATCCTGTTCCCAATCCAGATTACGGAACACTTCTTCCAGGCAGGCTGAGAAAAGAAGAGGCGATATTGCGTCATCCTGCCGTAGGCCCCGCTCTACATTTATTCCAACCTCAAGATCGTCAAGGTGGACTATCGCTGTAGCTTCGTCATATATCTATCTTAGTAGATTTACATAGGCTTTCTCTACACCTTGATTAAGCAATTCATCCATTATGGCCCGCTTTGAGATTGAATCAAATGCTTTTTCATAATCGATAAAACCCAAGCACAGTGGCATAGTGTATTCGTTGTGTCTTTCTATGACCTGCTGTAGGACCTGGATGTGATCCATTGTACTGAACCCACTTCTGAATCCTGCTTGATCCCTTGGTTGTGCGTCATTAAGTTTTCTTAGAATTATTTTAGATATTATCTTGGTGAAAACTTTGTACACCACTGACAGGAGGCTTATTGGACGGTAGTTCTTTAAATCTTCCCGTGCTCCTTTCTTATGTAAAAGAATCACTTCTGCATTTTTCCATAATCTGGGTACTTCTTGTTGTTTGAGACATTTTGAATATAATTTTGCTAGTGTTTTATGTAAAGTCTGACCACCAGCTTTAACATCTCCACAGTTATACTATCCTTTCCTGGAGCCTTGCCATTTTTCATCGAGTCTCTAGCCTTTGTCACTTCCTCCACCAGGATATCCGGCACTTGTTCTTTAGTGGGCATTGCTGTTCTTGTTTGATTCCGGTCCTCATATAACTTTGAATACAATCTTCTTCGGAAAACCTCTAATATTTCCATCCGTTCGCTGCATATTGTACCATCGTCACGCATTAAGGAAAACATGTGTGTCTTTTTCTTTCTTAGCTTCTGCTTAGCTTTGTTAATTCCCCTGTTTTCTTCCAGAGTCTTTTGTACTAGCTGCATGTTGAATCGGCGCGTTTCCTCTCGAATACGTTTCCTTATAGTTCTGCAAAGCTCAACGTACTCGACCCTGCCAAAAGGACTCTCTGCATTCTTCATTGTCCGGCGTTTTTTTCATTAAATTAACGGTCTCATTGGAAATGTTTGACTCTTTGAAACAATTATCTTCTGGTGCTATTGAAGCCGCCGTTAAGCACAATGTTGGCGATTTCTTCAATTTCCATCTCCTCCGGGTCTTGTAACACAGCAAAACGATTCGACAAAGCAATTGCAAAATCTCTGCACCTCTCCAGCAGCTTCCCAGAATCCACTTTGCCCCTTTTCGATCTTATCATTATTTCGCGCTCTTTTCCGCAGTTTATCCTAATCTTTGCTCGTACCATTCGGTGGTACAGCTTCCAGAATCCACTTTGCCCCTTTTCGATCTTATCATTATTTCGCGCTCTTTTCCGCAGTTTATCCTAATCTTTGCTCGTACCATTCGGTGGTCACTTCCCACATTAAAGTGGTTAAGGACAGAACAATTGCAAAATATTGCTTTATCGTTTGGCATAATGTAATCAATTTCACTTGTGAGTCCAGATGGACTTTTCCATATCCACTTTCTGTTGATCTTTTTCTTGTAAAACGAATTCGTAATGTAGAGTTCTTATCCCTCAGCAAAGTCAACTAGCCTGTTACCTCTATTCTCCCGCTCACCTTTTCCATATGGGTCAGTTGCATTTTCACCAGTTCTTGCTTCTCCGATTCTGGCATTAAAGTCGCCCATCAGGATTTTACATCTACACTTCTCTTTGTCTAAAAGTTGGGCCACATCGTTATAAAATTCCTCAATTTCCTCATCTCTATGGCTTATAGTTGGTGCATAAGCTTGGACGATTTGAAGCTTAAACTTTTTATTCAGCTGAATGATGCATTGGGCTAATCTGTCGGATATACTTTTAAATTTGACTACACTGTCTTTCAGCTTTCGATTGATGAGGAATCCAATTCCACCACATCGCCCATTCTCCGTACGTCGGGTGTAGAGTACGTGACCAGTTGGTTCTAATTTGATTAACTCTTCGCCCTTTCTTCGTATTTCACAGAGCCCAATAATATCCCAATGTATGTTGTCAAGTTCGATGAACAGTTCTTTCAGCCCATACTTTCCCATATTTTCGGCGACTTCTCGTCGGATGTCTTATACATGAAATTTTTTGACTTTTTTGGACTGCGTCCAACGGAACAACAGTAGTCAGGAATTATACACCCCCGACCGTTCGATTCCCCATTTTCATGTGGAACGCACAACAATCTGCGTCTCCGCCATAATGAGCATTGGTTAGTTGCTTGACCGGGAGGAAGCCCCACCCATCCCTTACATTAGAGGGCACATGTTTCATCTGTTGGTGGTTAGACTCATCAGGGTACGGACATATGCTCTCTCGCCAAGAATAGGGAGTCCCTCTCCACAATCAAACCCATATTTTCGCCGACTTCTCGTCGAATGGCTTATACATGGAGTTTTTTTACTTCTTTGGACTGCGCCCAATGAGAAAAATCATCTGAATTATCTAATTATCTGAAATATCTCAGAAAACTAAACATTTTAGAACATACGTTAAAAAATTAGGTTCTAAAAAAAGATAATGACTATCTTGAATAAAATTATAATTATATTATTTTAGTTAAATCAATTTGACTACGCCTATGCATACCAGACTATATGTTTACTTCATAGCCTTAAAATTTAATTTAAACAAAATACGTTTTTATTTCTAAATCATTGACAAATTTAGAATTAAAAGCACTTATTATGTAGTGTTATTCCCGAATTTTAATTTTTTCGTGTTGGGGAACAACAACAAGATGCACAACTAACCATATTTAAATATGAATATGTATTTGTACTAGAACACACAAAAATAGTATTCCAGTACACTTAAGAGGATTTCAGTGGCACTAACTATCAAAATTCCATAACAATGAGTCATCTGTGGTGTTCCAATATGGCCGTTTTCGTCTCCATTTATATGTGCATTAAGATAGGCAAGGCTCGTTCGTATTAGTTTTATATTCAATGGTTATAACCAGGTTTTTTTTTACAACGACAAGAAATATTTTACAATCAATTCAGAAGGATTTAGATTATGTACGAGAGTAGAATGAAAAGCCAGATACTTTTTAAGTTAATTATTGTTTTGTTTTTGATCGAATATCGATTGGTTTTTTAATGTGATCTCCTTTTAGTCCGATGCACAACGATTTTCCATAATAGCCCTCTGGTTCGGCGATGCTCTTTTCATTTGACGTGAATTTCTCGTCAGCTAGTTGTTCATGTTTGGCTAAAGAAATAAGTGAGAGAAGGCAGAGATATTGAGATTAGGATGAATGCAACAGTCGGGAATTGCCGCAGAAACTCCTTCGGGTTGCGCTTATACATAAATATACATCTAAACACAGTTGTGAATTTGTCACTGGATTCGCATTCGCATTCGCGTCAATAGTCCTTTGATGTCGATATTTATTACCTCAGCAATCTTTCCTCTGCGATGGACCAAAACGATACCCTGGATTCTGTTGACCGTTTCTTCAGTAAGCAAGTAGCATGACCATTGCTTCAGAAAGCAAGCTTCACTCGTGCCGGTTCGACCACATTGAAACTAAGCAAATCTCAGTAAACCACTTATGAACGATGAAACGCAAAAGTGGAAGGATAATCTCCTACGATATCTTTCTGTCCAGAGTTGAACGGATACTTTTTTCATATAGGAAAATTATTTTAAATATAATGGGACTATAACGGGTGATTTCAATTTGAATTTCTTTGATATCATAATAACTATATAGTGCTATCCAAAAGTCACCCCCCCCCCCCTTATCTTTTGAACGGTTATACTTAAACTAATGAAATTTGGAATGTGAAAATGACTGCACGTAAACTCCATTTCTCGCTTGAAGAGTATTTAAAAGACCTATTCAACCATACTAATTTTGTTTGGGTTCAAGGTAGTTTTGATACATAAAATAAATAAATAATAACATTTCAGTTTAGCGTATAACACTGGGGAACAGCAGTTTTGTTGACTTGGATCTGTGCCTTGTTTTTGACTAATTTTTCATCTCTGAATTCAAAAATATTCACAGTTTTTCTCTATCACGTCAACTTCTTAAGCTACAGCATACCCCTCATTTTATCTTAAAAGTGTACATACGAAAGGAAATAAAGTGAGATCTGACCAAATAGATTAGAATATTTTATTCATACAGAGGTTAACATATTATTAAAAGTTAAATTGTGTTTATACAAAAAATAAATAAAAAATATTATGGTAAAAAGTTCTTCTTATAGCTTTTGCTGAAGTGTTCAGTTTGTGGACATTCTCGCTTGATGCTCCAACAGTAGTCAGCCATCATACTGACATCCCATCTACCTTGATACCGCGCTTCCATAACCTTTAGATCTTGATGGAATCGCTCGCCCTGTTCGTCACTAACAACACCAAGATTTTCTGGGAAGTTAGCAAGATGACTATGTAAGAAATGCAGTCTGATGCTCATGTTGCACCCAAGCTTTTTAAAGCTCTCCAAGAGTTGTTGAACAATTTCGATGTAATTCGGGGCTCGAGTATTTCCAAGAAAGTCTTTAACAATATTTTTAAAAGCCAACCAAGCATTCCTTTGAAGTTCGGTCATTATTTCAGTGAAATTTTCATTTTTATCGAGTTGCCGAATCTGTGGACCATCAAACACACCAGCCATTATCTTTTCATATGACAGGCCAGGGAATGCCGAAATGATATATTTAAAGCAGTCTCCTTCAATTGACAAAGCCTTAACAAATTGCTTCATGAGACCTAGTTTTGGATCACCATGTCTTAGGTCAGATCTTGGCGGCCAGTTCGATTGCACCGTGCTTCTCACGAGCTCTGCTGTCCAACATGCACAAAAAACAGGGATACTTGGTATACCCGCGTTGCTGGCCAAGAAGGAAACAGACCATTTTAAGGTCAACACAGATGATCCATTGGTGCATGTTATATTACAACAAGTCAATGACTTTCTTTATGTCGCCATATTCTTCACGCAAAGAAACTGAATGACCTATTGGGACTGAACCGTATACATTTCCATTATGTAGGAGGACACAATTCACGCTACGCTTTAAGCTATCTATAAACAATCGCCATTCAGTTGGCATTCAAAAAACTTGACGTGATAAAAAAAACTAAATAAAGTTTTGGAATTGGCATGTCAATTTACGTATAAAACAGCTTAAATGTCGAACTCAACAGAAATTATTTTTCAAATTGTTCCCCAGCGTAATTAATACAGATTCACAAGTCGGCCTCTGGACAATAGTCAAAAAAGTTGACATTTTTGTAATTCTCCAACTTATTTTCCTTTTTCCGTTTTTACATGGTTTCAATTTTTGAATATTTACTTGAAATCTTTTTGTACGAAACTTTTGATTTTCTAAATATACACAATGGTGCGTACTTTAGAAGACAGTGTAGCAGCTATCTTAATGCTTGTTGAACGCGGAAAGAATTTTCATGCTGCGGAGCGCTTTTTTAATGAGAGGTATCCCGATCACCCTATATCGAGGACTTATTTAAGGGAGCTTTTTCACTTAAAATATAAGGAACTGGAGTGATACAAATCCTAACGTGTTTAGTGAGAAACATACACAGTTTCCAGAAAAAGTAAATGTCTGGGCAGGTATTCTGGGAAACCACATAGTTGGGCCTATATTTTTGAATGGCAACTTAACCGGTATAGCGTACCTGGTGATGTTAGAAACCGCGATTGAGCCGCTAATTCTCGAAATTCTGGAAAACAACCAGATGAGTTTGATAACTTGGAAATCGCGTTCCAACAAGACGGAGCTCCTCCACACTATTGTGCTGCATTAAAACATTATTTCGATCAGGAATATCGTGGTGGATGGATTGGACGACGAGGTTCGATAGAATGACCGGCTCGGTCACCGGATCTTACACCTTTGGATTTTTTTTCTATGGGGGTACCTTAAATCTGAAGTATATGCTACAGCATCTGACAGTATTGATGTTTTAAGACAATGAATTGTTGAAGACTGTAGAGCAATTTCCACTGAAACATTTGAACGAGTGCGGCAAGAGTTTACCAATAGGATGTTTTACTGTCAGGAAGTAGGTGGAGCATATTTTGAACATTTTTAAAAAATACCGGGAATTGATCATTGATCACAAGAGCTTAATTTTTATCCCGAAGCTGGCACAACTGTCCTCTGTACTTACGCGGAGTTTGAACGTCATCTGTCATGTAGATTGTTTGCAGTGTTCGATTACAGTTATCATTTCATCTTAAATGTGTATTGCAATTTTTACAATGGATAAACACATTGAACAAAGAATTTGTCTTAAATTATACATTGCAAATGATATTTCGTATGTCGAGTATCTGGAAATGTTGTAGAAGGTTTACGGTGAATCGACTTTAACAAAAACACGTGCATATGAGTGGTACAGTGCATTCAAAAGCAGTCGAGGTTTAGTGCAAGATTTACCTCGTTCTGGTCGCCCATTAACGTCTTCAACTGAAGTTAACATTGTTAAAGTACAGGAAATGGTGACTGAAAATCATCATTTAAGTTTGAGAGAGATTGTCGCTGATTTTTCTGTGTTTCACGAATCAATTCGTTCCATTTTAAGTGATTGTTTGGGCATGAAACGCGTTGCCGCTCGACTAGTGCCGACAGACCTGAATTTTCTTCAGAAACTCAATCGAATTCCGACCCCACATTCATAAAACGCATTGTAAACGCAGTCCACAAGCTTCAGTATGGCGCCTTCCAACTGAGCCGAAACCGAAAGAACCACGTCAAAGTTGATCAAAAGTTAAAGTGATGTTGACCGTTTTCTTTGATTATCGCGGTGTGGTGACCCGGAATTCTTGCCAGAAGGTCAGACGGTAAATAAAGAATATTATCTAAGCGTTATGCGGCGTTTGAGAGAGCAAATTTGTGAAAAAAAAACTCTTGAATTTTGCATCACGACAACGCGCCATCTGACAAAGCTATCATTGCGAACGAATTTCTGGCCAAAAACCCAACAAAGACCATCGATCAACCACCGTATTCACCTGATATGGCTCCAGTCGACTTTTTTTATCTTTCCAAAATTCAAATTACCACTTCGAGGTACCTGTTTTCAGTAGATACAAGACATAAAAGAGAATTCGCGGCGAGAACTGAAGTCGAGTCCGGAAAATGCTTTTAAAAAATGTTTTGACAATTGGATTATTCGTTGGCATAAGTGTATTATTTCAAAAGGGGCCTTCTTTGAAGGCGATATAATTAATTTTTGTTCAAATAAATATACTTGTAAATATAAAAAATAAGAAGAAAATAATCAAAGTAAAAAATACAGAAAACAAGTATAATGAATGAACATTGTGAGAGGAAATGGGATGTAGTAAATTCGTATGGTCGAAGACGCGGGTTCGCGTCTAGCAGTGAACATGGGCTTGGTCAGAGCGGTCACGGGCGTCCACCTGCCAAGCCTGGCTTGAAGGCACTGAACGTGTTAAACAGCTCCAAACATTGCTCAGAATTATTAAGGAGTGAAATCCCTGTAGACAATGTCTGAATGATTGTGGCGTGTTCATATATATATATATATATATATATATATATATATATATATATATATATATATATATATATATATATATTATATATATATATATATATATATATATATATATATATATATATATATATATATATATATATTTTTTTTTTTCCTTTATTTGTCTCCGTTTGGTTTTTTGTTTTTACCCAGCGATTCTTTCTTTAAATAAGAACAGGTATTTTTGTTTTTTTTTGAGTTTTAGATAGTGGCGAAAACCCCAAATGAAGGAAAAAAAAGAAAAAAAAATCCCTTTAGACGCCTCAAAATGAGTCAATTTTTCAGAAGTATTTTTAAAGGTGATAAAATAATTGTATCATTTTAAAGTTTTAACATCATTTTATTTGATCTTTAAAGAGTATAAAATTATTATTTTTTTTATATAAAATAGGAGCTCAGTAATTTTTTTTTTGGACTTGAACTCTGACGGGAGGTCCAAAAGTGCTGCACTCGTCACTCTTTTTCTGTTCATCTAAAATTTAAAAAAAAACATTTCTTTCTGTTTCTGATATATGCACGAAAAGGATAAACGCATAAAACTATAAAAAAAGTATTGAATTAAAAATTAACTAAGCTTTAAAACAAGAACTGTTCAAAGTTTGTACTATTTGTTCGATATTTTTATCCCAAAAAGTAGTTTATTTATACGAAATCTCTAAAACTTTAGGTACATCCTTTCGATAATGATATAAAGAATAGCCTCCCAAAATTTCAGTCAAATCGATCAATAACTTTTTGAGTTACAGGGCGAGCAGTTTTTGAAAACACAGTTTCGAGATAATCGCGTTTAATGCTCTGTGTACAAGATGCGAAAAATCACGCGCGAGAAGGTTTCGAATAGGACTCATATTCGAGCTCGAACCGTGTACACTAACCACGTGCGAGCTTGAATGCCACCGCGAACGTGCTCGAATCTGTTTATGCATGTTTATTAGTTGGCGTTCGAGATTCATGCGGGTTGGAAAAGTGGAGTGAACAACAGATGTTTAATTTTATTCATTTGTATGAAACGCATTCTTGTTTGTGGAAAACAAACTCTCCGGAATACAAAAATCGCGACAAAAGATAGAGTGCTCTGCAGAATATAGTGGACGAGATGAAAATTCAGAATTTCACAGTGAATGAATGTAAAAATAAAATATAAAATGTACGCTCACATTATTGTCAAGAGCTGAAAAAAATAAAGAATTCCATGAAAAGCGGTATGGGGACCGATGATGTGTATAAGCCAACATTGCCGTGGTTCCATATTTTGGATAGTTTCTTAAGAGCAGTTGTGATACAGAAAACAGAATCTAATTTGGAGGTAAGTATTCCTATTGCAAACTATTACAATTAAATAATTTTGTTCTGCCATGGTACCGCACCTTCCCCATTGAAATATTGGCAGTATTTATCCCGTAAACTTGAGGCATTTCGTGTAGGGTTATTGGAACTCCTATCAGCATTCAAACTTCTTAAGCCCTGTGTAATTTCTCTCCATTTACCTTCAACAATTGTACCCGAATGTAGGTTCTCGTTATCTGCTATCCCGTTAGGCCAGTAATTTCGAGCATTGGTTTTTCGCAGTCAATTATGCAACGAGCATGCAGCTATTATGACTTTATTCACTTTGCGGGATTCTAGGCTTAAACTAATATCTTTTTCAAACACTCGAAAGCGAGCTGTTAAAATTCCAAATGCGTTTTCAACAATGCGTCTTGCTCTCGAAAGTCGATAGTTAAATATTCTTTCTGGAATGCTCAAATTTCGTTTTTTGTACGGCTTCATTATTTGAGTAGTAAGAGGAAACGCATCATCAGCTACTATTATACTGTTTTCTGGTATGTTTAGTGTTTTATGTAATAAAGCTTCGTAGAGACTCGAGTTTCTAAATATTCCTCCATCTGAGAAGCGTCCCTTTGATCCTACATCAATGTAGGCAAAGCAATAGTTATCATCCACCAACGCCATTAATACTATACTATTTTTGCCTTTATAATTGTAGTAATCTGACCCGCTTTTTTGGGACATTTAATATTGACATGTTTTCCGTCCAATGCCCCAATGACGTTTGGAAAGTTCCAGCGTTCTGCGAATCCACTTTGGATTTGCTCCCAATCTTCCAATGATGAGGGAACCTGTAATAAGTAATCATATTTTAACATACTCTTCTTTTTACAGGCTACGCAACGAGAAATAACAGTTGATACGGAGACAGACATGGTAACATATTCAGAAGTGACAGTCGACTCCCACACCTGTAAGTGAATCTGAAAGTATTAATGAACCATCAACCGGTAAAGCCAGCGCAATGAAACGTCCAGTCAATAGCTCCGTATATACATCGACCCCGAGGAACACTAAAAAGAAGATGACCAATAAAAAGGGCCAGATAGTGACTCAGTATTTCTACAATTCGCAATTGAAAAACTGGAAACGATATCAGGCAACGCCAGTGCAGCATTGAAAAAAACAGAATTTGACATATTTGGAGAAAGTGTTGCAGCTCAGCTAAACAATATGAACTTTGAACACGCTCTAGAGTTGCAGCTGAAAATTCAAAAATTAATGACACAAGAACGTAGTCGCATTCATAAAAGTAACACACAGGTTTCACAAGATTCTCGACTACTATTCTAGCCACATCAATCGCGATCCTACTACTGGCCTACAAGATCCTACTACTGGCCTACATGAAAATACAGATGACTCTATTCTATCTTATTTTGATTTGTAGTTTATTTTTTTAGTTACTAATTTCTCTATAGCGTATATTCTAATAGGATATTAGTTATTTTCGCTTTTTTGTTGTTTAAAGTTAGGACTGAAGTAGTACTATCATAAAATAACGATCGTTTCTAAAGTCTAGATTATTTACTATTACCTAAACTCCTAACCACTAATCAGTAAAAATCCTTACCTCTATATACTCTGCGAGTGCTGTTTTGATGGCATTGCAAACTTCTGGTAAAAAGCGAGATATTGTAGTTTTTCACCCGTCACCCGTTCACCCGTCACGAGTCACCCGTGCATAAAAATCTTAATGTTATTTCTAGTTTCAGTTTAGCTGATAATGGCTCACGCATATTTGTCCACTGTTTTTGAATGAAAGGTTGCACTTTTTGCAACAAAACATCAAATTGTTCTGGATTAAGCCGAAAACAATTTTTGAATGAAGGAATATCTTCATTTCTTAATTCTCTACATAGTTGATTTGAAGCACCAAATTTCTTTCGCCTGTTTATCCAGCTTCGTACCCACACTCTTCTATTTGTTGGTTTTTTCTTTTTTTTTAACAGTTTTTTTGCTATTATTACTGCCAACATTGCACTAATAACAGACACACCTTGTTCTAACCAAGTCATCTGTACAAATAAAAGCAGCAGATGTCTTGAACCGTGTACACACGTCACGCATGTTACTTTCGAGGTGCGAGTCAGGAATGCTCTTCACGCACGAGGTTTCTCGCATCGTGTACACAGAGCATAAAGTTTCAGTACGATAAAACGATTAGTTTTAGTGACTTACCGATGAATCGGCGATCCCAGATGCATATAATAGACCTCCAGCCTCTTCTGAAAAGCTGGTTTTCTTCAAACTGCTGCTGTTTTCGGATTGTACGAGCTGCTATTGCTTCTGAAAAACTCCTCCGGTTGTCTCGTTACTCGCGCCTCATCACTAGCACTTGTACTTGGTCCGAAACTTTCTCCGTATTTATCAGTAAATTGTTTACCTTAATAATGTATTTTTATAGATTTTTTTTCGAGCCATATTATATAAGAACATAAAAAAGACATATTAAGTAATATAAAAAGTTTTGAAATGTCTACACATCGTATTAAAAAGAATCACAGAAAAGAAATGAAGAAAATAAACCTACTAGAAATATTGGAAATACAAATATCCTTAAAAAATGGTCATATAATACTTCGGTAATGGATAAGATCATATTGTAATTAATAGTCCGGTTGTTTCCTGCCGATATTTACAGCTCAGCCTCTAAGGTTGGTATGTGCAGTAACCTAAAGGCCTAACGCCTCACAGCCCAATCGTCGTGTTAACATCGGTTAAGTACTGTACATTCGCAGAACTCTTCGTTCTCTGTCTCTCTTAGACCGTGACCCACTCACTCTTTCGTTTGCGCATTTCAAATGCCAAGATGCTGATCGAACAGCCTGGGTCGTAATAAGCGGACTCCGTCTCGCTCGGCTGTATGTGTGATAGCTCCGTAAATATTTAATATTTTTATTTTTCCTTTTGCCAGTATACTCTCAATATAATATATTTCCGAAATAAGAAATCGATTTTTTGAAATTTCTAAAGGGATTTCCCCCTTAAAGCATAACTTAGAAATCAGTAGACAGATTGTCATGAAATTCTAACACATGACGTTTGAGGGTTGACGCAATCAACCACTGGTAAGGATTTTTCGTAAGTGATGCCATCTCAATGTCAAACCGGGGACCTATTACCCGCTGTATTGTTTAATTAAGTTATAGAAAAGAAAATGTTGTTGGATAAGACTCAAGACGAAAAAAAATCGAAACACTGACAGTGGTTATTAAAATTGAATAATCACGGTAACTGTTACCTTAATAAAAATAAACACATTCTCTATTAGAAATGCATCGCGTATGAGCACTTTTACAATTCATTAATAATTGTTGTTACTTTAAAGCAATTAACTGATATAACACTCATTTCATTTGCTTTTAGCTTCCCTTTCATTTCCGTGTTAGTTTAATACATAGTTATCTGATTTTTTTGCAAAAAATAGGGTTTTCTGGAAAATTCGTGGGGATTTTTTTAATAGAAAGAAAAACGCAAATAATTTATGTAAATATTTATCTAGTCTATTGTGTAATTACTATTACGCCCCTTTCACAGTATCCACTCCACGCCACACCAAGTATACAGGAGTAGATGGGGATTTACACACCTACTACTACTACTTTTCCTGGTTGTTAAGTTGACCCGAAGGCCCTGACTTGTAATCTCTGATTTTTTCCGACCGAAGAGGATGGTCATTCTGGAGCAACGGCCGGCAATGAAGGTGCCGTGGCTCTGATTAGCGGATTGTCCGAAAGGGACGCCGTCGCTAGGAATTTGTCCAGCAGTCTGGACAGGAATGTCTGAATCTCTGGTGTGTTAGTATCCCGATGGATTTGCGCACTCCTTACAAACCATGGGGCATCGATTATTGTGCGAAGAGCACGTGATTGGAACGCTTGCAGTTTTGCAATCGACGTTGAACGGGAACCAGGCCTGATATCTGTAAGTAAGGACAGATCGGACCATGATTTTATAGGTTAAGGATGATTTTATAGGTTAAGGTTAGTTGGATGTCCAGCGAAAGCTTACTTTTTCCGTTCATTAGGGGGTAAAGCAGTCGAGCTATGGCTCTTGCTTTCCCGGTTGCCTTCTTTAGATGCGGCATTTATATGTGCATAAAGATAGGCAAGACTCGTTCCTCTTAGTTTTATATTCATAGAAATTCTTTAAACTATTACCTAAGCGAAACTCTTTCATTATATTGCTTTTATTATTATTATTATTCACGTATGGACCCTGATGGACCACCCGAAGTACAGTTATTGGCGTTTATTGTTAGCCTTCCTTTGCACCCATCCTAATTTCATTCATTCGCAATGAGCTTTTTTACTTTCGTCAGACCAAGTTGTTCCAATCTTCCTACATTTTTTTCTCTGGCCAACCTCCCAAACGTTAACCTTGTGTCTGAAACAATTTCTATCCTGAATTTCACTTTCTGTAATATTTGCTGATCTTAGGTCCTCTTTAATCGAAGCAATCCATTTAACTATTTCAACTTTAGCTCTACTCCTATTTTCATAAAATTCGACTATTTTTCTGGTTAGCCTACTCGGATTCATCCGTTTTATGTCTCTGTAAAACTTAAGTCTTCTTTTTCTCATATCACTATGTGTATCGGTGTATTGTTTCATTTCTTGGTTTTCTCGAAGTCGGTATGTTGTGCTATTTATTTGTTTTGGGGCCTAGGATTTTTCTTATGATTTTTCTTTCCTTCTTTTCAATTTCCTCGATGTCTCTCTTTCGATTCAAATTGAGCGTTTCTGCCCCATATAGATATTCTGGCTTAATAACTGTGTTGTAATGTCTCAGTTTTGTGTTTTTGAGATATGCATATTTTATTGCAAATATTTAGCGTAAGTCTCAATGCAGTTTCCATTTTTTAACATCTACCCTTATTGGTCGCTTTTTCCAACCCGTTTTCCATGATTATTTCACCCAAATATTTGAATTGAGAGACTTGTCTGATGTTACCATATTTTGTTTTTAGAAATGGTACACTTAGTCTGTTGCAGGTCATGTATTGTGTCTTTTCAAAGGAAATTTGGAGTCCTACCTGTTCTGCTGTTTCTTTTAGGGTTTCAATCTGTTTTTGTGCCGTTAATATATATTGAGCCAAAATGCCAGATCATCAGCAAACGCCAGACAATCAATTTTGATGTTGCTTCTCCCCAATTTAATGGGCTGATCAATATTCAGAACCGACTTTTTTTCACTCCACTCCTGTGTTACTTTTTCTAGAACACAGTTAAATAAGAGTGGCGAGTTCATCCACTTGTTTCACTTCAGTTTTAATTTCGAAGGGCTCTGAGATGTTTCCCCATGAGTTTAACTTTTAACCTTGTGCTAGTTAGTGTTGCTTTAATAATTGCCAGCGTTTTTATATCTAGTCCTTGTTCTTTCAAAATCGGAATAAAGATTCGCAGTCAATAAAATCATATGCTTTTGAAATCTACAAATATACAAACGAGATTTTTATTGTACAGTTTTTGATGTCTTAGGATTAACTTTAGATTCTGGATCTGTTCCGGGCGGGGATCTGCCCTGTCGAAAACCTGCTCTATATTCACCAATTTTAAGTTGTAACTGTCCCTGTGCTCTGTCTAGTAGACATTGAGATATAATCTTGTAACAAACTGGGAGAAGAGATATCCCTCTATAGTTGTTTACATCCGTTCTATCTCCTTTCTTGTGTAGTGGATGGATTAGAGCATCTTTCCAATCTTCCGGAATCCGTTTGGTTCGCTAAACTTCTTGTAGAATTTTGGTTATTGATTGTATCTGGATCAGCCGATTTCAAAAGTTCAGCAGTGATTCCATCTTCACCAGATGCTTTGTTATTTTTAAGTCGCTTGATTTGCCTAATTATTTCATCTTCATTCGATGGTAATGAATCTGGGTTGGTTTGCTTAGGGTTTACTGTTGGTAATCTGCTTAAGGGCTTAGGACAGTTTAGTAGTTGTTCAAAATATTTCGCAAATTCTTTGCAATTGTCTTGGTTATTTAGAGCTAATTGTCCGTTTTCCTTTCGGAAGCAAGTACTTTAAGGCTGTTTTAATAATTTTTTGTTTCAATTCTTGCCAGTTCTGTGGGAATTTCAGTTTCAATATCAAGATGTGCAATATAAATTCATCCCACCACGAATGTTTTCTACGTTTTTGTAAAGAGACCAACTTTAAGGCTGTTTTAATAATTTTTTGTGTCAATTATTGCCAGTTCTGTGCTTGTTGTTTATCAAGCTCTTCTGTTAGAGTTGGTTTTATTTTTGCAGGGTCGAACTTTGATATTAGCAGTCTCTTTTTGAATAAGTTTGCGAGGTTTTTTTTTTGAATAAGTTTGCGAGGCTAAGTTTGATTCTAGTCAAGTAGTGATCCGTGCCTATGTTAGCTCCTTTCCCGACTTGAACATTCAAAATCTCTTTATAATTGGGGTACGAAATGGCAACATGGTCAATTTGAAATTCACTCATGTACGTGTTTGGGCACCTCCAGGTCTTTTGTTTTGTTATTTTCTTCTTAAAATGTGTCGACATTATTTTACATTAAACTGCGAACATAGTTCAACCAGTCTTCTACCATTATGGTTAGTCCATTTATGAGCCAGAAAACTGCCGACTGTTTTCCTGTACTTTCTTTCTTTCCGTAGTTGGCCGTTGAAATCACCCAGTAGGATTTTTATATTTTTAGAGGAAATTTTAGAAATAGTCTTTTCCAGTATTTCCCAGGACTTATTTACTTTTTCAGGATTAGATTTATTTTCTTCGTTAACTGGGAGGTGTGTATTGATTTATGTATAGTTTTTGTTAACACAGTTGAGGGATAGTGTCATAAGTCGATTATTTACTGGCTGGACATTAGTTATAGAACCAAGAATGGTTTTTGAGATAGCGAAAGCAACACCGAGATATGGTGTATTTTTGATTTTGTGAAATAAATTTTGTATCTGTGAAATTGCTTTTATTATATATTTTTTCTTTTTTACTATGTAACGTTGGAATATATCCCTTATAATTTCGTACCAATTACCATTCCGTATTCACGATTTCGATATTTACGGGACGTATCCCCCCGAGAATAAGGAGGTTTGACTGTACTTATTTTATTTATATTAATTATTTTGTTTCAAAATTTCATAATTAAACAAAAATGCTACCCGGTATTTTTACAAGACAAAGAACAATTTCGTTCTGGGTGTGAGTTTTTAAAAATGTGTTGCTAGTCTGTTGACGGTGTGTGCATATTTCAAAAAGAGAAAGTTTGTTATTGCTTTTGAATTTAAGTCACATATTGCATGTCGTGCAGGGAAACAAAAGTTGTCCGTATATCCGAATAATATTTATGGTTAATTTATTATTAATTCGATAGACAACGATTTTTTATAATTAGTGATAATGGTAATAATAAATAATGTAAATACAGGGCGTAAGGAAAAATACTTTTGTAAATTTGTCCAACGAATTTTTACATCATTTAAAAGAAAAAAATCTGGAAAAAATAGCAAAGTTATTAAATTACTAATCGAATGACTTATGATAAGAATTATATCATGTTTGGTAAATACGAGGGTTGCTATTTATGTAACCGGAATACTAAATAAAAAGAAATATTTATCATTGAAAATGGTTTTATTGTTTTTCAAAATATTGCCCGCGATGATCGACACACATTGGCATAAGTTTGAACCAATTTTCATAGCATTTTTCCCATCCCGATTGAGGTATCTCCAACACATGCATTTTGTAGGCATGAACCGCATGAACCGCTTCTGGCGTCGAAAATCGCTGACTACGTAGTTTATACTTCACGGACGGGAACAAAAACATATCATGGAGTGCCAAATCAGGACTGTACGGTGGAGGACCCATCAATACGATGTTTTGACCCCATCAATACGATGTTTTCACCGGTCGAATATTGAGTTGTTCGGGTCCGATGTGTGAAAACTCGCGTTATTATGATGAAGAATGGTCCTGCGTCGCTGGTTATTTTTCTTATTTATTCAAAAACTTCTGGCAAACAAATGGTTGTGTACCATTTAGAACTGACCGCTCTAGGATTCTCTAGTGGCACTGTAGTAACCCGCCCATTTATCCCAAAAAATAGGCAACCATTTTAGGAATACTCTTAGTCATCGTTCTATAGGTTTAACTAAGACAATATATAAGAAGGTATTCCAATCCTACAAGGAATTATGGAAATGTGTCAAGCGTTGGCGCCATCTCACGGGTATTCAAGGCATCAATTTAAACGTTTTAGGGCGTGCCGACTTAACAGTTTGGGGTTCAAATCCGCACCATTGATATATATATTCTTTTTTGTTCAAAAATTGTATTAAAATTATTCTGCTATTAATTTCTGATAACTATTAAGTTGTAAGTTATATTTTCAGTCTCTAGGGTTAAATAATTAATAAAATAAAAAAAATGTACGTCATTCACCATACACATTTGTTTTTTAATTGAAAAGGCCTACAATAATTCTAATAATTATAATTTATATTATGCATTTGAACCCCAAACTGCTAAGTCGGCACGACGTATAAAGTTTAGATTGATTCCTTGGATATACGTGAGATGGCGCCACCGCTTGATGATGTGAAAACACTGGTATTCTGACGTCACAAACATAGCAGCCAATCGCGGCGCGTTCGTAGTCACGTGATTTTTTTTTAAATTTTGTACATTTTAATTAATTTATAATTAATTGTAACACGGTTTGAAAAAGTTTTTCGCATCATAAAATCATAAAATAAACTAGAAAAATCTATAATTACACTGGGGAACAATTTGAAAAGTAATTTCTTTTATACGTAAATTGACATGCTAATTCCAAAACTATATTAAGATTTTTTCTATCACGTTAAGTTTTTTCTCTACAGTTGTTGCGCATCCGACTAAGCTTGGCGAATCACAGAAGTCACTAGTGCTCCTAGGTCTAGAACCTTCTTAGACCTAGGAGTATGGGCGTGAGTGACGTTGCGTCACCCAAAACTAGTTCGGTCAGTTACGCATGAGATGCTAAAGTACGCGGGTCTGTGTCGCACTGATATAGTGAAGTAAAAGTATACATACACAACTACAGATTTTCGTTATGTCTGCCTCTGGTAGTTCTCGTCGTAAGTGCTTAAACAGCCCTGATTCATTTTGTTATATATGTGGCAGTTTCTTTGTCAGGCAAGCCTATTTTGCTTATTTTAAAGTGAAAATAGGTGACCAAAATAAATCATGGGCCCCTCATAAAGTGTGCAAGCAGTGTGTAGAGAGTTTACGAATGTGGACGAAGAGAACACATAATAAACTTTCGTTTGGTATACCAGTTGGCGAGTGCCCAAAGATCACTTAAGTGATTGCTGCTTTAGCATAGTGAAAACATCAGGATTCAACAAGAAAAACAAACATAAAATTGAGTACCCTAGTTTATCGTCAGCTATACGCCCTGTGCCTCATTCAGCTGAAATTCCAGTGCCAGTTTTTCAAGAATTACCTTCTTTACAAATACAAGAATGTGAATCAAGTGAAGATCGAAGTGACTCTACCGACGAAGAATTCAAAGTTTCCAATGATTCTGTTCGTAAAGGATTCAATCAACATGAATTAAACGATTTAGCACGAGATTTGGGACTATCCAAAAAAGCATCGGAATTATTAGCATCAAGACTGCGCGAAAAAAAAATTTCTTGACAAAGGAGCTAAATTTACTTACTATCGATCCAGAGAAAGTGAATTTAGGCAGTACTTCAGAAATAATGACGGATTTGTATATTGCCAGAACGTAGAAGGTTTAATGAAAGAATTGGCCATTTCGAACTATAACGCAACTGAATGGCGATTGGTTATAGATAGCTCAAAGCGCAGCTTGAAGTGTGTTCTCCTACATAATGGAAATTTATGCGGTTCCGTCTTGGCCAGCCACGCGGGATACTTGTTAAAGTATCCCTGGTTTTTGTGCATGTGGGCATGCAGCAGAGCTCGTGAAAAGCATTGGGTGCAGTCGAACTGGCCGCCAAGATCTGACCTAAGACCTGGTGATACAAACATTTTAAATCAGCCACTTGTTGACAGAAAAAAACATTATATTTCCGCCTTTGCATATAAAACTAGGTCTCATGAAGCAATTTGTTAAGGCTTTGTCAATTGAAGGAGACTGTTTTAAGTATAACATTTTGGCATTCCCTAGCCTGTCATATGAAAAGATAAAGGTTGGTGTGTTTGATGGTCCACAGATTCGGCAACTCGTTAAAGATGAAAATTTCACTGAAATGACCGAACTTGAAAGGAATGCTTGGTTGGCTATTAAAAATATTTTCTATTAAAAAGACTATTAAAAGGCTATTACTAACTTAAAAAAGGCTATTAAAAAGACTTTCGTGGAAATACACGAGCCCCGAATTACATCGCAATTGTTCAACAACTCTTGGAGAGCTTTAAAAAGCTTGGTTGCAACATGAGCATCAAACTGCATTTCTTACATAGTCATCTTGCTAACTTCCCAGAAAATCTTGGTGTTGTTAGTGATGAACAGGGCGAGCGATTCCATCAAGATCTAAAGGTTATGGAAGCGCGGTATCAAGGTAGATGGGATGTCAGTATGATGGCTGATTATTGTTGGAGCATCAGCCGAAAATGTCCACAAACTGAACACTCCAGGAAAAGCTATAAGAAGAAATTTTTACCATAATTTATTTTATTTATTTTTTGTATAAACACAATTTAACTTTTAATAATATGTTAACCTCTGTATGAATAACATATTCTAATCTATTTGGTTAGATCTCACTTTATTTCCTTTCGTATGTACACTTTTAAGGTAAAATGAGGGGTATGCTGTAGCTTAAGAACTTGACGTGATAGAGAAAAACTGTGAATATTTTTGAATTAAAAGATGAAAAATTAGTCAAAAACAAGTCACAGATCCAAGTCACCAAAATTGCTGTTATTTTTTATTCAAAAACCCAATTATACAATAAGTGATAATGATCTGGAATTTCAGTTTCAATGTCCAGATGTGCAATATAAATTTAATATGGGTGAACCATTCAAGTCTATCTAGTCATTTTACAAAATACCCATTTTTTTTTCTTTTATTAATTTCTATGCTTTCTAAGAGATTTAGTTTTTTTTATATTTATTTTCGTTGTTAGTTTAATTTCGTTGTTAAGAGTGTGATTGTCTGAAATTAAATGATTAGCATAATAAAATAACTTTTTTTACGTTCCCTGAGCCTAATAAGAAAAGGATCTTCCCGTTTGTCCAACATAGGCGTTTGAAAACGAACCACACTCAAATAAACTCCTGATTTATAAAGTTTGTTCGATTGACTTTTATTGTTTTTAATAAAACCATCTTTTTATAAGATCATGAAACAAGATATTTTAGATTTACACTGGTACATTATCGCACATTTGCTTCCAAAAGGACACCACTCGAAAAACAAGGTTTTTCAAACTGTTTTGTAATTTAATATCATCGATGAGAGTAAAGCTGACATATTTGTTAATATTTTTCATTTGTAAGTATTGCGTGACTAAATTTTATAAAAATACCCAGTAAATGTAAAAAAACGGTATCTTTTGAGATGCGTCACTTTTGAAGTTTATGCCGTTTATTTAATATAAATTATTTCGAATTGGGACGCTTTTGATGATACTTTTTCAAAATCGCCTTCACTTAAGACACTTTTGAAAACTAACTTTTTCATTTTTCCCTGAAGAATCCAAAATAGGACTATTTATAACTGCCTTACAAAATTTGCTTCGGACTAATTTTTGAGATACTATATTACAATAGATAAAGATGTTTATAGATAAAAGGCAAAGGTAAAGTATTAGGGTTAGAGGCGCATCAGCAACTAGGCGAACCACGGTCATCAGCTACCGACAAACCCAGGCCAGCAGCTCCATCAGGCTATCAACCCTTGGTTATGTGCCTACTCATAAGTCTATCAGGAAACCTACCGACTGGCTAGTGACCAATGTAGAACACTTCTCAAAAGGCATCCGGCCTTATCCAGCCTTTAACTGGCGTGAATGAGGAGTAAGTTGTTGTGGGTTAATTGTTGAAAACAATCTAATTTTAATTAGGTGTTTTTAGTTAAGCAAAACATCAACAAGGCTCACATATTTACTTTTATAATGGAAACATTTACATTGTTACAAATACGGGCACTTAGCTAAAATAATATCAAACTCTTTTAGTTACGATCTAAGAACTGAATTTAAATATTTGTTTTTTAACTGACCGTAAACAAGTCGTTATTATTAGCTCAGTAACAAAAATAAACTTAACAATAGAGTTTTGAAACTTGAAGAGATTTACCACTAAACACAAAATCACTTTTTTTGAACTGCTCGACGCACGTTTCGCTAACCATGTTAGCATCATCAGGAGATTATTTAATCTAATTATATAGCTAAATTATGTTATATTTATATGAAAAACCCTACCTAACGAAGCGTGTAAAAATCATGAACCGTGAAGTTTACTAAGCCTTACATTAATAATTGAAACAGTTGACTGAACGGCATAGGTGCTTTATCTCGGTTCATGATTTTCTTACATTTTTCTATTTGAATGCTTTCATATGCATCCAAAGCCCTATTATTATTAACACTTTTAATTAGTCTTAATTTACTAATATCTATACTGTGGTCGTGTTCGATTGCGTGTTGGGCAACACAAGATTTTTCATTTCTCCCGTATCTAATGTGGGCAATATGTTCTTTATAACTTGTCAATATGGATCTTTTTGTTTGCCCAACATACCTTTGATCACAGTCTTGGCAACTTATTTCGTAAATACCCGACTTTCATGTTGCTCTACTTTATTCTTTGAATTACCCAGAACTTCTCTTAATTTATTATATGGTTTGTACACAACCTTAATGTCCACTTTTTTCAAAATTTTGTCGAGCCCTCTTGTTAATTGGGCATCAAATGGTAAACCATGAATTTCTTTGAGTTCCGATCCTTTTGAAAAGTCGAAGATTCTTTCAATAATTTTCTGAACTTATGTTTTCTAATTAATTTATCTACAATGTTCTTATTATAACCATTCACTTCAGATACCTCCCTAATTAATTTTAATTCTTTGTTATAATTATCTTTATTTAAAGGAAAATTAATTAACCTATTTACCAGAAAATTTAAACTAGCAATCTTATTTTGGAAGCTATGTTTTGAATCGTTAGGAATGTATCTCGAAGTGGTGGTGTTTTTTCTGAAAATATCAAAATCTAACCTATTTTTATTGTTTCTACTGACTAAAACATCCATAAATGGTAAACTATCGTTGTTTTCGAGTTCATGCGTAAATTATATTTTGGGATTTGCTATTTAAGTTCTTAATAAAATCATCTAAATTTTCATTTTTCGAATCGAAAATGGCAAAAACGTCATCCACATATCTTAACCATACCGTCGAAAAGTAACTGAATTCATCTTTTGCCTCGGTTTCAAATTTACACATAAATAAGTTAAGAACGGTGACAGAGGATTGTCCATTGACATTCCTTCTTGTTGTTCATAAAACTAGTTATTAAGCTGAAAACAATTTTGCTTCATTCATAATCTTGTTAAGGAGATGTACTCAGAAACAATCTTGTTATTAAAACCGTTTAAGTCGAGTAACTCCCTCAGGTATTTCAAGGTATGTGGAATCGGGACACTCGGAAACAACGATGAAACGCCAAAGGAAACCAAAACCTCACCTTCCTGTAGATGTATGTTTTTGACTTTTTCTATGAATTTGGTTGAGTTTATCACAGAACAGAAAAGTAGTTTATTTGATAAATTTTTAAATTCCTTTGTTAACCACTTTGCCAAACTGTATGTTGGATAATCAATGGCTGATACAATTGGTCTCATTGATTTTTCTGGTTTATGAATTTTTGGTAGAGCATACAATCTTGGCACTTTTGAATTAGAAACATGTAGTTTGCTTTTCGGAGAAGGATAAATAAGGCTGTTAACAACAGGACTAGACAAAATTTTGAAAAAAGTGGACATTAAGTTCTGGGTAATCTAAAGAATAAAGTAGAGTAACATGAAAAGTCGGAGATATACGATATTAGTTGAAAAGACTGTGATCGAAAATATATTGGGCAAACAAAAAGATCCATATTGACAAGACATAAAGAACATATTGCCCACATCAGATATGGTAGAAATGAAAGATCTTGTGTTGCCCAACATGCAATCGAACATGACCACAGTATAGATATTAGTAATTTAAGACTAATTAAAAGTGTTAATAATAATAATAGGGCTTTGGATGCATATGAAATAATTCAAATGGAAAAATGTAAGAAAATCATGAACCGAGATAAAGGACCTATCCCGTTCGGCCAACTTTTTCATTTATTAATGTAAGGCTTGGTAAACTTCACGGTTCATGTTTTTTACACGCTTCGTTAGGTAGGGTTTTTCATATAAATAGAACATAGTTTAGTTTTATAATTAGATTAAATCATCTCCTGATGATGTTAACATGGTTCGCGAAACGTGCGTCGAGCAGTTAAAAAAATGTGATTTGGTGTTTAGTGGTAAATCTCTGCACGTTTAGTGTTTCATAACAAAGGTTCCAATAGAAGAATTGATAGAGTTTTTAAAAACGATCAAATATTCAGGGGATGGGATTTTATTCATATTAACAAGTTCTTGTAGATATTGCTTTTTGTTTTCGGATAATTGTTAAGTTTTTCGTAGGCTTGAGTTAACTAGATCGGTTCGAAATTAACCAGCGATCTAGTCTTCTTAGCTTTGAGTATGTTGACCATTTTAAAATAGTCATTTTTGTACGATGTTTTATAATAATAAAAAAATACACAGCTGATCCTTTTCCACCCGAAGAATTTTTATGTCGTGCCACTCCACCTTCGTTTTGTAATGGTTGGATTTTTTTAATTTAGTTATTGCGTAAAAATAAGCAGCAAGTAAATATTTATTTATTTTTTGATGTCGCAATAATTCAATAAAGCAAGCACTTCCAAATCTTCCTTATCTTGATTATTTCCCAGTGCTTTTAGGTAATGTAGGACACAGCTTCCAATTCCACTGCACCACTCCTTTCATCAGTCTTGTTCCAAACATTTCTGGTATGCATGTTACTTATAGTAAAATTGTAACAAGTTTACTTTTATAATAAAATAAAATCCGAACGGTAAGTACCACTAAAATGACGCAATTCAAAATGAACAATAACTCATAGTCCATCGCCAAAGTCAAATACGTCCTAAATCGAAATACTACGCTTTTGAAGACTAACATGTACGAAACTGTTCTCGAAAGCCAAGTTACAACTGTGTCACTTTTTCGGAAACGGTTTCGATTCGCGTGGATCCTTAAAACTGACAACCATCATCTACAAGATTATTGAAAAAGATAATACGCTTTAGATGATTGATGGAATACCATTTGCTTAATATGTTAGTGGTAATAACTCAAAAACCACAATTTTTGAGTTGTGTCACTTTTGAAGCAATAAGTTGACGATATTTTGATTTGCTTCACAGGTTCTGATAAGCCAACTAAATTAATTTTTAACTTACATAAATTCTCTACACAATAAAATTTAATTTACAGTTGAAGAAGAACCAAATAATAGTATATCCTTTTTAGATTTAACAATTACCAGAGGTGGCGGTTAATAATTCTTATTTGTTTTTCTTGAAAAAAAAATGTTTAATTTGGGAGAAAGGTAAAAAATGGTTTATTAAAAATATGCGTCATCGCTAGCTGTACATTTTCCCCATCTTTTTGGCAATTTGTGAATACCTTTCCAGAAAAACCGTACATCAAACAGCGTGATTCCTGATGTCACTACTAAATAAATAGTCAACAAAATCTATGATACTGTATTTGCCTGATCGTAAAGTGGAGGGAGGTTAGAGAGATTGTTGAGATCGTTGAAACATCTCGGACAAACGCGTACGAGCCATTCTACATGAACATTTGGGCTTGAGAAAACTATGGGTGCTGCGTTCGCTCACAGCTACTGACTGAAACATTGTTTCTTGGTTTGTGTATTTTGAATTTATTAGTACAATAAAAATGTTTACTTATTTAATTATACATTTAATTCGGTTTCGCTCTACAATTAATAATAAGTGGTTCTATATTATTAGTAAATGATACATAGGAATATTCTATTTCAATAACATGGTTAATCGAATTTATCCAAGTTTCTTTGGGAATACTATCTACAACCTTCCTAATTAATGTTGCAGAGTCGGTGAAATGTTTTCTGCTTTAACATTGGATTTTGCCTGATGCCACATATGCTCAATTGGATTAAAAACACAGTAATACGGGGGAAGGCGTAAAAAGATCCATATTGACAAAATATAAAAAACATATTGCCCACATTAGATATGGGAGAAATGAAAAATCTTGTCTTGCCCAACATGCAATCGATCACTACCACAATATAGATATTAGTAATTTAAGACTAATTACAAGTGTTAATAATAATAAGGCTTTGGATGCATATGAAAGCATTCAAACAGAAAAATATAAGAACATCATGAACCGAAATAAAGGGCCTATCCCGTTCAGTCAACGTTTTCAATTATTAATGTAAGGCTTAGTAAACTTCACGGTTCAAGATTTTTATACGCTTCGTTAGGTAGGGTTTTTCATATAAATAGTACATAGTTTAGTTTTAGAATTAGAGTAAATGATCTCCTGATGATACTAACAGGGTTAGCGAAACGTGCGTTGAGCAGTTAAAAAAAAAGTGATTTGGTGTTTAGTGGTAAATCTCTTCAATTTTAGTGTTTCACACCAAAGGTTCCAATAGAAGAATTGATCAGGTATAAAATTAATTTTATCTTTTTACCTGTTATTTTATTAGTCCCGGCCTTATTTACGTTTCTTGCATCTTTTCCGGGTTTCGTTACGACAGGAGTTGTTAAAAGTTTATTGCAGCCAATCGGTCAATAATATATCGTGAACCGCACTATACTATGTAAGTGTATCGGTAAAAGAAAACTAAAAGGAGACACATCGGTCAATATGTCCCCGGTCTGAAGTAAAACACACTTTTTTTGCAAATTTAGGCTTTATTCATCAATACATTTTCCTTGAAGAGCAATACAATCATTCCACCACTTTTCTAATATTTCTAGACCTTTTTAAAAGAACGATTTCTATTTCTTTGCAATTACCTCTTCAAATGTGTTTACAGCAAGCATTTTTTTGAGTTCTGAGAACAGGAAATAATCACTGGGGGCTTTATCTAGAGAATACGGTGGATGAGGAAGCAATTCGAAGTGCATTTCATGCAATTCAACCATCGTTGGCAATGTTTTATGACACTATGCATTGCCTTGGTGAAACAGCACTTTTTTTGTTCATTTGGAACCTTTATTTACGATCTCGTCCTTCAAACGCACCAATAACGCTATGTAATATTCGCTATTGATGGTTTTACCTTTCCCGAGATAATCGGTAAACAATATCCCATGCGCATCCCAAAATACTGAGGCAATAATCTTGTCTGCCCATGGTTGTGTTTTGTTGTTCCATTCAGCTGACTACCGATTTGACTCCCGACTGTAGTGAGGGATCCACGTTTCATCCACTGTCACATACCGCATGAAAAAAACATTTTTATTTCGCTAGAACAGCTCCAAACATTGCTTAGAATTATCAGTCGGTTGTTGGTTTTGGTCTGGTGTCGATACCCATTTCGATAGCAATTTAAGCATTCCCAAATGTTCATGCAGAATGGTGTAACACTTCCTTTCGATATCTTCATGATATCAGCTATCCTGTAGCTTTCCTTTACGGTTTTGCCAAATATTTTGTGAATTTTTCTGATGTTGTCTGGCATAACCACCTCATTTGGCCTATTAGAGCGTTCAGCATTATTGGTGATTATTATTGACTGATTTTCCTGGGGCAGAGTCCAGGTTATATTTATAAAACCATTGTTTTGCGTCGACGATATTTTTCCTCGTCAAAAAGCAATGCTTAATCAAATAACGATTTCCTTTTGCCATTGTTTTGAAAATGACAAAAGTAGCGCCACACTACAGAAACTGGTAGACATATGACGTTTGTAGGTTGGCACAATCGACCACTGATAAGAATTTTTCGTAAGTGACGCCATCTATATGTCACACCGGGAACTTATTAATCGATAAGTTACACTGAAACATAAATCAATTTTCGAAGAAAAAAACAATATTTTATTTCAAAGTATCTGTACAAAATTAAATTTCCTTTTGTAATTCATATTTTTTGTTCTGCCAAAAGTAAACAAAAATCTTAGTTCATTGACTTGCGGTTTTATTTAATTCGATAGTGGAATTAAATTATATGGTGCAATTGGAAATATCAATTGGACAAGCATCGATATTGTTATCAAAAATCATTTATTTAGAGATGGTTTTTGCCTTAGATGTTAGTAGATTACTGTCTTGCTTATTTAATAATTTCTAGCTATTGTACGTTGATACAGAACAAATTGGAATGATTGAAAGGAGTTTGTCATGGTATTTTATATCAAATAGATGAAAGTAAACATAATTGTCTATGAATAATTATTTTCTGCTTCTGTTTTTATCAAGTGTTGATACCCATGAGTCTATCCGACTTGGTGAGGGTAACTTGCTCACCTGTTGAACACTGTTACTTGCCACATATTTATTTTAGACTCGTCTACATTTCCATCCAAATTATACGTATATGACATTCTTATCCTATGACACTATTTCTTTTTCTGTCATACAAAGTGTAACCATTTCAGCGTTCTCATTTCCGCTAGTCTCAGTAGGAATTCTGATTTTCTACTGTCTGCTCAAGTCTCTTCTGAATAAGTCATAATAGAGCCAATGATTTTAGTTGTACCGTAAGACAAAAAAAAAATTTCGACATCTCCGTAATTATTAAAGTATTTCATGGAAAGTGCGTCAGACATCGATGAAAATAAGTGGTAGTCCAAAGGGGCCAAGTCTGGTGAGTATAGCGGGTGGGGCAAGAGTTTCCAGCCAAGTGCCGAAATAATCTGTAAAATCACTTTTCCCAATTTTGGCCGCTTTTCGATCAATGCATGGTTCAAATTGATCATATGTTGACTGATTTCTGTAACTCATGATACACCACACCTTTCTGATCCCACAAAATGCACAGCATTGTCTTTTTTCAAAGCGATTCGGTCTTGCGGTCGATTTTGACGGTGGTCTTGCATCAACCCATGATTTTTTGCGTTTGGAATTCACGAAATATATCCATTTTTCCATTTGCCTGTCGTTCAGCTGTTGTGGTACCCATTTTCCAGCCTTCTGTAATTTTCTCATGGCGCGCAGATGATTACAAATGGTTCGACGACCAACATTTAACCTCTCTGCCATTTGTTGTGTAGTTTGTATATCGTCTTCTTCCAGGATTGCTTGCAATTCGGCATCTCCAAATTTTTTCGGTTCCTGGTTCCTGGCGGACGTGGCGTTCTTTGTCTTTCGAGTCAAAATCATCACTTTTGAATCGTCTAAACTAACTCCCACAAGCGGGTTACGTTGGTACATTGTTACCGTAAGTTTCCACAAGTATACTACGGCGTTTCCCTCGCGTTTTTCTTTTAATTGAACAAGAAAAACAGGTACGAAACTCGACATGTTTACCACTCGAAAAAAATATGACACTAACTCGAAATCGTTTGAATATTAATGGGGTTTTAAAAGGTATTGTCATAGAAACAAAATGACATAAAAAATTACACTCATTAACATACCATACTCATTAACATGCACTCATTAACATACATTGAAGTAATTTCGTTGTTGACTAATATGGGATATGATTCTTACTTAAGAAAAATATTGATAATGTTCATTAGTTCATTAGATTATTGTTCAAGTTGTAAATGAATCGTTGGTTAAATTTACGAAGGTACTTTTTCTTACATCATTCGACAGTTTGGCCCACCCTACCATATGGAAAGTTTTAAAACAAAAAGAAATACCCGAAAAAGTTATACGCCTTATTCAGGAAATATATACGAATGCACGGTATGTTGGATATAGCAGCGAGGAATTTGAAATTCTTACTTCGGTGAGACAGAGGTGTGTCTTGCCTCCTCTTCTCTGCAATGTTATGCCCTTAAAATTATCTATCTATTGCTAGATTATGCCCTTAAAACTATCAACTAAGGTCCGCTTGACGGACCTTGAATACGCGGATGACATGCCTTAGGTCGTATCAATAGAACAATATCATCCATATGCTAAACAGACTTGAAATGGAAGCCCAGAAAATAGGCCTGAAAATTAAGTCGCTCAGAATTAACACCAGAAACTTCAGCCCTTTCCTCCGCAACGAATTACTCATAGAAAATGTGGGAACTTTTACACACTTGAGCACCATTCTCACATAAAAAAGTAAGTGTAAATCATGATGTCAAAAGCAGAATACGAAAAGCTCAAGGAGCTTTTGAAGCTCCTGAAGCTGCTGAAGTATGAAGATCCACACAATACTCAACGCAAACAAAACTCCATATATTTAATATCAATGTTAGGGCGGTCTTGCTTTATGTTTGTAAAACGTGGAAAAGAACGAAGACAATAACAAAAAAAAATCAAGTCTTCATAAGTAATAGTTCTGGCGCAGATTAGAACGCAGATGGCGCACCGTTATTGAAGCCCTATGCTCCGCGTAGTAGTTGAAGGACCACATATCCACATATATATATATATATATATATATATATATATATATATATATATATATATATATATATATATATATATATATAAACAATTATAGAGGAATATCTCTTCTCCCAGTTTGTTACAAGATTCTATCTCAATGTCTACTAGACAGAGCACAGGGACAGTTGGAACCGAACATTGGTGAATATGAAGCAGGTTTTCGACCGGGCAGATCCTGCCCTGAACAGATCCTGAATCTAAAGTTGATTCTAAGACATCAAAAACTGTACAATAAAAATCTCGTCTGTACATTTGTGGATTTCAAAAAAGCATATAATTCTATTGACCGCGAATCTTTATTCCGAATCTTGAAAGAACAAGGACTAGATCTGAAAACGCTGGCAATTATTAAAGCAACGTTAACTAACACAAGGTCAAAAGTTAAATTCATGGGTGACATCTCAGAGCCCTTCGAAATTAAAACTGGTGTGAGACAAGGGGATGGACTCTCACCACTCTTATTTAACTGTGTTCTAGAAAAAGTAATACAGGAGTGGCGTGAAAAAAAGTCGGCCCTGGATATTGACCAGGCCATTAAACTGGGGAGAACCAACATCAAAATTGATTGTCTGGCGTTTGCTGAACTAATTATGAAAAACGGGTTGGAAAAGGCGGCCAATAAGGGTAGATATCAAAAAATGGAAACTACATTGAGACTTACACAAAATATTTACAACAAAAAATGCATATCTATGAACACAAAACTGAGACATTACAACCCAGTTATTAAGCCAGAATGTCTATATGGGGCAGAAACGCTCATTTTGAATAGAAAGAGAGACATCGAGGAGATTGAAAAGAAGAAAAGGGAAATCATAAGAAAAATCTCAGGCCTTAAACAAATAAATAGCACAACATACCGACTTCGAGAAAATCAGGAAATCAAAGAAAAAGAAGACTTAAGTTTTACGGACACATAAAACGGATGAATCCGAGTAGGCTAACTAGACAAATAGTCGAATTTTATGAAAATAGGAGAAGAGCTGAAGTAGAAATAATTAAATGGATTGCTGCACTTAAAGAGGACCTAAGATCAGCAAATATTACACAAAGTGAAATTCAGGATAGAGGCTGTTTCAGACACAAGGTTAACGTTTGGAGGGTTGACCAGAGAGAAAAATGTAGGAAGACTGGAACAACTTGGTCTGAGGGAAGGAAAAAAACTCAGAGCGAAAGAATGAAATTAGTATGGGCGCAAAGGAAGGCTAACAACAACAAATACCTCTAACTACACTTCGCGTGGTCCATTAGGGCCCATTACGTGAATAATAATAATAATATACATAAACATATGCTTCATAATGTTTCAATATTTTGTAAATTTTACTCAAAATATTTTATTATTTCAGGACTATCGCTACTTCCAAATTCGAACCAACGTATGCCAGGCAAGCTTTTCCTTGCTTCGATGAACCGAACATGAAAGCAAAATACATTGTTCACCTTTTGAAACCCAAGAAGACCAATTATATAGCTTTGTCCAACTATCCAGTTGATGTAAGTATGGTCAACTTAATTTACAATTCAGTATTTACGATCGTAGAATGAAAATTCAGATAGTTTTTAAATAAAATATTGATTTTTTGATCAAACATCGATTTATTTTTTAACGGAGTATCCTTTTAGCTTGATACACTTCGCTCAAAGGTTTTCCAAGAACCAGAGATTTTTTTTAAAGAATTCGAAGAACGCGATACCGTTTAGTTTTTTTATATGCAATTTAAAGTTGGGCTTTAAATTTATTTTTACTTCTTCTAAAAACTTTGCGAGTCCGTAAAAAAAACCAAATGTCGCTTGCATGTAATTTTAATTTTCATAGAACCCTACAACCTTTTACCTTTTTTTATTAAAGGTTTCATTGCCGACTTTTGGAATTTTTCAAATAAAAAAAAAAATTAACATAAAAAAAAACCTGTGGGCCCAATAATGTTTTATGGAGGCTGAGGAGATAGCAAAAGACCTCTCCTATCGGCCATTTTAATTTGGTAAACGATGCACCAAACACTGTGTATATTTGGCAATCAATATTATGTATTTTTATACGTTCAAAAATTATATTATATATTAGTACATTATATTTTTTACATTTGTCTATACACTTAAAAATTAAAATACTGACAATTTAATTTACTTGTTCATGAAAAAAAAGTACTTCTTGGCACATCAAAATGAAAATACCAAAAGTCCGGTTAGTCTAGACATTCAAAGGTACATAAATTCACATCAAACTGGAAGTGAGTAAAATTGTCCAACACATAATTAAAATTAACATTTCGAAATTCCCCATCGCTCCGGTACGTGGATAAAAATTGACTCGAGGTCAAAGGTAAAAAAAAATGGGTTTTTTTTTGCGATTTTCATCAAAACTGTAAGTTTTATCGTAAAAATCACTTCAGACAAAAATTGTAGATCATAAAATTATCTATAAAAAAGGTATCGATAATTTTTTCCTAAGAGCCACCGTTCCTGATATATAGCGATTCAAAAAGTTGTACGCCACCTCTGAGGTAGTGTACTTTTAAGTGTACGCGTTTTTTTTAAACATGGTTTCCCCAGTAGGCCTATTCCAAAGGTCTGTTGTGATTCTGTTTAATTGGAAACTATTGCATAATAACAGATATTAGCAAGGGTTGGAATTGATAAAAGCGATGGAAATTAAAAAACAGTTGAAAAATTTATTCGTCCGATTCATAATCTTCAATTACTTCTTCTTGTTGTTCTTCTGCTTAATCTTCTTCTTCTTCTTCTTGATCTCCTTCATCCTGGGCGAATCCTCTACTGTTGATGATTCAACATTAGAACACGACTGGCCTTGACAATTCATACATGCCAGAGAACAAATCAGTCCAACTTTTTTGCAACCACATTTAGCACTGCATCCCTTTTTACAGTTGCAACAATTGTGTTTAGCAGTTCTTCCGGCGCAGGTGGGAGTAAAGTCTGAATTGGTTCTAATGTATTGTCGACCAACTTCCAACCCCAGTCTTTTGGGTCTAGCTGATAACCAAGCCGCACTTGAACTTGGTAATATACCCGAAAAAGATGTTGATGAGCGGCAACTGAGATTGGAGGAAGACAAGCTAATTGTACTTGTTTTTTCTTTCGAGTGTTTTTAACAAAACATGCATATCGATAATTATCTAAGCAGATAGTTTTCTTAGGAGCTCCATACATAGAAAGAAGAAAGCGAATTCCGTTGGTGATAATTTCTTGTGGAGTTGAATTACTTTTTTTAAAAACTTCAGAACATTGAACTAAATCTTGTTTTTCAAACATTTTAAAATTGTTGTTTTACCCCTCCTGTAAAATGCAGATGTTGTATTACAGCCTGTTATTGCGTGTAAATTGTATCACCGATATCAGTAAATATCGCCGATAGAAAAATATTTTTACTTATATTACAGCTACAGAGATGTATATACGTGACGTACTTATGCATATTATGACGCTTACAACTTTTTAAATCGTTATATCTCAGTAACGGTGACTCTTAGGAAAAAAATTATTAATACCTTTTTTATAGATAAATTTATGATCTATAATTTTTGTCTAAGGTAATTTTACGATAAAACTTGCCGTTTTGATGACAATCGCGAAAAACCCATTTTTTGACCTTTGACCTCGAGTCAATTTTTTTCCACGTACCGGAAGGATGGGGAATTTTGAAATGTTATTTTTAATTATGTTTTTAACAATTTTACTCACTTCCAGCTTGATGTAAATTTATGTACCGTGACTCTTATTGTTCTGTCTAATTTGGATAGGCGTGGCGTGGATAGGTGTGTAAACCACCATCTACTCCTGTGTACTTAGTGTGGTGTGGCGTAGCGTGGAGTGGATAGTGTGAAAAGGGCCTAAAGGTTAAACATATTCATTAAGTTTTTTTTTTCGCTAGGGCTGTACTCCATATTTCGTCTTTCATGGCTTTTTCTGGAAAGTCAATATTCTTTTTCTTCAACCATTCGATCAGTCTCTGCTTTGTCAAAGATGTTCTCGGGAATTCTTCTAATAAACCAGAATGGTAACGTGCATTGTCCATGATTATGAATGACTTTGGGAGGAGATTCGGAACCAGCTCAGTTTTAAACCAGTTTTCGAAGTTTTTCCTGTTCATATTGTCATGATAATCCCTCGTCTTTAATCCACTCTTGAAGATTAAATTCGCGCCCTTGATGAAACCATCTTTGGTTCCGGCGTGGACCACTATAAGTCATCGTTAGACTTTAAAAAATAAAAGATAACTCAATTTCTCTTAAACATAAAAAATATTCGAAATAATTCTACCAGAACATAAATTTAATATAACTAATAAGTAATGTTCCGTGCACATAGTACATAGAGTCAAATTCCCTCATATTACCTTAGGTACTTACGAAATTTTAACGAAAAAAAATCATTTGTATTGTTTGGGAGGAATGGGAGGTACTACGCTTTGTAAGGCTTTCCAGAAATCATAATCTGTAATAATCCTTAAATACGTCAAATTAATATTTTGCATTTCTAGGCTATATATATTGCTTATATTGTTTCGCTGCAAATTTTTGAGAGATCCACGAGGGGACTTTGAAGGGCCAAACCGCCTTAAAAAAAATTGTACTTTTATAAGCCCAAAAAAATATGAAACTGAAGAAATTTACAAGGCACCAGTTTTTATTTAAAAAAAAATCTAAAAAGGTTAACAAGTAATTTTTACTTTAACTGTTTTTTTCTTGAATCCGTATGCTTGGTGTCATCTTGCCAGCTACTATGAAATGATCCCTTGCTAAAAATCCGGACCTAAAGTTCTGTTTTTGATATACTCCCATAAAAAATTGATTCTTTTATGAACAATATCTAACAAGTCCATCAAATATTTTCCATTATTTGATTTTTTTCACTTGAAACCTGTACTATTGATCCATCTTCTTAAGGAGTCGATGGAAAACTCAAAATATTCAACTTCTTCAGCGAGTTTTTGTCTTATTGTTGTCAAAGTTACATATTCTTTTCTCGCGTACATATAATAAATTGTGTCCCAAATTCTGTCTTTCAAATATGTTGTAGTTTTGGTTTTTGCGGTATTTTGCTTGGAAGAAGTAAAGTAAAGTGTTTAGGTTAGAGACGCATCAGCAACTAGGCTATTTAGCGACTGGACCTACAGCTTAACGTGGGTTCCGAACCACGGTCATCAGCTTCCGACAAACCCAGGCCAGCACCCCCCTCGGGCTATAAACCCTTGGTTATGTGCCTACCCATAAGTCTATCAGGAAACCTACCGACTGGCGAGTGACCAACGTAGAACACTTCTCAGAAGGCATCCGGCCTTACCCAGCCTTTAACTGGCGTGACTGAGGGGTAATTCGTAGTCGGATTTTACACTCTTGTCTAGAAACAATCACAAACATTTAGGAAAGATAAACGGACAGAAGAAAGAAAAATAACCATCGGAGCGCTCAAAGATTGGTGAAGAATGATCATGTTGCTGGCTGTTTTTTCTTATTAACATTCAAAAGTTTGAATTTATTTTAGAAAATGTTTGTGTTTTTTTAAATTTTGTTCGTTGGGCAAATTTATTACAAAAAAAGAAATTTGTCTCCGATTGGTTTTTTGTTTTTTACACAGTGATTCTTTATTTACATAAGAACAGATTTTTTTCTAATTTTTTGAGTTTTAGATCGTGGCGAAAAAGCCAAAAATCCG
Organism: Cosmopolites sordidus; assembly: GCA_031761425.1. Taxonomy (NCBI): domain Eukaryota; kingdom Metazoa; phylum Arthropoda; class Insecta; order Coleoptera; family Curculionidae; genus Cosmopolites; species Cosmopolites sordidus. Next base: position 332,670 of record JARFXV010000067.1, on the reverse strand, counting down.
GATAAATAATTAGCAGCCCTCGTATTTTTAAATGATAATTTTTTGTTTGTTTGGTTCTCAATGTTTCACAAAAAAAATATGAAATACGAAAAGTTATATGACTAACATCGCCAGCTTGCACCTCAACCAAATGAGTCAGCCCCAGCAGATGATGTCATTGCTGACACCGCCCTTAGTTAACATTAATTTTAATATAAATATTGTAAACTGTAAACAGAAATTAATCTTTAGTTAACTGTCAATAGAACCGTTACTCTTTGTACTACCCAAAAACAAAAATAAAGTTTTTAAAAACGCTTCCACGTGATTTCTAACTTTAACTGAAATATTTGTGTTAGTTTTTAACTGTTCATAAAATATAATATGTATTTTTTAGAAAACAGAAACATACGATGAATTTAACGATTTAGTGACCTTTGAGGAAACGGTGTCGATGTCCACCTATTTGTCATGTTTCATAGTGTCCGATTTTACTCATACGGAAACGTCTTTTAATAATAGTGGTAAGTAAATTATTCAGTATTTTAATTCCAAGTAAAACCTTACGTATAATTTAATATATTATGTCCTCAATTTAATGATCTCCCTTTTTTGAGTATCTTTGGTAAAAGATAGAACTTTGGTAAAAAGTAGTATTAACTTAATCTTCGAAATAATTTCCCTTACTTTCTATACACTTTCGTCGCCTTTCCGGCAACATTTCAGTCGCATTTCAGATTAGATAACGTGTATCACCGAGATGTGAACCGGTTACAACTTGATGATATTGCAGAGGTCGGAAGAGATGAAAATCTAAAGGTGCCAAGTCTGGAGAATACGCGTGGTGCGATAAATTCTCCCAGTCCAACTCAGTGATCTTTTCCAGAGCCCTGTTTTCTGTATATCATCGTGGGTTTTTCTAAATTAAAATAATTTGCCTTGCCAAGACCTTTTGTTGCTCCACAACATCAGTAAAACGAATCCGTTGGTGCTGATAACGGTCCACAGCGACCGTTTGACCAGATTAGAGCAACTCACAGTGCATGACGCCCAGTTGATCCCACCATATGCACAGCAACATCTTTTTGTCATGGATATTGGGTTTTGCGGTACTGATTGATGTCGCATTTGGATTAACCCACGGTTTTTGCCTCTTTGGATCATCGTAGAGGATCCAGTTTTCTCCACAGATCACAGTCTTATGCAGAAAATTATTTTTCTTGTATCTGGAAGATAATGACATAACTACACCAAATCGTTAACTGTTATTATCGGCTGTCAGTTGATAGAGGACCCAAAAACTCTCCTTTTGAATTTTCACTGGGGTTTGCCTAAAGGTTTAGAAATGACATGAGGTGATACTCTTAGTTCCTGCCTAAGCTCAGTGTACGGTAAGGTTTTTCTTCCAGTAGTGCTTCCAGTTCTTCTTCATCCTCCACTTTGAAGTCCCCCCATTTTGGCTGTTCCCGACGTCTTGCAATTTGGAACTTTTAGAACTACTACTTAATAAGTAGTGTACGAAACAGAGAATTTCTCAAAACGATATCATGTGCTTCTACTGCATTCTATTTTTCTGATGAAAGGCGAAAGGACATCACGTCTACTATTAATATCTTCTGGTTATATTCACAGTAGGTTCACATATTATACGTTGTTTTGAAGCTGAAAGTTGGCGCTTTAAAATTACTGTACGACGGGGAAAAAAAAAATGATTCATATGGGTTCAGCAGTCGATGAAATGTAGGGGCCGAGAATTAAGTTATGTTAAATATTTCTAGTATCAAAAATATTAGGGGCTTTTTTAAATATATTTTAAAATTTCAATTATTATATTTTATGAACTTCGTTATTTTTATAGTACGACATATCGTCACCTGAGTATTGGTGTGAGCCAAGTCCAGAAAAGTAAAACCGAAGATCTTTTATTTTTTCCCAGTATTAAATATTAACGACACGACAACGACAGTTTAGAGAAAATTATTGCATAATAAGGAAAAAATATTTCTTTTTCTTCATGATATTTGAAAGTTTAGTTTGGACGTAATGAAAATAAAAAAATAACAAAAAAACAGGTGGACAGTCATGGGGACTGCCGACAGAAGTGAAAACTTGAAACTTGGAAATAACTGTGTGTTTTTTTTCCACGCAGGATCGAGGGTCTAAACAAATATAGAAAATGGACATTTAGAAAAACGAATTATATTACAATACTTTTTTGTACGTTTCTAATGGTGAAATTGAATGATAAGTTAATATACTATCGAAAAACTATCCAACTAGAAACCTGTTTTACCACTCTAGTAAGATAACTCCTAAGCCAGTATGAAATATTCATTGCACGATGTATAGCAGAGATTAAATATCAGAAAAATAAATAATATCTAATTTTTCAAAGCAAATATTCATACCAATATTGGAAATTTTCGGAAATAAATGCTTTGTTTTTGTTATTAATTTTTATACATAAAAATATTAGCATATTAAGTACTCACTCTTGTACTGCACAGTGATTCTACAATTAAACAATTGAAATAATGATTATCTAAAATACAATTGGCGTTGCCAATCTGGCGCAACACGTCACTAGCATGTCGGTGACGCGAACGCATAATTAGTCTATGATAGAAATAAAGATTATTTACAACATACCAGCTCTTAATGTTCTACTCAGTTTGCGTTGGATTAAAGCTTGAAAATGGTTGTGTAATTTGCAGTTCAATTTATCTCACTCATAAGCATATTATTGAAGAGATTTTTGACATTTGTAGTAGTAAAAATTGATGGATTTTATCCTGAAAGATATACATGATGCACAAATTTAACTGGTAGATTTCAATTACAGTTTCTTGATTTTAGGAGAAAATTTACATGCGTTCTCTTTTTTTACAAACCACTACACAATCAAATAACTACAGGCGATTTGCTTGCTTAAATTAACTTCTCTGTTCTTTTAACAGTTACAAGACATCATCATCATCATTATTACATATATTTTCGTGACCGTTTAATACTATTATTAATTTTGTTATTTATTGGGACTTTAGTCAGTTAATAAGTTTTAATGTTTTTATTGTTTTATTGACGTTTCGGTTCAATAACGAACCATTCTCAGAATATTTCAATATCTAATTAAACAATTAATTTTTCAATTTTTTTAACTGATGTGACATTTTTACAAACGAATACTCAAAAATACACTACATCTTGGTGTTGCTTTCGCTGTCTCAGGAAACATTCTTGGTTCTATAACTAATGTCCAGCCAGTAAATAATCGACTTATGACACTATTCCTCAAGTGTGCTAACAAAAACTATACATTAATTAATGCACACCTCCCAGTTAACGAAGAAAATAAATCTAATCCTGAAAAAGTAAATAAGTCCTGGGAAATTCTGTAAAAGACTATCTCTAAAATTCCCTCTAACCATGTAAAAATCCTATTGGGTGATTTCAACGCCCAACTAGGGAAAAAAAAGTACAGGAAAACAGTCGGCAGTTTTCTCGCTCATAAATGGACTAACCATAATGGTACAAGATTGGTTGAACATGTTCGCAGTTCGACCCTACGAAAATAAAACCAACTCTAACAGAAGAGCTTGATAAACAACCAGCACAGAACTGGCAAGATTTGAAACAAAAAATTATTAAAACAGCCTTAAAGTTGATCCCTTCACAAAAACGTAGAAAACATCCGTGGTGGGATGAAGTTTGCGAATGAAGCCGAAGTTAAGCATTCAAAGATTGGAATAGTCAAAAAAACAGCAATAAATTAAAACATCTTTTTGGAAGTAAGAAAAGAAACATCGAAGCTAATTAGACAAACTAAAAGAAAATATGAAAACAATCAACTAAATGAAATAGAAAAAAAATTCCAAAAAAATAACACCCGAAACTTTTACAAAAACATTTAAAACTAAATTAACAGGCTATCAACCCCAAAATCTTTGCTTCCAAAAGGAAAACGGACAAATAGCTCTAAATAACCAAAACAATTACAAAGAACTTGCGAAATATTTTGAACCACTACTAAACTACCCTGAGCCCTTAAACAAATTTCCAACACTAAACCCTAAACAAACAAACCCAGATTCATTACCTCCGAAATGAAGATGAAAATTAGGCAAATCAAGCGACTTAAAAATAACAAAGCTTCTGGTGAAGATGGAATCACTGCTGAACTTTTGAAATTCGCTGGTCCAGGTACAATCACGGAAATAACCAAAATTCTACAAGTTTGGCGAACCGAACGGATTCCGGAAGATTGAAAAGATGCTGTAATCCATCCACTACACAAGAAAGGAGGTAGAACGGATGTAAAAAACTACAGAGGGATATCTCCCAGTTTGTTACAAGATTCTATCTCAATGTCTACTAGACAGAGCACAGGGATAGTTAGAACTTAAAATTGGTGAATATCAAGCAGGTTTTCGACCGGGCAGATCTTGCCCTGAACAGATACTGAATCTAAAGTTGATCCTAAGACATCAAAAACTGTACAATAAAAATCTCGTCTGTACATTTGTGGCTTTCAAAAAAGCATATGATTCTATTGACCGCGAATCTTTATTCCAAATCTTGAAAGAACAAGGACTAAATCTGAAAACGCTGGTATTTATTAAAGCAACATTAACTAACACAAGGTCAAAAGTTAAATTCATGGGTGACATCTCAGAGCCCTTCGAAATTAAAACTGGGGTGAGACAAGGAGATGGACTCTCGCCACTCTTATTTAATTGTGTTCTAGAAAAAGTAATAAGGAGTGGCGTGAAGAAAAGTCGCTCCTGAATATTGACCAGCCCATTAAACTGGGGAGAACTAACATCAAAATTGATTATCTATCGTTTGCTGAGCAATTTTGGCTCAAGATATATTAACGGCACAGAAACACATTGAAATCCTAAAAGAAACATCAGAAAACGTAGGACTCCAAATTTCCTTTGAAAAGACACAATACATAACCCGCAACAGACTAAGAACACCATTTCTAAAAGCAAAATATGGTAATATCAGACGAGTCTATCAATTCAAATATTTGGTTGAAATAATCATGGAAAATGGGTTGGAAAAAGCGGCCAATAAGGGTAGATGTCAAAAAATGGAAACGGCATTGAGACTTACACAAAATATTTACAACAAAAAATGCATATCTAAAAACACAAAACTGAGACATTGCAACACAGTTATTAAGCCAGAATATCTATATGGGGCAGAAACGCGCGTTTTGAATAGAAAGAAAGACATCGAGTAGGCTAACCAGAAAAATAGTCGAATTTTATGAAAATAGGAGTAGAGCTAAAGTTGAAAAAATTAAATGGATTGCTGCGATTAAAGAGGACCTAAGATCAGCAAATATTTCACAAAGTGAAATTCATGATAGATCCTGTTTCAGACACAAGGTTAACGTTCGAAAGGTTGGCCAGAGAGAAAAATCTGGGAAGACTGGAACAACTTGGTCTGACGAAAGTAAAAAAGCTCATAGCGAAAAAATGAATTTAGTATGGGCGCAAAGGAAGGCTAACAATAACAAATGCCTCTAACTGTACTTCGCGTGGTCCACCATACGTGAATAATAATATATATATATATATATTAGAATTACTAGGTTCTCGGGTAGAACCGCGTTTTAAATTTGTAAAATCTCGATCTCTTGAAGCCATTTTCAAGAGAATCTAGTTGATTTACTCCGAGGCCTCAATCTGGCTACTCCCCAGAGTTCACAACTAGAAAAGAACGTGGACGGCACGACGTCTGCATTAATAGGTGAGGTTGTGGGTGGGGCGTTCGGTTGAGAATTGGGGGTCAGACGGGAGGTGGGTGTAACTGGAAGGGTTTTGGATGGGCAATTTGGAAATAAGCGATTTCCATGTATTTGGAACTCTAAGACCGTCGTCCCTCTTGTTTAAGCAGTCTGGACGTTTTTCGATCTCAATTACTTCATGAATTATGCGGGGTTTGTAGGAATATATAGGTGCGATTACTTTGGCCTTGTCGAAATCTATTTTGTGACCCGTTTGGATATGATATTCTGCTAAAGTCGAAGAGAGATTCGATTTTCGGACGGCGAGATAATGCTCGTATATTCGATTTTGGATACGTTTATTAGTTTGGTCGATATATGATTGGGAGCAGCCAGAACAAGGAATCTCATAGACACCGTGTGGCTCCTTCACTGGTCTAAGGAAACTGGATATATTTCTTTCTGTTGTGAATATAGTTTGGATATTACGGGATCTGAATATGTGGCAAATTTTATCAGTAACTCCTTTGATGTATGGCAGAACTTTGGGGTTTTGGGACAATTCTCTAGTAGATTGGTTGGTATGATCAGTTACCTGAACTTTATTAATATGCCTTTTTATTTGACGCTTGTCATAGCCGTTTTGAATTAGTGACATTTCTAGAGAATTAAGTTCTGTTTGCCTATGTTCTCTATCCTATTTTGGAATTTTTCAAAAAATATTTAAACATTAATATCAAAAGCCTGTGGATCCAATAATGCTTTATGGAGGCTGAGGAGATGGCAAAAGACCTCTCCTATTGCCTCACCTATCCTATTCTTTTTGGGTTTGAAAAAGGAAATATTGAATTCTCTGTTGAAAATTTGGCGGTAGCTATGAATGTACCACTTGACTTGAAGGTGCAGCCTTATTGGATGTGGACTTGAAGCAAACCAATATTGACACTGTGCTACCAGTGATGAACTTAGAGTATAGTACAGACTGAATTTTCACTGTTCTGTACTTTGTTTGGTCTTGGTCTTAGTGGCAATCCTATAGTGCACCTTACGAAATCATATATTTTAAAGAAATTGTTACGTTCACAAATGTTTGATCGCTACTGCTAAGTTTATTTCGGGCGAATTAGGGATACCGAATTGCCCGTAGTCGTACTCAGGGTTTTTAGACACCCAGTACGGGATAGGCAAGAAACGAAAACAAATACACTTTTATTATATTTTCAGTTCAGATCTCAGTTACCATTTTTCTACAAATATACTTTAATTATATTTGCATATACAGATAAAGATCTCAGTTACCATTTTGTAAATTATCTATTTGCCGTTTGATCCTATTTGATTACCCTTAAGTTATATTTTCTTTTTGCTAATGTCTGAACAGAGTTAATAACCTCTAATTTATAAGTATTGGGATGTAGAGACGAGCTGTGTAGTTTAGAGCAAATTGTTTAGTTTTTAATTTCCCACGCTAAGGTTAGCGAACCAACTTCCCTACACCGTCTTGTGTATCTTATTTTATAGTTTTATTTTTTTTATATTTTAATGTGCTTTGTATCATTTATTTTTAGTGCGCTTATGTGAATTAAAAGTATAAAATCAAGTAAAGAGTTTTTTTTTAAGATAGACCACTTCCCGGTTCCAGGGTCTTTTCTAATATCAGATATATTAACGAACCGGGTGGCGCCGTTTTGTCGTGCAGCTTCATCCAGTCCAGGAAAAGAAAAAATAAATGGTCACAAAATAATAAAAAATGGACTTATCGCTCTCCAATACTCAGATGACGATATATAAACAAGACAAACATTAACTTTATAATTATATTTTTTAGGTACTTTAACTCCCCTTAGAGTTTATGCTAGTCCTGGAAATTTGAACAAAACAACGTATGCTGGAGATGTTGCTAAAAAGGTTATCGAATATTATGTTGGATATTTTGGCATACCTTATCCATTACCAAAATTAGGTAAGCTATCAATCTTAATTTTATATCACTTAAGAAAATAAAAATTCGTTTTTATTAAGTGCAATCACAATTTGAAAAATAGAAAGCTGATACTCAGCGATGACGGTTTTTAATTTTTGTCTAACAGACTAACCCAACAAAAAGGTAATTATAACACATCACTCAATAAGTTCGTAGGATCACTACGTAGAATGAATAAAAGAACAACTATATTCACCTACATAGTCTCCTTCAAGAATAATACATTGAGTCTAACGCTTCTCTAATATTTCGATGCCTTTTTTGTAGAACTATTTATCTTTGGCGTCAAAATAGGCTTCAGTTTCGGCAATCTCACTTCTTCAGTGGAGCCAAATCTTCTTCCCTGGAGCTTTGTTTTTAGATCTGCAAAAACACGTAGTAGTCGCTGGGAGCCAGATCTGGAGAATACGGTGGATGAAGAAGCAATTCAAAGTTCAATTCATACAATTTTACCATTGTTGCGAGCGACTTGTGAAACGCTTTTTTTTTCTTCATTTGGAGTGGCTTTTAGGCAATTTCTTCCTTCAAATAATTATTGCTATTGAGCAAACGCGATATCCACTTCAAACAGAGCTTTCTCATGGACAAGTGTTCATGCAATCTGTCTGCTGATATCTACAAAGTGTCAGCTGTGTCACGTAACTTCAATTTACGATCCACCGAAACTATTTTGTAGCCTGTTTTTATGTTTTTTTGGAATAACCTGCCGAATTTGGGCGGCCAGAGCGTACAGCGTCATCGGTATTTGAACGGTCGCGTTTAAAATCTGCAAATCACTTCTCTACGATTTGTGAACAGGTTGTTAAAAAAAAATCAAATATTAGAAGTAAATACATAAAATAGCAGTTATGGATTCTTGTACTCAATGTCTGACTCACTAGAACTCACAACTGTAGTGATTAACTTGAATAATATGCGGTTCGGCAGCGGTTTGCGGTTTTGCGGTTCTGCGGTTTGGCACCTGTAAAATCTTCAACCACATAACGATCGTTATCTAACACTGTCGTTACAGTGAAGGGCCCTTGGTAACGTGGTTCAAGTTTCTTGCTTTGTCCATCGTTTGAACCTTTTGTTCGCTGGACTAAGACTGTTGTCCTACAAAGAACAGAAAAGACAGAACAGATCAGAAAACAAACGAAAGTCTGAGACATCATTGGAAGATTAAAGCAATTGAAATGGAGATGGGCAGGCCATATAGTGAGGCGATGGGATGACAGATGGGCTAAGGCAATCCTGGAGTGGATACCGCTTGATCGCAAACGTCCTCGAAGAAGACCGAAAGCACGATGGATTGATGACATCTTTAAGTATATTGGACCAGAGTGGCAGAGGAAAGGCCAGGGCCGTGAAAGTTGGAAGCAAGCTGAAGAGGCCTTCATCCTGCAGTGGATCGACACGGGCTGATGATATATATATATATATATATATATATATATATATATATATATATATATATATATATATATATATATATATATATACAAGATACAGCTCGCTTGCTGTCAATGTCACACCTATGGAGTAACTCGATCTTCTCCAAAATAATAAATACGTCATTATTTCTGCAGAATTTTTATGCCGATTCAGCATAGTCTGTAGGAGAATCAGTGAATCTTCTTTTGGTTAAGGTTTTTTCCACTCTTCCTCATGTCAAATTATAATTTATAATTTTAAACAAAATTATAATTTTGCAAGATATGATACGAACTTTTGGCCAGGCCTATCAGGCGAGAGGTTATATGATATATCGCTGTTATCTCGTCCCACTGATTCAACTGCTTAAACTGGTTAATTTTTCTTAACCACTGTCGAGAAGTCAAATACCCATTTTCTGGTGATAATTCCTGGCCTAGGGCATAACCATTTGGAGGGGGAGGATTAAAAATCAGATGCTCCAGTGGTAACTTATATGTTTAATATATCAATTTCAACAGGAGAATATCCCACTCAATTTAAAAAAGCTGACCTTGTGCCAATTTTTAAAGGCGGTAACAGTTCGATCTGTGAGAGTTATCGACCTATTGCGATTTTGCCGGTGATATCAAAAGTTTTCGAAAAATTATTGATACAACAGTTAACTAATTACTTAGAGAAAATAAAGTTTCTTACAGAAGCCCAATATGGCTTTAGGAAGGGTCTGGGAACGAATCCGGCCTTGTTTCGACTTGCAAGTTACTTGTATAAAAACCCTAACGAAGGGAAATATGTAAGTGGATTATTTTTGGATATTAGTAAGGCGTTTGATACTGTGTCACATTATATTTTATTAGAAAAGCTGGAAGCATTAGGAATAAGGGGAACTATCGGCAAACGGTTCCATAGTTATTTATCTGGAAGAACTCAGATTGTTAAAGTGAATGGGCATAAAAGCACAGAGAGATCAGTGTGGAGTTCCTCAGGGTACTGTGTTAGGCCCAATACTATTTATAATTTACATAAATGACCTTAGTTTTTGCATTTGCTGATGACACAGCCCTACTAATACGCAGGGGATACAAAATTAAAGGTGCTGGAGGAAGCGATTTAAAAATATTGAAAAGTTGGTTTGTTGGAAATAAAATGCTCGTTAACATGGGTAGGACTAGGATGCTTAATTTTGCACTTCAGAAACCCTGGCACTTCGATGAGCCTATTAAATGGCATCATTTAAACTGTAGAGCGTTATCATGTGATTGTATGGAGGTGAAACAATCTGCTGCAGTCAAGTATCTTGGTGTTACTTTGGATGAGCTAATTTCTTGGAAACCTCATATACTTAATTTAAAGAAAAGGCTCTTTGTTGTGATGGCCCAATTTAGAAAAGCATCAGAGCGTATGCCATTTGATACATTAAGACATATATACTACTCTCTTGCCAATTCCATTTTAACATATGGAATTGTTGTCTGGGGTGGCACATACAACAGCCACCTTGAGTCGATTGAGAGAATGCAAAAAAGATTTCTAAGGATAATGTGTAGAAAACCGAGGGACCACCCGCGTAGGGAACTTTTTATTATGACGGGAATTCTTCCTTTGAAATGCCAGTATTATGTGGAGGTAGCTGTTCTCCTATATAAACATCTTAGCTCTCTGGGATATACATATAAACAACAAGTTCATCATGACACAAGGGCTGGTGGTGCGACTGTTCTAAATATTCCATTCACTAACAGAACTGGAGTGAGAAAGTCCTCTTATGTCTTGACCCCTCGATTATTTAACCTTTTGCCGGAAAGCATAAAAGACAACATTGACATTGACCGAACATTGACAAAGTTCCGATGCCTGCATCCAAACTCGTCTACGAAAAGGCTATACATCCCAAGAAAGTTGGGGAGTAGAGGCCTTGTAAACGTAAAAAATCTCTGTCTCAATCAAGAAAATAGAATGAGAAAACACTTCATTGATTCAAACAGTACGTTAATGAAATTGGTTGCAAATGAGGATTGGGGTTTCACCACACTGAACCTAAATAAACAAAATCGTATTGATAGCAGAACACTCACGGACTGCGTTCGAGAATGGAAAGAATAAACATTGCACGGAAGGTTTCCTAAGTCACTCGAAGATGACACCATTGACGAACAATTGTCTCTGAAGTGGCTGACCGATATACTCTTGTACCCAGAAACAGAAGGTTTCGCGATATCTATTCAAGATAGGGTAACAAGAACAAAAAACTATGAAAAACACAAAACACTGCATTTGGACGTAGTCGATAAGTGCAGGAAATGCGGTACTTTGGGGGAAACAATTGAGCACCTTATTGGCGGTTGCCCGGCCCTTGCTCCTAATGCTTATTTAGGACGGCATAATCAGCTGGCAAAAATTATACATCAACAAATTGCAAAAAAATACTCGCTATTAGAAAGCGCACCTCCTCCATATTATAAGTACTCGCCTTCTCCTGTACTTGAATCATCCGATACCATTCTTTACTGGGACAGACCAATCACTACTGATCGAACGGTTGATTATAACAGGCCGGATATTGTTTTAATCAACAAAAAGGACAAGAAGGCTTTTATAATTGACATCGCAGTGCCACTATCTCACAACATTAGAAAAACTGAGATAGAAAAATCCACAAAGTATGAAAATCTGGCGTACGACTTGAAGAACCAGTGGAAACTGAGTAAGGTAGATGTAGTGCCCTTCGTTATATCCGCCGAAGGCCTGATAAGTAAGAGATTTTCAAAGAACCTCGAGAGTCTCGGTATCTCGAGATCAATTGCCATAGTGGGACAGCGTGCCGTGCTCTTGCAGACGTGTCACGTTGTTCGTAAGATATTATGCTAGGGTGAGAGGAGCTGAATTGCTTTTTCATCTTGGCATTGGAATATCGGCCAGCATGAGCTGAGATTCTACAGTAAGGATGAGCAGAATAATAAAAAATTGTCTCTGTCGACGCCCAAGATCCCTAATTATATTTTCTAGCCTCATCAGTTTTTCTTCTACCGTCTCGAGTTCCGGTGTCCTTGCTGATGGAAACCGCGAATGCGTCTGCAAACGTGTTTGCCTAGGAACCTCGACGTGTTATTCTGGATTTCTTCTTTCTGGATTCAACTTTCGCATCATCGTTGCGACTTTCGATTTCGAAACCGCTCACCCACTATATGTGATTTCATCTCGAGATCTAGATCTTTTACCCATTGGTCTCACACACTTAACACACTAACTAAACCGATAATTTTCACAACTGCCGCTAAATAACATTAAGTAAATGCTTGACAAAAACGTTCCAAAAAAAATAATGACTTATATGCCTACGAAATCTGAAAATTCACGTGAATTATACGCCACACCTGATCTGTAAATTCGGGAATTCCAAAATAAAACTCAAGCGTTCGAACCAAACGTCTATTTCATACTATATCCAAACATTCTTCCTCTTGGTGGGCTCTCCTACGTGAAATACGTAATACGTGAAAGAATGCGGGTTGTCAGCTCAAATATATGTTTTCCAGCGGTTCTCCAATTCATTTATTCCATCTCTGACGTGATTTTCTGGAAGTCCTTCAAAATACTTATCTACGGCTAGTATAACTTCTCCATATGATGGTAAACGCCACGTAGGAATTTTTTAAGGTTTGGCAACATATGAAAGTCAGGGGAGCCAGGTCTGGTGAATATGGTGGAGGCTCCAACAATTCGTAGTGTAACTCCTGCTATTTGGCCACTGCAAGAACACGTCTGTGAGCCGGTGTTGAAAAATGAAAATGTTTTTTTTCGCTAAGGTCTTTTCTTGTGAATGTTTGTATCTAATTGATCCAAAAAGTTTGAGTAATACTCTCCTGTTATTGTTTTACCGGTTTGAAGGTAATCAATTAATAAAATGCCTAACAAAAAAATATATCCCATCCCAAAAAATTGATGTCATAACCTTTTTGATCGAACTTGACCACTTTCGCAGCTTCGGAGACAACCGGGCTCACTCCACTCTACGATTTGTTGTCGCAGTTCAGGATCTTAGCGGTAAACCAAATTCTCATCCATACTTACAAAACAACGTTAAAAATCTCTCATATTCTTTCGAAAATTCTGTCAAAAACCTTTTTTAACAATGATTTTAATCACTGCACGATTTTCAATATTTTCCATTTTAAAAAATAACACTGATACGTTTACTTTAAGCTCCTGTTTCTGTACAAATGAATTAACAGATCGAATTGAAACTTCACATGCGTTTATATGAAGGATGAAACTTTAAAATGCAGTAGATTATATAGCTCTTATACTGCTCTATAGGTGTCGTTCCGCAAACTTTTCAATTAGCCTAGTAAAATAATTTTATCTGCATTACATTTACTTGGTAAATTTTTTCTTTGTTGAATTAGATAAGTTTACCGAGTCAACTCTTAAACTTGAAGAGATTTACCACTAAACACCAAATCACATTTTTTTAACTTCTCGACGCACCTTTCGCTAACCATGTTAGCATCATCACCAGATTAAATCATCTCCTGATGATACTAACATGGTTAGCGAAACTGGCGTCGAGAAGTTAAAAAAAGTGATTTGATGTTTAGCGGTAAATCTCTTCAAGTTTAATGTTCTAATAGAAGAAATGATAGAGTCAATTCTATAATATAACTATACTTTTCGTTATCTATATTTTAGATATGGTTGCGATACCCGATTTTGTTTCCGGAGCTATGGAACATTGGGGTTTGGTAACTTACAGAGAAACTGCTTTGTTATATACAGAAACTACTCATTCTTCGGGCAATAAACAAAGAGTAGCTACTGTAATAGCTCACGAACTGGCCCATAGTTGGTTTGGAAATTTAGGTAAGACCATATATATTTCAACTACAAGTTATTATGCACAATTATACTTTTTTAATGTAATCTTATGGTGTTGCAAAAGTATTTCCTTTTTCTCCTTTATTAAGGTTTAACCATTTTTTAATACCAAATTAATACGTAACTGCAATGCTGGAAATTTGGAAATTTCCCAAACTAAAAAAACCATATCTATAGGAACTTCTTTATACTTTTCTAATGACATATTATAATAAGCTATTTAAATCACTACGATTTTAAGTAAAAATAAATATTGTTTTTCCCAAATATTATTTTTTATATATAAATCAAAATTTATATAATTATTTTTTAAAGATTTTATATAATATATATAGTTTTATTTTTTTAATATGTTAATTATACTAATTAAAATTTTAATAAAATAATCTATTTCTTCTTTATTAATTTTAAAAAAACTAAAAGTGGAATATGCAAAAATGGAGAATGACCTGATTGTGAACTCGACAACGAGTAAAGGCTTGAAGAGAGGCAAACATACAAAAAACATGATAATAAGCAAAGCTAAAACAAAAATGGTAAGAATTGGTAGTTGGAATGTGAGAGGCACAATTGCTGAAGGAAGCCTTGAGGAAAAGTATGGAATGAATATATTGGCTGTACAAGAAACAAAGCAGAAAGATAATGCAATCACAGAACTAAAGAACTCGGTGTTCTATAATAGTGGTTGTGACGATAAAATATTGGGGACCGGATTTCTGGTCAGCAAGAGTATAAAAGAATCCGTTGTAGAATTTAAGGCTATATCCAACAGAATTTGTTATAATAATAATCATAATAATAATAATCTTTATTGTCTGACAGAATAAATCCATTTATGAGACAATTCACAAAAAAAATAACAAAGATAAAAAAGAAAATCAAGTCAAAAACAATGCTTATATAATAACAGACTTAGATAATAATAATAATAATAACCTTTATTGTTTGACAGAATAAATCCATTTGAGACAATTTATAAAAAAAAGCAACAAAAAAAAATCAAGACAAAATCAATGCGTATATAACAGACTTAAATAAAGCTACAACAACGATCCCTACAATTTATTATCGATTATTGCAACAGCTTCAAGGCGACAAACCTCGTGAACCGATCTGCAGATACGTTATTAATGTCAACATCGCAGCACAGATCATTGAAGAGCTTCATGGCCTGAAACAGAGGTGTCCTGACCATGAAGTTGGTTCTGGCATAGGGTAAATGAAAGGTGGGGCAGAATCTGATACACCTCGAAGGCACGTGGAAGCCCACCACAGATAGAAGTTCAGGGCAGTCAATGAGGGATCTACACAATTTATAGATGAACTGAAGAAGTAAATATTTTCGGCGACTAACTAACGATGATATTTGAAATTTCAACAGGAGACTATTCTGATCTATATGTCTCGTCGGATATCTTCCATCATGTCTGAATGCTAAAAACTTAGCGAATTTTCTCTGGACACCTTCTAGTTGCAATTTGTATCTGTTATACAAAGGGTTCCATACTACAGCACCATACTCCAACTTTGATCTCACATAACTGTGATACAGAGTTTTGAGTGTATTTATGTTCACGAAATCTGCCGAGTTCCGAAAGATGAATCCTAACATTCTCATTGCTTCACTCCGAATGTGGCTAATGTGAGATGAAAAAGACATTTTAGTATCAAAAACAATTCCCAAGTCCCTCAACATCCCGACCCTCTCAATAATTGCACCATTCAGGTTGTAATCAAAATGCGTGACATTCTGGATATTCGCAAATGACATGATATAACATTTGCCAAAATTCAGCGGCAAGTTGTTGATGTTGCACCATTCTTCAACAACCTCAATATCGTTCTGCAACATAAAGCAGTCAGCGTTGCTATTTATATTTCTATATAGTTTCAGATCATCTGCGTACATTAAAATATTGCTTGAAACATTTGTTACTATATCATTAATAAATAGTGCAAAAATAAGGGGAGCAAGATTACTGCCCTGTGGGGCCCCACTCGTGGCGGTAAATTGAGGTCATCTATAACCTCGTACCTCAACGTAATGCACTCGATCGCTCAAATATGACTCAAATAATAGTATAAGTTTGTCACTGAATCCAAAATTTGCCAATTTATGCAGCAAGATGGAGTGATCCATTCGATCAAAGGCCTTAGAGAAGTCAGTGTAGACCGTATCGACCTGTCCACCATCATCCAAAGCCCGACCAACAAACTGAGCGAAGCAAGCCAAATTGCTAATCGTACTCCGACCAGCAAAAAATCCATGCTGCCTCGATGATATCACACTCTTAACTTGACTGAATATGCACGCATAAACGGACATCTCAAATACTTTAGCAAAAGGCGACAAAATCGACACAGGTCTGTAGTTTAAGATACTGCAATGATCGCCCTTCTTAAAGATCGGAACGATTCTTGCCTCCTTCCACACTTTTGGGAACACGCTGGTTGAAATACGCTGGTTATATAAGAATCAGGTATATAAACAGGAAAACGAGTATACTGAACATACATGCGCCAACTGAAGTCAAGGACAGGGAGGAGAAAGAAGAATTCTATGAAGAAGTATTACCGGAGCTACTGAAAATTTCAACTTATGTTATGAAGATAGTTATGGAAGATGTTAATGCGAAGATCGGCAAAGAACAAGAATATTTCTCTACTATAGAAAAACACAGTAAGCACGAAATTTCTAATGAAAACGCACAGAAACTGATAGAGTTTGCAATGGAGGCCGACATGATAATTAAGAGCACATGTTTTGCAAACAAAGAAATATACAAAGGGACTTGGATTTCACCCGATGACAGGACAATAAACCAAATAGACCACGTGCTGATAGAGAAAAAACATACAAGAATCATATACCAGATTAGGAGTTATAGAGGAGCGGATCTGAGTACGGATAATTTTTTGGTAGGAATGGGAAAATACCAATAAAACAGAAAGGAAAGTGAATAAAAGAAATATATTTACAAAGAATTTGGAAAGCATGGAAATGAGAAGGAAATACGAGGAGAGGATTCATAGTACAATAAGAAGAATGGCTCATGAAACAATTGATGAACGATGGGATGACCTAGAGAAAACAATAACAACAGTGGCTCAGGTAATATTAAATATGGATACAAGAACAAAGAGGAATAGCGGGTTTGACACCGAATGTGAGGTAGCAGTAGAAAGGAGGGGTAAAGCGAAGTTAAAGTTTCTGGAGAAAAAAAACGGAACAGAGTAAAATTGAATTAAAAATAAGAACAGGAGAGGTCAAAATATACAGGAAAAAACAAAGAAAAGCTTTGGAAAGGGATATGGAGGAAATTGAAAGCAACTATAATCAAAAGCAAATAAGGAATTTTTACCGAGGTTGTGACCTCTTATTTTCTCTTTTGAAAAAAAAATAAAAAATATATAGATCACAGCGACGGCAGCTGTTCGCCGAGAACACCGGGAAGAAGGTCCAGGACAGAATGAAGCCACGACAAAAGTTGAGCGCCACCCAGTTACTTCATATATCGGAAAAAACCCTGGAACCGGGAAGGGGTCTATCTGAAATAAAACGGTTTACTAAAATTTTATACATATATATTATAAAAGCACACTCAAAAAAGAACGACACAAAGCACAAAAAAAGGAATAACTAAAACTATCAAACAAAAGACACAGGAAGGTTTAGGGAAGGTGGTTCTCCAAATCTTACCGTGAAAGAAATCAAAAATCAAATAAACAGCTCCAAATTACACCAGCTGGTCTCTATGTCCCTATACTTACAAATTAGAGGTTATTTCCTCTATTCTGACAATCGTAAAAAGATAAATTTACATAACGCTAGGGTAACCAAGAATGGTCAGACGGCAAATAGATACAAAATATAAGGTGATAACGTGACCATTATCAGTATAAAAAATTATGGTAAAAATGCATTTGTGAAAAATAAATGGTAACTGCAATCCTTAACGGTACATGAAAATATAATAAAAAAAGTGTTTATCTGGCCTTATTTCCTGATGTTGTCTATCCTTGCCTGTCAAGGTACTGGGTGTCCAAAAACACTGAGTACGACTGCGGGCAGTCCGGTATCCCTATGCGGGGGTCCCGAAATAATCTCGATCTAACCAACCGGTTACTGTGCCATGGGGCCCCAAAAAGGTGTAAGGTTTCCACGATGGTCGGGCTCTGTAATAGGTGGTCGTTCAATGGCCTGATGTCTGTTGATCGGATTCTCTGCTGCTGGGTCGTAAAATCATCTATAAGAATATCAGAAAAATCAACCCAAGCGTGACTTGGCCAGCAAACCTACGTACCTCGGTCGGAAGGGTAAGGCGCGAAAACGTCCGCTCACCTGGAGATTTGGAGTTTGACTGTCTTGCCTTGTCCAAACGATACCGGAGCCCTCTCAGTTAAGAATTTGTCCGAAATAAACCTACCAGTGGTGATCAACAATTTACGAATGCTACCAGTAGCGATCAAGAATTTGTGAACGCTACAAGGTATTAGGAACGAAAGGAAAAGACATCAACCAAGAAACATATACTGCAAAAACGACGACGCGAAACTACTTATAAACGAAACTGAAAATGTAGAAAGTTGGGGAGGTTATTCTGAACGGATATTGAACAAGCTAGGAAGCACTGATGGAGAAGAATAGGATAGAATGGACGGAGATATCGAGGGGGGAAGTGGAGGAAGGAGCGGAAAGTCAGAACGCAACGGAACCCAACACTGAAGAAATTCAAGAAATCATAAGTCACATGAAAAATAATAGAAGCCCATGCGAGAGCCAGATTAATATAGAGCTGATAAAATATGGCGACCCAAAGCTACTACAGGAAATTGCAGATATAATAGGCCAATGCTGGAGGAAGGAAAAAATGCCAAGGAAATAGGAACGAGCAGTATTGTGTCCAATGTACAAGAAGGGGGATAGAACATCATGTGACAACTATAGAGTTATAGCATTGCTGGAAGTGGTACACAAAATATTAGCGATAGCAATCAAGAACAGGATAAGGAATACCTCGGAAGATCTAGTGGGAGAGTACCAATGTGGTTTTAGGAGATACATATCAACAGTAGGCCAGATAATGTTACTAAAGCAAATGCAGGAAAGACACCACCGACAAGGTTTAAACATGAACGTGCTCTTTATAGATTTCCAACGGGCCCATGACTTCACTGACAGAAAGGAGCTACTAAAAGTAATAGGAGAACTGGGGGTTAATAGAAAACTAATAGCTCTAACAAAAATGACTATAGAAAATACAGTCAGCTTAGTTAAAGTAAACTGCCAACATTCAAAGCCCTTCAAAGTAAGATCGAGCCTCAGACAATGAGACCCATTGTCTACCTGCTTGTTTAATCTAATGTTGGAAGCTGTGCTTGGGAGAAGTTAGATACATCGCATAGGACGAATATATGACAAAAAACACCAATGTCTAGCCTTCACCGACAATATAACGAAAATTCTACAAGAAGTTTGGCGAACCGAACGGATTCCGGAAGATTGTAAAGATGCTCTAATCCATCCACTACACGAAAAAGGAGATAGAACGGATGTAAACAACTATAGAGGGATATCTCTTCTTTCAGTTTGTTACAAGATTCTATCACAATGTCTACTAGACAGAGCCCAGGGACAGTTAGAACCTAAAATTGGTGAATATCAAGTAGGTTTTCGACCGGGCAGATCCTGCCCTGAACGGATCCTGAATCTAAAGTTGATCCAAAGACATCAAAAACTGTACAATAAAAATCTCGTCTGTACATTTGTGGGTTTCAAAAAAGCATATCATTCTATTGATCGCGAATCTTTATTCCAAATCTTGAAAGAACAAGGACTAGATCTGAAAACGCTGGCAATTATTAAAGCAACGCAACGCAAACAACACAAGGCCAAAAGTTAAATTCATGAGTGACATCTCAGAGCCTATCGAAATTAAAACTGGAGTGAGACAAGGGGATGGACTCTCGCCACCCTTATTTAACTGTGTTCTAGAAAAAGTAATACAGGAGTGACGTGAAAAAAAGTCGGTCCTGAATATTGACCAGCCCATTAAACTGGGGAGAACCAACATCAAAATTGATTGTCTGGCGTTTGCTGATGATCTAGCAATTTTGGCTCAAGATGTATTAACGGCACAGAAACAGATTGAAATCCTAAAAAAGAAACAGCAGAAAAGGTAGGATTCCAAATTTCCTTTGAAAAGACACAATACATGACCTGCAACAGACTAAGAACACCATTTCTAAAAACAAAATATGGTAACATCAGACGAATCTCTCAATTCAAATATTTGGGTGAAATAATCATGGAAAATGGGTTGGAAAAAGCGGCCAATAAGGGTAGATGTCAAAAAATGGAAACGGCATTGAGACTTACACAAAATATTTACAACAAAAAATGCCTCTCTAAAAACAAGTTATTAAGCCAGAATGTCTATATGGGGCAGAAACGCTCATTTTGAATAGAAAGAGAGACATCAAGGACATTGAAAAGAAGGGAAAGAAAAATGATAAGAAAAATCCTAGGCCCCAAACAAATAAATAGCACAACATACCCACCTCGAGAAAACCAAGAAATCAAACAATACACAGATATACATAGCGATATGAGAAAAGGAAGACTTAAGTTTTACGGACACATAAAACGGATGAATTCGAGCAGGCTAACTAGACAAATAGTCGAATTTGATGAAAATAGAAGTAGAGCTAAAGTAGAAATAATTAAATGGATTGCTGCAATTAAAGAGGACCTAAGATCTGTTGGCTAGAGAGAAAAATGTAGGAAGACTGAAACAATTTAACGTCTACCTCTGAATATTAGTTATATTCAGACTTCAACTTTTTAGGCTGTGTTGACTTTCGTTCTGCACCGATGCGGATTTCGTTCTGCTATTTTGCGTCGACTTTCGTACATATCAATCAACTTTTCAACAAAGTATGGCATCTAAGACACTATATAAGCTCAAACCGAACATTCCTATTTCATTTTTCACTCTTCTGAAGTCGTATCTGATGGATAAATAGTATATGTGATTTGAAGCAAACCACACAACATTAAATAAGGAGAATTAAATCAGTAAGATCAGGAGTTCCGCAGGGGAGCGTATTGGGAGAAAAGGGGAGGGATAAAAGGAGAGCACGTTGAAAAAAATTAATTGATTTTGGATAAAAAAAACATTTTATTATAAAATGGTACTCGCTTCACTTTCGACGTGCAAGGTCGTATTTTGTTCAGTCCGAGCCTCGATAGTGCGTGAGTGTGGCTGTAAACGGAACGCCAATATCGGCGATAAAATATGTAAAAGTGTTTACAGGGAACGTTCATGAATATTAAGGCGATATAATCCGAAAATATTGTTATTGGTCACTGTTCCAAATGTGATGGAACCCATTCAACATACGGGAGTTATACAAACAGTCTCCCTGCCTGAATTTATTTCAGTTACACAAAATGAATTAAACCTCTGAAATGAACTACAAAAGAGTGTTACCAAATGCAACAATCTCCATGCTACACTTGGAGAATTACAGAAAAAAGTTGATTTGCTACTGAAAGTAAGCGTACCGATGATGAAGACCTAGCGAAAGAAACGGAGTGAATAGTACAGAAAAGAAGAGGTAGCGAAAAGCGAACTCCTCACCTGACACCTCCCCACTACAAATAACACCACCACTTCCAATAAACATAGTAGATATTAAAGTTTATGCAGACATTATTGGGATAATGCATAATGCCTCAATAGAGACATATAAAGTCAAAATCTTAAACGGGCACATAAAGTAAATGTGCCTGGCAATGGCAATAAGGGAGCTGCTGCTAATAGAAAGAAGTAATGGACAATTCAATCAGAATAGTAGCCTGGAATACCAATGGGCTAATACAAAAATCCCATGAGCTCGAAATATTCCTATGGAATGATAGAATTGATGTAGCTCTAATCTCAGAGACATATGACCAAAACAAATGCCGCTCGGACCTACCAGGAAAAGGCGGATCAGCATTGATAATTAAAGAAAATATAAAGCACTACGTAAATGCTGAATATGATACCTCTGAGATACAAGCGACAGTTGTGACAGTCCAGATGAAATCTAAAGACATCACAATTACTGCAATATATTGCCCAGCACGAAAGTCACATGTTTCTTTACATGTTTCTTCAGGTCATTAGGAGACCGCTTCATTATCGGAGGCGGCTTCAATGCCAAGCACATCTACTGGGGTTCTACTATCATCACGCCGAAGGGAAGACGACTGTACGCAACTGCAAAGAGAATGGCCTACCAGTTCCAATCAACAGGCAAATCAACGTACTGGCCTACGGATAGAAATAATGCCAAGCTTAGTCGACTTCTTCGTACTGCGCAATATTGCATCCTCATATATCAGCATTGAGAAAAGCATTAACTTGGCATCTGACCACTCAGCAATTGTGCTCTCAATAAGTGAGTGCGTAATCACCAAGCAACAGTCCCCGTATTTAACTAACGGGAAAACTGATTGAGACGGATTTCGAACAGAGCTTGAACAGAGAACTGAGCTAAATATAACTCTGAAGGCAGCAAAGCAGCTAGACTATGATGTTGAAAAACTAGAAAAACTAAATCTTTGAACATGCCAAAGAACCATGACCCGCTAATTCGCAAAAGCGATGGTAACTGGGCGCGACGAGATGAAGAAAAAGCAGAAATATTTGTTGAATATCTAGGGAATACTTTTCAGCCTCATCCACCGACTGATTTGGAAGAAATCTCGCATATTAGCAATACAGATAGCATGGCAATTAAACCAATCACCACAGCAGAGATTATCACAACTATTGACAAACATTTTAATCCAAAAAATGCCCTAAGTCATGACCTAATAACATTGCAAATGCTCAGGGAGAAACCTCGTAAAACTATCATGAAACTGACTCATGTTTTCAATGCTGTATCTAATGCTGGATCAGGTACATGGCAGTGCAATGGAAGATTGCTGAAGTTATAATGATCCTAAAACCTGGTAAACCATCTGAAGACAAAACATCACACCACCCAATATCCTTCTTGCCGATATTCAACTTGTTTACAACGCCTAAAACCGATTATAGAGGAGAAGCATCTTATTCAAACGAATCAGATTGAATTTTGCAATACGTACTCAATAATAGATCAAGTACATTGAATCGCTGACGTGATCGAGAGAGCACTAAAAGAGAAAAATATGTGTGCAACGATATTCCTCGATGTGGCTTAAGAGTGTGGCACCAGGGCCTCGAATACAAGCTACAAAAATATCTACCACAACAAATGAGCTAAATTCTTCAATCATACATTACTGGCCGCCATTTTAGAGTTAAGCATGATGAAGAATATTCAGATCTTAAAAAGATATGTGCTGGAGTGCCGCAAGGCAGCGTTCTCGGGCCTGTCCTTTATTTGCTATACACTAGCGATATCCCGCAGAACAGTGGAGTAGTGACGGCTACATTCGCCGATGATGCTGCTTTACTCACTACTGGAAATTAAATTCAGTCAGCTACAAACAAACTCCAAACAGCCGTCAACAATGTCACCAATCTGGGCATGACTCTGGTTGCCAAGCTAAGATGGAAAACGCATGTGAAGAAGAAACGTGAGCAACTGGGTCTCAAATTAAAAAAAATATATTGGCTACTAGGGCGCCACTCTGTGTTGTCAATACATAATAAACAACTTCTTTACAAGCAAGTCCGGAAGCCTCTAGACTTATGACATTCAACTCTGGGGATTCACCAAGAAATCTAATGTAAAAGTCATTCGGACATCCCAAAATAAAGTACTTCGCAGTATTGTCAATGCCTCGTTGTACATCCGAAATGAAGACATATGTCGAGACCTAAAAGTACCTATGGTCGAAGATGAGATCAAGGGGTTTGCAAGCAAACGCCAGAAGAGGCTAGAAAGCCATGAAAATGTCGAAGTGATCTCGTTACTCGACAACAACGAACTTATTCGGCGGCTGAAGAGACTGAAACGTTTCGAATTAGTGTAGTGATAACGAGGCTGCCTGGAATTTCTCCTATGTATATTCTTCTTATATATTCATGTATCTACCAAACAGACTAAGATGAAGATAAGTTTTTTAATTTAAATAGAAAAATATTGTCAGTTAGATTTAATCTATAGCTTGTACAAAATTAAAACCGTTGCACGTCATCAAAATTTCAGCTGTGCTGTTGCCAGATTGAGATTAAACATCATAACCTCACTTTAGCGAATCATTTTTACAATTTTACTTTAATAACAATTAAAAACATTATCTCCAAATTAAATGCAAATAACAAAGTAACAAAATTACCATAAATGTTAAAAGTCTTACAAGTGTAGTTGATTTAATACCTCTAGATAGATTCCGCATATGTAAAATGCTTTGTTCAAAAATCATTCACAACATTTTTAATATCTGAATGGTTATTAAAAGAAAAAGATTATATAATTATCAATAACATTTATTAATATATATATTATATAAGTACTAAACAAAAAAAACAATGAAATATCTGGCTGGCATCACTGCTATCTTCTGCAGTTTTAAGCATTTTGATTAAAAAAGCTATATTATTATTAGTTAACCACTCTTGAATGGCAACTTTAGTCCATGAGCTGTTTAAGACAAATTTGTATGATTCTTTCTTTCCTTCATATAATCTCTCAAAAAAGCTATACATTTTAGGGCAACATTGAGAAGTTCCATAAGGCCTCATCTTGGATGATCTTTTTTCCATTTAAAACCTACTTCTTTCAATATGTTGCACAATGACATACAGAATTCGTCAAACAGTTGTTTATCTTTTAATTGCTCATGTAAGGAATTCAATGTTACATGCTGCCCTGAAAATTAAACTGTGAGTGCTTACAGTTCATACATGATATAAATGGTATCACCAATAAAACTTTTATCCAAAGCTTCATTATTGGTAAGGCATTTTGTAAAAATATGTTTTCTAGGCAATTTTAAAACTTCATTGTTTTTCACTTTTTGTGAAATAGTACTAACAGTGGACATACTCAACCTTAAGGATACTGCAACACACTAAGAAAAAATATGACAAACTAAACATATCCAAGTATTAGCAATTCACTTAACATACCTCTCTTTAACAGCCACAAAGGACCATTATTGTCTGGTTCTTGTTCAGAATAGTGTATCAGAGATGCCACGAACTCTTGACAACGACTATTTAAATGATTTGGCAATTTACAGGCGCAACTTAAGTTCTTAAAGAAACTATTTTTGATTGCAAGGTAGAAATGAATGTAGACGTTTAGATACAAATGGAATAACCTCCAAACGTATCAATAAATATCCACAAGAAAAATTTTAAACCCGACAACGTCGCATTGTTTCCAACCGAACACAGCCGCTAAATTTGAAATTTATTGAATACATTCTATTTGATTGTTTTATTATTTAATTTTTGTAGTGGTATTTCTGCTGTTCTTTAATAGCGTCATTAACGACGTGCAACGGTTTTACTTTTATCCAGACTATAGTCAATTTGTAATGTCTATAAGACAAAATTAGAGAAAAAAGCATGTGTGTATTTATCTACGCACGTAAGAAGTTATACTTCTTTGGAGCAACTAGTAAAAAGATTTTTTTATGCATTCAAACAAATTTTAACTTAGCAAACGACCAACAGACGAAAGTAAATACTACAAATAAACAAGTCTTGACAAATGGCGAAGGTGTCATGATTTTAAAAATAAACTAAATTATGTGTTACATTGCCGCGCGCAACTTCGTCCCCGCTAAAAATTCACTTTGATGTTTTTCCAAACGCGCCATAAGAACTCTAACTTCAAGAAAAAAAAACTATTTGGCTTTTGACTCAATCCACGTATAATATATGTTATTCGATATTTTCAGTAACAATGGATTGGTGGAATGATCTTTGGCTTAATGAAGGATTTGCGAGCTATATAGAATTCAAGGGTACTGATGCCGCCGAGCCAACATGGGATATGGTATAATACCTTTTAACTATAAACAAAAAAGAGATAATATTTAACATCGATTTTTAGATGTCTCAATTTCAAATATCTGATCTTCATTCGGTGTTATCCCTAGATGCTACTTTATCTTCTCACCCCATAGTAGTTAGCGTAACCACACCTGATGAAATCACTTCCATTTTTGACACCATTTCGTATAACAAAGTAAGTTATAGGTTTTCAAAGGGACTATCAGAGTTTGTTGTTTATGTATTTTTTTAGGGAGCTTCAATACTTAGGATGTTAGAAAATACGGTGGGAGTGGAAAATTTTCAGAAAGGTGTAACTAATTATTTAAACAAATACGCATTCGGCAATGCCATAACGAAGAATTTCTTAGATGAAATTCAAGCAGTGGTAATTTTTATTTATTCTGTCAATAATAATAGAAGTATCCATAAGTAATGCCGTTTTTGATACTGTGAAAAATGTTATTACAGTTAATACAATTTTAATCTAGTGTTTCTTCATCGTTATTAACAATCTACGCCTATCTCTCTAAGAAACTTTCTATTCCCTTTGTCTAAAATTAGGGTAATTTTGAAGTAAATATTTCTTCGAGTACTAGTTTTGCTATTGTACTTAAAATTCTGACGGTGCAGCTTCAGGAGAATACGGTCGGCGAGGAAGTACTTCCCAGGCTAAATCTTTAATTTTTTCTTGGGTGATTCTAGCATTTTGAAATCATGCCTTGCCATGCTACAGAATAAAAGTTTTCTCAATTACTCAATCTTGGGCTATCTCTCTAAGAAACTTTCTATTCTCTTCGTCTAAAACGAGAGTAATTTTGAAGTAAAATTTTCTTCGAGTACAGTTTTGCTAGCTGTCGCAATAGGACTTTTTTTTTTCGACGAAAAAATTGTTCCATAGAACTGAAAACTCTGATGGTGCAGCATCAGGAGAATAGGGTAGACGGGACTTTCTAGGTTAATTCTTTAATTTTTTCTTGGGTGATTCTAGCATTTTGAGATCATGCCTTGCCATGCTGCAGAATAAAACTATTTTCAATCACTCAGTCTTGGTCGTTTTTGAATCAAAGCCATGTTTACTCTATCAAGCTGAACACAATCTAATTCAGAACTTTTATAGTTTTATTAGTCTTCAAGCCCGAGCGCCGTCATTTGTTACGGCAGCGCTCGCGCGTAGCTTTAAACACCTACTAAAGATTTTTGAAATTTAGAAGACAAATTCAAAAAAACATTTTTATCTATCACACTTTATTTTGGTAACAAACAATTTGGTATATATTAATAATAAAATTACCCTTTGGCGAGATAAAGTAATAATAAACACAGCAATTTTATTATTTACCTGGATTTATCGCTGAGGCCACACTATGGTTTTTTTCCAGCGAGCGGTTAACCGCTATAACCGCGAAACCGATCGAGACACACACTGCGATTGAAAACCGCGAAATTGCCCGCGATTTTCACAGTTCGAAGATGGATTTCAAGAGAGCAGTATGTATTGTTGCCCAAATACTAAGAAATAGAAAAAGAAGACGTCAACAAAATTTGAAAAAAAAGCCACATTACTTATGGTTATATCTAATACATTTTAATCTATTCCTATAAAACATTTATTTATTAATAGGTGGGAGATACATTTAATGTTTCTCAAGTGATGGATACATTTACCGTTCAGATGGGCTATCCGGTTGTAACTGTTAGTTACGACGATATTTCTGGTAATTACACTTTAACTCAGAAAAGATTTTTGAAAAATCCAGGTGCAACTTATAACTCTAACGGGACGTATGGGTAAGAATACATTGAAATTGTTTATTTTTAAAAATATATTTTTTTTAATTACAACACACATTTTAACAAAAATTTTGGCTACGGTATACAAAATAAACCAGCAACTATTAAAGTCTTGAAAGCCAACATAACTCGGACAATTGCGGACATAAGGCCCCAATTGCTTGAAAAAGTGGTCGGAAATTGGACTGACGCAATTGAATGAGCTTTGTCAGAAGTTGTCGTGACGGACATTTGCCTGATTTTTTTTTTTTAATAATAATGGTATTAATAATAGTAAAGCGTTTAATTAGTTGTCACGCTTCATCGCAAAAGCGCGACAACTCGCTGCAACGTGTGACAGAACCCCTTCCAGATTCGTGCATAACGTTTGCTCAATGTCTCTAATTGTAGCGCGTCATCTTTGTAGTGTGTTGTAGCGTCCAGTGCTCGAGAGGCCTAAATGAAGCCAAACTCTTGAAGTTTGACCTATTAAAAATGATTAAACTTATAACAAACAAATAAGTTAAACAAATAGTTTTTTTTTCAAATGAAGCCATGGAGTCTTCTAGGCTACAAGAGCATTTGAATAAGGCCTCTCGCCCACTTCGATTAACTATTATGGAAGAGGTGGTGTTGATTTTTTTTTCGCCGTAAAAGCGGTGCAATAGAAAAGGTTGGAATCTGTGATCAGAACTTATAAAAAGAGACACAAATAAATCAGAAGAAATGGTGATTTTTGGGTGCTGTGCATATGAGTATGACCTCAACCATGGCTAAGTTTGTGGTGTCATTATTGAAGAATTGTGGGTTTTATAGTGGTTCAAATAATCCAGCTTATATCTGCATGGTCATCCGCATGCTGAGTATTTAAAGTCAGGAGAATACAGATTTGGTACAAGCGATCTATCCTATTTGGCTTTTCGGCGATGAATTGTCTTACGGGGCTGCATAACTCTTTGTGGTAACGGTAAAGGCACGGTAGCAGGACAATGCACTAAGGGATGGAGGCGAAAGTTGTAGGGATTCAAGACTCACAATTAATGTGTTATTAGCACATTTAACAAAAAGTTTTTCATCATTATTGATGAAACGTTCGAATCTTTTATATCCATTATATTTTTTCAGGTATAAATGGACTATTCCAATTACATATGTTTGCAATCTTGGAAAATCAGAGGATTTAATATTGTTCCGATATGATCAAGATAACAGTAAGGAACTATCATTCGTCACCTAAGTATTGGAGTGCGATAAGTCCACTTGTTATAATTTATTTAAAAAAATATGATTTTATTAGCTACACTTTAGGATTGTTGAGATGTCACTAATGTCAATGTCAATGTACTTAATTTAATAGCGCATTTCAGGGTGAATAAAAAAATATTGCTGTGGGATACGGTATGAAACGATGGCAGGACTCGCCGGATATCATATTATCTGCACCTTCGTAAAAATTCAAGACGAAATAGATCTACTATAATCGGGACATAAAAATTTTTATTCTGTGGTTCCCCAAAATTATTAGTTTATTTCATTATGCATCAGCCCCAAATATAATCGACTGAACAAAAGTTTTCCGAAGCTGATCATGGAAACATCCAAGAGGTGGATTCCATATCCTGATTGAACGAAAACTTAAGGACTCCAAAATGTATAGCCCTGTATCATTGATTAGTTCTCTTAGGGTAATTGAAGACAAACTGGTTTTAATGCAAATGGAAAAAGATTTTTTAGATTTTCAGAAATCCAGTCAGTCATTTTCATAGAACTTAGTACCGTATTCCCAAGTAAAGCATCTGCAAGTACAATCGACTTCAATGTAATGTGTATCTTACAGAAATAATTTTGAAGATGATATTAAAACTATACCTTCAGGAGTTGAAAGCTAAAAATTCAGCTAACGAAACTATAAAAGATGTATTAGATAAAAAAAATCAGCCCTATATAGTGAAAACCTGTCCAAGCAAAAACAAAAGGACAATTGGACATATTTGCCGGAACAAGATAAAATTTATATGAACTATCTTTTGAAGTAAAAATTATAATTTTTTTAAATGTAAATGAACTTTGAAATGAAAATTTATTAATTTGCATTGCATCAGGTCCAAACTAAATTTTCAAATATCTCGAGGAAAAAAAAATTATTTTCTTTAAACTGTCTATTGTTAATGTTTAATACTGGAAAAAAATTAATTGAATAATTAATGACATTATGTTAACCCAGGGCCTGATATTCTCGTATACCAAAATGCGTCCTGTTTGCGCATGACATCACTCGTTGAGTAAAATTCAAATATCTTCGTTGCTAGACTTTGAAATACAATTTAAATGCATTGTAATTGGAATTAAGGCTTTATATTGAGGACAAATACTTTATCAGTGTGGGCAACAGATTACAAAATTGTATATAACTGACACGTACATAATTTTATTTGAATTTAAGACACTATTTACAGAACAAAACAACTTCGATAGTTCGAATAGTTTTTATTTATCGACAAAAACATTTCGTTTGATAGATTAATATTATTTATTACGAGTATTTGAAATGTATATAAACAAATCATTTTGTTTCTCCGTTTAAAAATGTATGTAACAAATAATTTACATTGGCTATATAAAATTGCAATATGCAAATTTAAAGTTTTGTAAATATTGGTTTTAAAATGTAATATCCACCTAAATTCGATATTTTTTGTCACAAATAAAATATAAATTATTCAACACATATCTAACCATATTTTATATTGCTATTAAAAATGACAACATTTTTTTTCCTAAATTTATAATTGAACATATTTCTTAAGCTTATGTCCATTGTGAATTAGCTATAAGTGTAATTATGTAATAGTTTTAATCATCTTTCTTTTAGCTCATTTTACACTTACATTCGCGATCGAAAAATATTTTATTTTTGCTTTTTCTGGGCATTCAATGTGGCTACTTCTAAGCACCAAATTATTCAAATAATTTTTGGTCAAGGATTCTCCATTAACAGACTTAAAAATTTGTTTAAGCTGTTTCATTTGTGAAAGAAAGTCTTCAGAAGGTTTGTGTAAACCTCCTTCACTTAAATGATTAGTCCAGGTATATTTGGATGTGCTGGGTCTTTCTAAATTGGAATCGTTTAACTTGAAACATATATATCCAGCTAAATGTTCGAGCCCATCATATTCCAGTTCATGAAGATCCTCGTCAATATATCCTTCATGAGCACTGTTCAACATAAGTGGATCATTTTTGGAGTCGAATTTCTTGAGCATTGAACCACTTATTTTCAAATCTGGGGTATAAACACATGGAATATTACAAATATTACTACCATCACCATCATTACTATTTCCACCATCACAACATCTAATCAGGCATAAATAAATAAAACACCCTACTTTTTAAAGCAACAAATTTATAAACATGATTCAATGTTTTTCCGCTTAATTTCTATTTCAATTATTTTTCTCGTGATAATTACCTGGACAATAAGTCGGCGACGACTTGTTTCCTCTCCCTTTTTCAATTCTTGCAGATTCTTCATTCGATACTGGTTTTTTAGAACTAACTGCCAGATTTTGAGTTGGTACAAAATCATCCCTCAATTCTCAGTAACTTTATGGTGTGCAATTTAACAATTTACGTTGAAGATTTTCCTTGAAATCGCTATTTAAAAAGTGTTTCGAACAAATACAAGCCCTTTTCAGGTTAAATTTATCCTGTCTTTTTGTGGCATGGATCCACTTCTTACACGCCACTTCATTCTTGGAAAAATGAAAAAACTTCGACTGATTGTTGGAGTTACAGCCAAATACAGCACAACACATTTTTATTATTGAATATTTTAGATTAACACCACACAAAAACTTCTAGTAAACTTGTTATATGTCAAAACTATGATGTTCGAATTTTACTCAATGGATGACGTATTCCCGTCAACAAAGCTCCGCCCACCATGCGCACTATCTTACCTTAGTATTTATTATACCGTGATGTTTACCTACCAAAGTTTTATATCTTGTTTTCTTCAGTTTTATTTTTCTGGACTTGGCACATTTCAAGATTCAGGTGACGGATTTTCGTTTTATTTATTTATATCATACTTTTAGTCACAATTAGGAAGCCAGCTGGTGCAACCTGGGTAAAATTCAATTACGATCAAATTGGATATTTCCGCGTCAATTATGGTGAAAGTGAATGGCAAAGCCTCATCAACATCTACAATGATTTAGATGTAATGGATAGAACGCATCTTGTTGAAGAATCATTCAGTATTGCCGAAGCTGGCTTACTGTCCTATAAGTAAGTTTTCAAATTTTTCTGTAAAATAAAAAACATTATTCCTGTAAAATTTTATTTTAACATAGATTGTTCAATGAAGAATATATGCTGCTATAATTGGTAATAGAATTTACACTAATCTGTTAAATCCTTAAATCCATCTATTTGCCCTTTCAATCTTGAAGTTTGTTTAAGTCTTGTCCTCTTCTTAGTCTGCAAACTTTTGTTTAATATTTTTCTTAGTATTTTAGTCAGAGTTTTATTAAAATTACAAACCACAATATAATGGTTAGTTTTGACGTGGTGAGTTTATTTACTAATGTACCAGTTGATAAAACACTTAATAATTAGAAAAAGATTAGATGATACAACATTAAAAGATCGCACTAAACTAAACATAAATACAATTTTGGAATTATTAACTCTGTGCTTAAAAACCACATATTTTCAATTAGAAAACGATTATCAACATTTTTCTTAGTAATCATTCCATCTTGTATCATTTTTTAAGTATTTATGTTTATTCCCGCCGATTTACTAGTTTTCAATGTTATCAATGCTTCTTCAAACTCTTTCTGTCAGGTTTCCCCCAAATTATTTTCCACTTGTTCTTCATATTCAACTTGCTCCCTAACAATATTTTCCCTTGAGCCTCCCAGTACTTCACAGTAACTAATCCATCTGTGTTTTACCTCTTCTTGACTTTTTAAAACTTTATCTTTCTGTGGTTGTGATTGAATCACTGTTGCGACTAGGAGTACTTTTACTATATTTTTATTTACTTAGTATGGACTGTTTGAAATAAAACAAGTTGCCTTACAATTTGTCGGCAATCCGGAATCGCTACCGTACTTGTACGACATCTTAACGTCGACCTCTGAATAAAAATTATATTCAGACTTCAACTTTTTAGGCTGTGTTGCCTGTGTTCAGTATCGTAAATAGTTTTTTTCCATTTCGTTCTCCACTTCTTTCTAGGGTTTTCACGATTTCTTCTTACCATTTCATTCACATGTTTTTTTTTGTTGGGTACATAGTCATCGTTTTATTTGATTTTATAGTTCATCACTGCGTTTAGGTAATTCTGCCAGAGTTTCTTTTCCATTTTTATTTCATTCTTAACTTCATCGTTCTACTACAGTATTTGCTTCCTCTTATTTGTCTTTTTTACCATTCCACAAATCCCTTGAGCTGTGCGAATTTGTTTTCGTACTCCGTTTCCAAAAGCTTGTAACTTTTTATATTAACAAACATGAATGTTCATTGTTATGCTCTTTTTCAGTTATTCTCTCACTCAGTTTGAGTATCGTTGCCACAATTGAGTTTCACTCTGATATCATTCGTTCTTAGGGTTTCTCTTTTCCTTCTCTTAAGATTATCATGGGCAAAAATTTGCTAAAAATCGTCAGATGAAACAAAAGAATAATAATGTTATTTCTAATTACAGAGTACCACTCGATTTAAGTAGAAAACTATTCGCTGAGACAGGTTACGCCCCTTGGAGTGTTGCTTCTTCTAAGCTACAAAGTATATTAAAATACTTAAAGGATTCATCACAAAATACATCATTCAAGGTATTTACTGTTTATTTATTTATTTGCTAATCTATCTTGTGTGTTTTTTAGAACTATATTAAATCAGTTGTAGTAAATGCGTATAATAATCTGACATGGAATGAAAATACTGGCGATAGTCATTTAACAAGGTACATCAACAATTTCTTAAACAGATCATTAACAATTTCTCAAACTATATTATTTTAATGCTTATGTTTAATGAAAAACATTTCTTCTCTAACTTCCACTTGCCTATATTTATAAAGGATTACACTGGGAAACAATTTGAAAAATAATTTCTGTTGAGTTCGATATTTAAGCTGTTTTATACATAAATTGACATGCTAATTCCAAAACTTTATTTAGTTTTTTTCTATCACGTCAAGTTTTTTCTCTACAGTTGTTGCGCATCCGACTAAGCTTGGCGTATCACAGAAGTCACTACTGCTCTCCTACCGGCGAACCTTCTTCGACCTAGGAGTGGGGGCGTGAGTGACGTTGCGTCATCCAAAACTAGTTCAGTCAGTTACGCATGAGATGCTAAAGCACGCGGTCTGTGTCGCTCTGATATAGTGAAGTCAAAGTATACATACACAACTACAGATTTTCGTTATGTCTGCCTCTGGTAGTTCTCGTCGTAAGTGCTTAAACAGCCCTGATTAATTTTGTTATATATGTGGCAGTTTTACCATCCCCATTCAACGGACTAATATTAGTACATTGGTCAGGCAAGCCTATTTTGCTTATTTTAAAGTGAAAATAGGCGACCAAGATAAAGAGAGTTTACGAATGTGGACGAAGAGAACACACCGAATCACTTTTTTAATGTTCCCGACGCACGTTTCGCTGATCATGTTAGCATCATCAGGAGATGATTTGATTGGATTAAAGATTTGATTGATTTAAAATTATTAAATTAGATTAGATTAAATCATCTCCTAATGATGCTAACATGGTTAGCGAAACGTGCGTAGAAAACTTTTAAAAAAGTGATTCGGTGTATAGTGGTAAATCTATTTGAGTTTAAAACTTTTATGTTTATGTTTTATAGATTAACAAGAGTCGTGGTGCTAAGTCTCGCGTGCGTAGCAGGAGATCAAAATTGTTTAAATGAAGCTGAATTGAAATTTAATGGTTGGATTAATGATACAACTCAACCTTTGTCTCAGGATTTAAGATCGTTGGTGTATAAATATGGTGAGTGCATTTAACACTGTGACTTATGCAAGGTAGTTCACGGAAAATCGGTTGTACTCGGCTAAAAGGGGCAACAGTCTACAATACTATTTAATATCCATGATGCTGCTATTGACTCGAGAGCACCGTAAGTTTGCTTACGATGGGTTTGTCAAAAATGGGGAGTCGTGATTACGTGATTTAAATGAACCATCTTTTCCGGCAACATCTTCAATATTGGATGCACCTGATACACCTATGCTTTTAATTCTTTTGGTATCTCTTTTTACTAGGAATGTTGTTTTTAGGGTGTTGTATAGTTTGCCTGCCTTGTATAGACTTGCTTCATTATCTTCCCATTGAATACAATTTTATGTTTTATTTTTGTGCCTACAATTACCAGTGTTTTGCGTTTGCTGATATTTATTTTCGTGTTTACCTTTCTTAGTTCTTCTTTATATTCCACTAAGTTATGTTGTAGTTTTTCTTCAGAATTTTTGTGTTTTCACTATTTTAATTTTTCTAAAACCTATTTTTGTATTCTTGCATTTTGTTTTGCTATTTTTAAAAACATCGTCAATAACTACTGAAAATGTCAGTGAACTTAGTATGCAGCTCTGTCTTAGACCTATTCCTGCCTCAAATTCTGTGGATTCATCGTTATGCGTTCTTACTTTTTCTTACTTAATTATTTCTATTACTCTTTCTTCTACTCATTTCTCTTTAGACTTTTCCAGGCATCCCTTCTTTTGACTCTTATCATATGCTCTTTTCAGGTCTATGAAACAAATATGGCTGTCAGTTTCTTTTCTCATCAGTTATTTTCCTAGTTGTCTAATTATAAATATCAGATCTTGTGTGCTTCTACCCTTTCTAAAACCATACTGTGGTTCCTCTAATGTTGCTTTTAATTTTTTTCTCTGCGTATGCTCTATTATTCTTGTAAATATTTTTCTCTCTGCTTATGCTCTATTATTCTTGTAAATATTTTTCCAGATAAACTTGTTGGTGTGATCCCTCTATAGTTTTTACTTTCTTTGATATCACATTTTTTAAGCAAGGGCAATATAATACCCATATTCCAGTCTGTTGGTACTTTCTTTTCTATTATGATATCGTTTAGTAGTGACAAATATTCTTCCTGTGCTATTTCTTCCATATATTTCAGCATTTCTGCTGAGATTTCGTTTTGTCCTGGAGAAATAGTTTGTATTTTATTTAAAAAGCTATCTGGTTTTTTGATCAAAGTATCATATCTTTGATTTAACTCTTCTATTCACTTTTTGTATTCGTGAATAAACAGTTTATGAGTAAACTCGATTTGGAGCATTCATTTGGGGTTCAATGGCAGAGTAAATAATTTAGCAGTATTTTTACTATGCTGAAACCTCATAAAGTATGAACTTATCCTTATCATAATTTATTCATTACCAACCTTAATGGATCTGTCATAATAAGAAATTTTCATTTGAAATAATAAAGAGAATTATAAACTTTTTGATTAATCTAATAAAACTTTTAAAGTATATTTGATTATTTTGAATTTTAAAGGTATGGTTAATGCTGATGAGTCAACATGGAACAAATTGTTAGAGGTGTACAAATCTGAAGCTGATGCCAGTGAAAAATTGAAGCTTATAAGTGGTTTGGCGAATGTTAAGAACGTCACACTTTTGAAAAGGTGAATACTCGTATGTTTCTTAGTGTATTGTTATAAAATGAAAATATTTTCCTTAGATTATTAGAACTTGCCAAAGATGTTACTATTGTTAGAAGTCAAGATTATTTTACGGTTTTGGGTTATATATCAGGTAATACAGAAGGAACGGATTTGGTCTGGGACTTTATTAGGTATGTAAAACAATGCTATGCTGATTCACTTAAAATTCCTACAATTTTCCATGATGTTAAGATATATAACATAACTATACATTCACCATTTTGTCGCTTCAACCAGTAAATAAAGAACTGCTGCAGAATTGAATTGTTGAACGAAATTGAATTATTCCCCCCGAAATGAACCTTGCAACTTTAAAACAAAAACATCCCGCATGCAATGGACAAAGAAGGAGAAAGGTCATAGAACAGAAGTGCTCATACTATATAACAGGTGTTTCGGTTAATAATGTCGATTTTGCTAAGAGATGGCGTTACTAATACATTTGTAGGTATATACTAATGACGTCTATGGCGTTTTGGAGGGTAGACATACATCATCAAAAGTCAATTCGTTATTAATTGTCACTGCAAAAAACCATAGTTTTTCATTGCTTTGAATATATCAAATTATGTACCAGAAAAAGACGTTTTACGGGGATGTTTAATAACCTTTCACTTGAAGGAAATGGCTGCTCAAAGTTTTCAATTGTTGATTAAAGCTTATGGTAAACATGCTCTAACCCAGGAGTCTCCAAATTTTCAACCTTTAGGGCCATACTGATTACTCCAGTAAGTTCCAAGGGACAAAACCATTTTACTTTTCTTGCCATTATCTGTAATTACTAGTGATGGTAAATACGGCTCTAAATTCTTGAGCCGGTTCTCGAATCCCACTGAATCTTTTCTCGCATAACTGGTTGCATAATTTAGTTGCATATACACCATTGTCAGCAAGATGTAGGGGTCATTGCCTGGTCTATAACAGATATAATTTATAGAAATTTGCAATCAATCAATTATCATATAAATTTAATAAACAATTTTCTTTTAGGGACAACTGGGAATATTTAGTCGATAGATTTACGTTGAACGATAGATATCTAGGACAAATGATTCGAACAGCAACGTCATCGTTTTCCACTCAAGAGCGTTTAAAAGAGGTACGAATTCTAAATTCGATAAACCTTATATGTTTCACATTTTTTCTTATGGTTAATATCTTTAGATGGAGAACTTTTTCGCAAAATATCCAGACGCAGGGGCTGGAGCATCTTCAAGAAAAACAGCTTTAGAAAGTGTACAGAATAACATTAGATGGCTTGAACAACATAAGTTAACCGTAGAGTCTTGGATACAAACACTTAATGAAAGTTGAGGGGAATTTTGAGTTTAGTTACCTTATAATTTTTGAGTTTATAGTTTTTGTCAATGATTGAGTTCTAAATAAATGCGTTGATTAACTTAGTAGTTTTTTATATCACCAAATATAGCAATCCCACACATTTACCAGGTGTGGAGGTTAATAATTCTTTTTTTTTTAAGATGATGAATCTTTTATGTAATTTTGCTGCAACGACAGTATGTTTCAAAACGTCATTGATGTTTAATCGAAAGAAAAAAGCGGGTGAAAACCGGTGTATACTTGTCCAAACTTACGGTAACAATATCCCAGCGCAAGGCAAAAATCATTACATCAAACTTTGTCAAAATGATTTACGACTTATGTAATAGGATGATTAATTTTTTATGCAAATACTGCATAAAATAGTGACTTAATTTTTACGTCACGGTATGACAAATATTACACAAGATGTTTTGATATAAAATTAAAGGAAGAAGTGATTATGTTTCTCTAAGTGAGACCGGAATGGTAGCTCCATATGGCCGACTACTGTTTCCGGTTTGGCAGTGGCGTAGGGTAGTATGAATAAAAACAATAACGTACCGTCATATATGCTCTCTCTTGGCGAGAGAGCATATATGACGGTACCCTGATGAGTCTAACCACCAACAGACGAAACCTGTGCCCTCCAATGTAAGGGATGGGTGGGGCTTCCTCCCGGTCAAGCAACTAACCATTGCTCATTATGGCGGAGACGCAAGTTATTGTGTGTTCCACATGAGATTGTGGAACCCAAAGGTCGGGAGTGTATAATTCCTGACTACTGTTGTCTCATTGGACGCAGTCCAAAGAAATCAAAAAACTTTTGTTTTCAATCAAAAAAACTTCTTTGATTGTAGAGAGGGACTCCCTATCTTGGCGAGAGAGCATATGTCGGTAACCTGATGAGTCTAACCACCAACAGACGAAACATGTGCCCTCCAAAGTAAGGGATGAGTGGGGCTTCCTCCCGGTCTACTAACTACTATATATATATATATATATATATATATATATATATATATATATATATATATATATATATATATATATATATATATATATATATATATATATATATATATATATATATGCTAGACAATTAGTCCTGGAGTACATCCAATAGTTTGTGTCCCGTTTGTTGGGAACGTGCAGACGTTTCGCCAAGGTCACACTTGGCATTCTCAATGCTAGTCTGAAGACTGAAAGCTGTGGACTTACATACTTATTCTTCCTCGATGGTAAGTTGACCCGAAAGCCCTGACTTGTCCGTCGCGACAATGTCGTTTATCCGGAGGGCTTATTTGCCGTTCTTTAGGTAAGATTGTGATGACCGACGTGAGTGGTCACTCTGGGACAACGGCCGGCAATTAAGCTGCCATGGCTCTGATTAGCGGATTGTCCGAAAGGGACGCCGTCGCTAGGAATTTGTCCAGTAGTCTGGACAGGGACGTCTGAAGCTCTGGAATATCTGTCTCCCGGTGGATTTGCGCGTTGCTAACAAACCAGGGAGCGTTTACTATTGTACGAAGCGTACGTGATTGAAAAGACTGAAGTTGGGAGGAACGGGTACCAGGCCAGATGTCCGTAAATAAGGACTGATCTGACCATGGACTTATACAGGGTTAGTTGGTTGTCAAGCGTGAGCTTACTTTTCCGATTGATTAAGGGGTACAGCATACGGAGCATTCCGTATGCTTTCCCGGTGGCTTTCTTGAGGTGTGAAGACCACGTAATGGCCGAAAGCTGTGGAAACTCTCTTAATATTTATATTCTCCTGGGTCGCAGATTGTGATGGTGCGTACTTCTTATTGGTTCTAGTGTTGGCTCCGTCCCCTCGGACGATGTTTGGAGTGTCACAGTGGTATATATATATATATATATATATATATATATATATATATATATATATATATATATATATATATATATATATATATATATATATATATATATGAATATAATGAAATAAAAAGCTGTTATATTCACCACTAAATTATTTATTATTAAAATACATATACCCTTTCTGTATTTAGTTGTTCAGTGTTTAATGTCCCTCAAACAAAATTAATTTTGTATATATTCTACAAGTTTTTTCATCTATTACACCGTTTTTGCAAATATAATTAATTCTTGTAGTGTAAATAGTCAATAAATAAACTAAAGTGTTAAATATAATCTCGAGAATAAACTCATTACAACAAAAAATTTTGCAACAACCAAAAACACTAACTTTCAAGAGTAAATGCTATGAAAGATGTTTATCAAAATAAAATAAAAAAAATTACATATTTTAAACAGTCCACTTCAATTGTTGGAACAGCATTTGGTAGTAGTCTCACTTTTACCTTAGATGTTCGATCAAAACAGTCCTCAGCAAAATGATGGGAACATAAAATACCTAGTGTGGTTTGGAATAAAGTCAGGCTTTTTAATAAAATGAATCCACTGTTTTCTTCTATTTAGAATCTTTGGGAAATCTTGAAAAAAGATGAACTGGTTTAATAACATGAAATCCAAATCACAATGGAAGTAACATTTACATTTATTACTATAATAATTTCTGAAAAGGATTATAAAAAAAGTAACACTCTGTATGATTCGGTATGTTTTATAGATTATATGAGTAAAGTAACATGTTTTATATGTATCAAAGGAAAACTAAAAAATTATCTGAAGTTTTAAGGCACAGAATCTCTCAGAAATCTCAGAAAACTAAACATTTTAGAACATACGTTAAAAAATTAAGTTCTAAAAAAAGTTAATCACTATCTTGAATAACATTATAATTATATTCTTTTACCTAAATCAGTTTGACTACGCCTATGGACATCAGGCGATATGTTTACTTCGTAACCTTAAGATGTCATTCAAACAAAGTACGTTTTTATTTCTAAATAATTGACAAATTTACAATTAAAAGCACTTACCTATGTAATGCTACTCCTGAATTTTGATTTTTTCGTGTCAGAGAACAACCACTAGACCCACAACTAACCTTTTTTTTTCGGTTTACCTTACTTCCGATATTATTGCTTTTATTGTCAATATAATAAGTCTTAATATGTATTTACACTAGGTCACACAAAAAGAGTATTCCAGTACACTTATTCGGCACATATTATTGATTAAATCACACTAAAATTGCACATATCTACTAATAAACTTCTAAGTTGTTTACACCAACTACCAAAATTCCAAAACAATGAATCATTTGTGGTGTTTTAATATGGCCGTTTCCGTCTCCATTTATGCGTGCATTAAGATAGGCAAGGCTCCTTCCTGTTAGTTTTATATTCAAAGCATAAGATGGACATAAAATCCATATATACAATAATACTATATTTCTAGGAAGATCTGGAGTTCAGCGAAATCATTTCGGTGCAGACATATATGGGTCTGTTTCTCTCACTACTACTTTGAGTCTTATGCGCATGTCCGAGAATTGAGTTAT
This sequence comes from Cosmopolites sordidus, assembly GCA_031761425.1. Classification (NCBI taxonomy): domain Eukaryota; kingdom Metazoa; phylum Arthropoda; class Insecta; order Coleoptera; family Curculionidae; genus Cosmopolites; species Cosmopolites sordidus. Next base: position 291,421 of record JARFXV010000067.1, on the reverse strand, counting down.
GCTTATAGACGTGCGTCAGTTTGCATATTTTTTTTTGTTAGTCGTGGGCATAATCGTATTATTTCAATAATCGGATTCTCAGGTTATGAATGATTCTGATAATCGGATTATTTATAATTCGAATTAAAAATCGAGTGCTGCCGACTACTGCCGACAGTGCCGAGCCGACTGGACTAGAATAAGGGAATTTCGAATTTTCTAGTGACTTCACGGATTATTGGTAATTCGAATTATTTGTTTTCATAATCGGAAGGTGCCAGTTATTCTCATAATCGGATTATCGATTATTTTTCATTCGAATTATCCCATCACTAGTTTTTGTGTCACGTTTATTTATCGCGACATTTGCGCACAACGGGTCGAGTAGTATAAATAAAAGTAGTATAAAAAGACATAGAAGCCATGTATGTAGTATTATATATATGATAGAAGCAGACGTTTGATGTCTCAGTTACTCCGTGACACCTCCACTTATAGATAGTTAGCAATATAGTAGTAATTATATTATATATGGGTACACCACTACCGCTCCCCTTAACTGTCTTAACGTTCCCCGTTTGTCACCATCCCTATAGTAGGCACCAGCGCCTACTGCTGGGGGGGGGCGGTGGTACCGCCCCTATTGTACAGACTCGGTAAAAAGTTAAATAGGGGTTATAATGACTATTATTTTACAAAAATGGTGTATAATGTGTAATAATTGAATTGCTCTCAAATAAGCCCTACAAACTTATAAAACCGATGTGAAATGGTTTGACTAATGTAAATAAAGTTGGTGTGATATATACCTACCTTCCAAAAGCATGAATTTACAATCTTTTAGAGCCTTCATTTGTATTTTATAATTGTGCAAGATTATCTGTTTTACTAAACGAATTTCAAATAACAATGGGTGAAAAATAAACCTATCTTACTTTACCAGATGTGGGAAACATTGATTTTACCTTACGAAACCAAGCCAGTAACGATTAAATGAAATTCTTATTAATGAAAGACACAACTTGTATAACGTTTATCGATCAGGAGGAATAGGAATTCTTTTTTGTTTATATTTTTACAATTTCCTAATGTCAAAAATTGTATTAGAGACAGAAAAATATATTTTAAACCATAAAAGCTGATTAGTTGTTTGGTTAATATGTCCTCAGTGTATATTATAGTATGAATCGTAACTGTGAGTACATATTAGATGTTTTTAGTCAATTTAAGTTATCTTCTTATAGCATCTTTGTGAATATATATTTTCACTAGTATAAGCAAGAATAAATTTGTTAAAAGTTTTTCAGTGCGTTTTTCATAAAGCTTTGAGAATACTTAATATGAAGCTTATTAGACGTTTTTTTTTTATTTGATTTCTTAAAAGAATTAATTGTTTTATGGTGTCAACTTATTTAACTTATAAATTTCTCTATATATAGTGTTTAACAGTAACTCTTGAAACAATATTTATATAATACCAATTAAATATTAAGTGGTTGCTCTCCAACTCTTGCCATTTTAACACGAGTTTAGAGTGTTATTACTGAATAATCTAACAGAGTTGCCTATAAACAAATATAAGAAAAACCATTTTAATTAGACTGGTAAATATTTTAAAAAAATGTTTAAACTACCTTTAAGTTATATGAACTAATTCCTCAACTGTAGGTAATATGTGTGATAATTAGCAGTTTAATATATTTGGCGCGCTTGATAATTATCTTGAATATGTATGTACATTTAATTCTATTAATTAATATTAATCAAAGAGTGAATTCTTAAATTGTTTTTATATTTAACAATATAAGTGTATATGACTTTGTTTACTGCTGACAACTACCTATTAATAGTTAAAGCGAATAGTACCAAATATTCCAATAGATGGCACTATTTAAAACTAATGGTATCTAATAAATTTTTTCGAAAAACGACTTCTTATATTGTTTAATTAAAATGTTTAAAATTCTATTAATTATTAAAAAGAGTAATTTTTTACAAGTAAACGGACCCTACTATATATTTATATCCTTTTTAGGTTATACAACAGAGTGAGATAGAGATCTACGCAGAGTTGCTTTTTTAAATAAGGGATTTCGAAGTTCGTTTTAAGAATAACTATCAATTCAACAAATATTTTTATAGATTTTTACACTAAATATTTTTATTAACCTTTTTATTGTATTAAGTTTAATACATTCGTTAAAATTTACTTTTCCCTTAAGTTCTTTTTAACATTTGAATGTAAAACCGAACGAGAAACTAGCATGAATCTAGGGAATAATATGCAAGTCGATCAAAAATTAATAAAAACCATTTCGGAAACAATTTCTTCATCACAAATTACGAAGGCATCTCATCAAAAAAGTTTATTCGCTTTACGTAAGTTGTACGAGAAGGTGAGTAAAGAACTTAATTTTGTGAATGAATTGTTTCTTAACAAAACATTAATATATTGTAGTATGATGGAAGTACTTATTATCAGGCATTTTTATATCCCTTATATAATGTGCTTAAGATAGATATTAAAACGAAAAGTTTGTACTTGGATAGAGTGATCGATTTTATAAGTCATTTTTTATCAGATGTTCATCATTTCGAAGAAGCAAGCAGTAACAATTTATTATTTGTGAAAGTATTTGAATATTTATTGGAGGTTTGGTTATTATTAACACTAGATATATATCTTTTAATGGGTAATTGTAATTTCTAGGCCAGTCAGTGCACTGACGAAGGAGTCAGATATAGAGCCTGCCAAATTGTAACAAATCTTTTAGAATATTTAGTAGGTGTTGAAATAAGTGATGATCTGTACATGCAAATTGAAAACATTTTCTTACAAAGACTTTATGTAAGTGTAGTGTTTTAAGTTTTAGTATAATAGTTTGGAAATAATTTCAGGATACAAAAACTGTAATAAGGTTACTTGCTGTAAGAATTCTTTATAGACTGCAAGACCCACAAGATCCTGAGGATATAATTCACAAAGAATTTGTGAAAATTATTAGAAGTGATAGCAATGCCAAGGTAAAACTAAATATATATAATTAAGAGGTGTATAAAAAATATATTTTAGGTTCGAGAATTATGTGTTGAAAAAATTATTTTAAATCAGACTATTATTGAACATATTATTAAAAGAACTAGAGATATTGATGTAAATGTTCGCTTGGCGGCCTTTAAAAGGTTAAGTGGCATTGTAAAGAGACTCAAGGTAAATGTTTGAATTATTTCTTTTATAAATATGAATAAAGCAGATTCAAATATTTCAGATCAGTGACAGAAGAACAATATTAACTACAGGAATATTTGATTTATCAGACAAAATTCAAAATTATATTTATTCATTCTTCTTAAATAGCTGGTTGGAGTGTTTTGATAGTGATATATTTGTTTTAATGGAAGCTGTTAGATTTGACGGTGATGAAAAAGATATTCTTGAAACGATGCACATCTACAAGAACATTTTAAAGAAATTTTATTTTAAGTAAGTGATTGTTTCCTGAAGGTATTAAGTTAAGTAGTGTTTATTGGATCCATTTTAGAAGTAAGAGTTTACATGAAATAATTAAGTTGCTGGAATTAAACGCAGGTAATATTATTTCATATGAAAGACTGGACTGGGAGACTGTAAGTTTTTGGAGACTACTAGTGGAATTTCTAAAGGAAGATGTAAAACTGGATGATGAACTGGAAAATGTTGTTCCAGAAATAGCTGTATACTTAAAGTACATTAAAGGGTTAGTGTTAGAAAAACATGTATGCTTATATTCTTATAAAAGGTGTTTTTTAGATATGTAGAGGAGATTGAAAACTTTCCTTCTAGTTTTCTGGAAAAACAATTTATTATTAAACAGTTGTTTTATATTTTGAGAACTTACGATTATTCCGATCCACCAACGCGACATTCTTTAAATGGCTTAATTGAATATGTATTGAAACATGTTGATCTTTTGGAAGATGTAGTGGAAGACATTATAGGTATGTAAAATTGGGATATTTTCCAAATTTTTTTTTTGCTTGGGTATCCTCTAAATTAGGGGTGTTCAACCTTTTGTTATCTAAGGGCCAGATTTGGGTGTTTCTGTCTATCGACGGACCGCAAAATAAAGTTTATATATATATATATATATATATATATATATATATATATATATATATATATATATATATATATATATATATATATAAACTTTATTATGGACTACTCGCGTACGCTGTTGGGCGTATCTTTATTGATTTTTATTCCCCGCCGCCACGTTGCGGCGTTTCTTCTTTTTCAGAAGGGATTTCTATACTTTTGGAATGTTGCGAGCGTCGTTTCGCGTATTTAGCTCACCCCTTTCTTCTATTTCAAGGGCTTCTTTGATTGTTCGGACCTTGTAGTTTTCAATATTCGCTATTTCTTTGGCTCCTTCAAAATTAATTTTATGTCCTGTTTGTAGATAGTGTTTGAACAGAGCGGAAGTGGTTTGTTCGTTTTTTATGTTGTTTTTATGATCTTGTATTCTGGCCGAGATTCGTCTGTTTGTTTGTCTAACAAACCAGTCTAACTTTGTCCTTTTTCCTGGCCCTTTTTCCTTTGTCCTTTTTCCAGTCTAACTTTGTCCGGGTTTTTTAGGATGTTTGCGACAATTTTGTGCGGCTTGTAGGCTGTTCTGATTTTATGTTTCCTTAGTAGTCTGCCTATCCATGATACCATTTTCTGAGTATCCATTTTGAATATCTGAATTTTCTGAATATCCAACAAAAAATAGGTGTTTCAAAACAGTGACATCATTTTCTGAGCATGCTTGAGCAAATACTTGGAAATTTATTTTTGTCGATATATTTTGAGTAAAAATGTATAAGGCTCAAGTGGTATTTTTCTTTTCATTCACTATTGCACTGCAGATTTATGAGTTCCATTTGCAAATTTCCTGGAATATCTTCAAGAGATACACCGAAAGGTATCGCGAACGAGTTTATTAAATTTTCAAAGGATTTTATATTGTCATAGAAGTTGTTTATAAATGCAACGTCAGATCAGTTAGGAAGCTAAAATCACAGCCCCTCTTTATCATTGAAGAGGAAAGTAGGTTTTCCGTTGCCAGTCAGAAACGTCTTCATTGCTTCTTTGAAGTCGAACACCCCTCAACATTTTTCCTCTACTAAGCCAACAAACATCTGAGAAGTTGACATCTCCACACCCCGCATCAATAACGGTCAAGAAAGAAAGAAATCAATAACGGTCGAGAAATTTTAGAATTCTTGTTGGTTGAGTCAAAATTAATTTTTTTTTTGCACATAAATTTTATTGATTGATGTATAATACAGTGACATTGCATTAAATTTTGGTCAATTTGGCTTTTTTTTATTAAGGCTGCAAGTCCATTTTTACCAGCCATAGCTGGTGCCCCATCTGTTATGATGCCTGATAGTTTTGGAAGGTCAATATTGTATCGATTCAATACCATCATGACATGAAAATGTCTGCTCCCTTCGCAGTTCCTTTCGTAGGATAAAGGACAGTCAGTTCTTCTGCAATTTCAAAATCATCATCCGTTATCATGAATGCCACGGATGAAAATTGCCAATTGGGCTGTATATGTCATATCAGTACTTTCATCAATAGCGACAAAGTAAAAAACAAATTTAGACGCCCGATTTTTAAGGGAATTTTCTATATTTTCTGATTAATCTTCAATTGATTCAGTGTAATTCACCATCAACGAAGGGCTTTGACGTGGAAGCAATTTTTTCCGTTACAATGTAGCTCATCTACAAAATATGAGCTAACTTTGAACGGAGCTTAAACTGTTGGTATGCTACCGCCCATTAATGTGATAAAATGGCTCGCCCACACAAGCTTCGCCCTCTGTACTTGGTCTCTGAAATATAAATTGTCGCAACTGTAGTTGCTTCTTCAGGGCTTTCACTTTATCAACCCGCATTTCACCCTCAATTGCGACAAATTTGGCAATGTCCTTTGTCTCAATGTATTTTTAAATTGTATTCTTTCATAACCAGCAAGCTTCTCTCGACATTCCAAACACACGAGCTTTTCTTGAAAAACTCGCGACTCATCTGCGATTTTGCGTTTTCGATTCATAGTTATTATAGCCGGCCTATATCGCCGTCGAAATAATTTGCGAAATAATATTATTGCCAAAAATATACCCCTGCCGCCCACCTTCCAGAATTTTTTCAAAGAAGCCGTGAAGTGTCCAGCTGAACAGTGACGAGTACTACATGAGCGTAAGCCATTATTACACCACGTCAATTTTTGTGAGCGAAATTAGAAGACTTGGGATTTGTACTACCTGCTTAGACTCTTAGTCTTTGCAAGTCGCTTTTTGTCTAGTTCTGGATAGCTCATTACGTAGTTTGTTCGTTTTAATTGCGGGCCCTGAAAGAACGAAAGGCGGGCCGTGGGTTGAAGACTCCTGTTTTAAATCATCTCTTTATAGCCTAAAAACAATTTTGAAAAAAAAAATCCGATGCCGTTTTACCCTGCCTAAATAACTATATTATACCTTAATTTAAGTATTATACCGTAACGCCATCTGTTAGTCAATAGTAAAATTTACTGAAATAGATATGATTATAAAGAAAGATATTAGAAACCTTTTTTGCCCTTTGCCGTATTTCTTGGTACTGTAGATGACCACCAAGTAGTTTATTTTAATAACGATGGAGCGTTTCATCACGCTCGCTGGATATCTATTTACTTGTTGAAAATATACATTTTTCCAGATGATTTCGAAATAGCAGAAGATGAAGAAAATGCTTTATTAGACGTTTGTTTGTTCGTAGTATTCATACATGTGCGATTTTGGTATACAGCACCGCTTGTTGAGGCAGCTCCAGGCCAAGATTTACAATTTTTAAAAGCTCTTTAAAATTATAAAACTATCGATAATAATTCTGCTGGAGCGGTATTAAACAAATAATTGTTTATAGTACTTGAGCCCGGAACCAGTTGGACTCTTATTTTTTGACCCAAATATATCATTACAAGTCAAACGGATAATGGTCAAAGCCTCGAAATCGTGTACGACTTTCTATGTCCCAAAAGGTACACAATAAATAATCACAATGATATAAAAAAATTACAAAAGAAATAAACAGATTGCTTACTTTACTGTATAAAAAATATTTCGAACGTTCTCGCAGGCTACATGTGTAGCTCAGCCACTTTATTGGCGATTTGCGTAGTAGTCCTTGAACCGTGAAAATTGGCATGCCACAAAGGTTTGCAGGAATTCTTACTAGAGGGATACATGAAAGGGCAGCATGAAAGAACCTTCAACTTTTCAAAAGGATCAGAACACAAATAAATTCATGGTAATACCATTTGATGCCGAATTAACAACAGGGCTAGACAAAATTTTGAAAAAAGTGGACATTAAGGTTGTGTACGAACTATATAATAAATTAAGAGAAGTTCTGGGTAATCCAAAGGATAAAGTAGAGCAACATGAAAAGTCGGGGATTTACGAAATTAGTTGTCAACACTGTGATCGAAAGTATATTGGGCAAACAAAAAGCTCCATATTGACAAGATATAAAGAACATTTTGCCCACATTATATATGGGAGAAATATTGTTGCCCAACATGCAATCGAACATGACCACATTATAGATATTAGTAATTTAAGACTAATTAAAAGTGTTAATAATAATAGGGCTTTGGATGCATATGAAAGCATTCAAATAGAAAAATGTAAGGAAATCATGAACCGAGATAAAGGGCCTATCCCGTTCAGTCAACTTTTTCAATTATTAATGTAAGGCTTAGTAAACTTCACAGTTCAAGATTTTTACACGCTTCGTTAGGTAGGGTTTTTCATATAAATAGTACATAGTTTAGTTTTAGAATGAGATTAAATCATCTCCTGATGATGCTAACATGGTTAGCGAAATGTGCGTCGAGCAGATCAAAAAAAGTAATTTGGTGTTTAGTGGTAAATCTCTTCATGTTTAGTGTTTCACACCAAAGGTTCCAATAGAATAGAAGAGCAACTATTTAGATCACAAAATGAAATACAACATTTAAATGAATGAAAAGCGTTGGATAGTCAGTAAATTGGAAAATTTTAAATAATTATTGGGAAAAACGGTATAAGTAAATTTTAATCTTCGGAAAACTTGTAAAGTTAATTTTTGGCTCCAATATAAAAATGTGTTCATCTAAAAGGATCACAACCGAAGCAGACTGAAGAATATTTAGTAAGATAACACTGGGGAACAGCAATTTTGTTGACTTGGATCTGTAACTTGTTTTTGACTAATTTTTCATCTCTGAATTCAAAAATATTCACAGTTTTTCTCTATCACGTCAAGTTCTTAAGCTAAAGCATACCCCTCATTTTACCTTAAAAGTGTACATATGAAAGGAAATAAGGTGAGATCTGACCAAATAGATTAGAATATTTTATTCATATAGAGGTTAACATTTTATTAAAAGTTAAATTATACAAAAAATAAATAAAAGACATTATGGTAAAAATTTCTTCTTATAGCTTTTCCTAGAGTGTTCAGTTTGTGGATATTCTCGCTTGATGCTCCAACAATAGTCAGCCATCATACTGACATCCCATCTACCTTGATACCGCGCTTACCATAACCTTTAGATCTTGGTGGAATCGCTCGTCCTGTTCATCACTAACAGCACCAAGATTTTCTGGGAAGTTAGCAAGACGACTACGTAAGAAATGCAGTTTGATGTTCATGTTGCAACCAAGCTTTTTAAAGCTCTCCAAGAGTTGTTGGACAATTTCGATGTAATTCGGGGCTCGTGTATTTCCAAGAAAGTCTTTAACAATATTTTTAAAAGCCAAACAAGCATTCCTTTCAAGTTCGGTCATTGTTTCAATGAAATTTTCATCTTTAACAAGTTGCCGAATCTGTGGACCATCAAACACACCAGCCTTTATCTTTTCATGCAACAGGCTAGGGAATGCCGAAATGATATACTTAAAGCAGTCTCCTTCAATTGACAAAGCCTTAACAAATTGCTTCATGAGACCTAGTTTTATATGCAAAGGCGGAAATACAATGTTTTTTCTGTCGACAAGTGGCTGATTTAAAATGTTTGGATCACCAGGTCTTAGGTCAGGCCTTGGCGGCCAGTTCGATTACACCCAATGCTTCTCACGAGCTCTGCTGTCCCACATGCCCAAAAAATAGGGATACTTGGTATACCCGCGTTGCTGGCCAAGAAGAAAACAGACCATGTTAAGGCAACACATGATCCATTGGTGCATGTTATATTGCAACAAGTCAATGACTTTCTTTATGTCGCCATATTCTTCACGCAAAGAAACTGAATGACCTATTGGGACTGAACCGTATAAATTTCCATTATGTAAGAGAACACACTTCAAGCTATTTATAAACAATCGACATTCAGTTACGTTATAGTTAGAAATGGCCAATACTTTTTTTCAATTTTTGATGATGCAACGTCACTCACGCCTCCACTCCTAGGTCGAAGAAGGTTCGCCGGTAGGAGAGCAGTAGTGACCTCTGTGATTCGCCAAGCTTAGTCGGATGCGCAACAACTGTAGAGAAAAAACTTGACGTGATAGAAAAAAACTAAATGAAGTTTTGGAATTAGCATGTCAGTTTACGTATAAAACAGCTTAAATATCGAACTCAACAGAAATTATTTTTCAAATTGTTCCCCACTGTAATCAATATAATAAGCGAGAAGAAAATTAATATCTAAAAAGTGCAAAAATCCCATGTTAAATGAATGGGAAAAGTCGTCGTCATTTAGACAGATTTTCAAAATTGTTTTTAGGCTATAAAGAAAGAGAATACCCAAGTGAAAATGTTAATTTGGGAGCTAACAGACTTTCTAATGTAAAAATTTGTTTTTATGCTTGGCATTTGCATTGGCATTTTTAGCCTGCTTAAAGCTGACGATGTCAGACGTGGAGGCCCGCTCCCAATTTGTGTGTGAAATTATATCAGACTTGTTGTATCCCATCGAAGCCAGTGAAGTGGCGGAAGCAGAACGCCAAAGACAAGTTCAGGTATGCTTCATATTATAAACTATTCTAATCGATAATATAATGTGATAAAATATAAACACACCACTTTGGAAATTATCATACTGCAGGATGAAGGCCTCTTCAACATGCTTCCAACTTTCGCAGTCCTGAGCTGTCCTCTGCTATTCGGGTTCAATATACTTAACATTGTCATCGGTCCATCGTGTTTTCGTCGTGAACGTTTGCGATCAGCGGTATCCACTCCATAATTGCCTTGGTCCACCTGTCGTCCCATCGTCTGGCTATATGACCTGCCCACTCCATTCTTCAAACGGTATTACCATGAATTTATTTTTGTTCTGTTCCTTTTTTGGTCATAAATTCTTTCAGTTGCCTAAAATTTTGTTTACAATATTCTTACTATAACCTTTTACTGCTGACACCTCCCTAATTAATTTTAGTTCTTTGTTATAATTATCTTTAAACTCAAAGAAATTTACCATCAAATACCAAATCACTTTTTTTTAAAGTTCTCAACGCACGTTTCGCTAACTATGTTAGCATCATCAGGAGAAGATTTAATCATCTCTTTGAGGTTCGTGTTTTACACCGAAGGATGTTTGTTTAAAGGAGCATTGAATGGTCTTTAAGGTGTGGCGGTTAATATTTCTTATTTCTTTAAGAAATAGCGCTGGACGTCATTTTGTTGCTATGACAGTCCTTTTCAAAATGCTATTCATGTTTAAACTGTTTTGAGTTAGCGTCATATTTTTTTCGTGTAGTAAACATGTCGAATATAGAGGCAGATAAAGAGCATTTGCGATGCGTATTACCTATCCTGTTCAGTCATGAAAGTCGTCGTATACTTGTGGAAACTTACACTGACAATATGCCAACGCAACATGGCATTGGTTTAGACGATTCAAATATGGTGATTTCGATTTGAAAGAGAAAGAACGCCCAGGTCAACCAAAAACATTTAGAGCTATCGAATTGCAAGCTTTGATGGAGGAAGGTGATATGCAAACTCAACAACAAATAGCAGAGAGGTTAAATGTATGTCGTCGAACAATTTGTGATCGCCTGTATGCTACTGGAAAGATCCAGAAGGCAAGAAAATGGGCACCAAATAAGCTGAACAACTGAAAGATGGAAAAGCGAAAAACGGCATGCGAAGTCTTGCTTTCTGTCGAAAATACTTTCTGGAGACGAAAAGTGGATATCTTTCGACAACTCAAAACTTAGACAATCATGGGTTGATCCAGGACAACCATCAGCATCAACCGCAAACCGACATTTCCTTTGGAAAGGAGACAATGCTGTTCATTTGGTAGGATCTGAAGGGCGTCGTGTTTCATGTTCACTTTCCATGAACCATTTTAACAGTAACGGAGATGTTGAAAAAGGATTTGATGACTGGGCCACTGCAAAAGATACGGTTTGTCTGGGGAGGCATCCACAAATTAGAGAGATGGGAAAAATGTGCACCTCGCGATGGTGCATATTTTGAATTAACCACTTTTTAGTTTCCTCTGAAATTAACCTTGTTTTTTAAGAAAAAAATAAATAAGAATTATTGACATCCATACCTGGTACCTACCATAAATGATGGTGTTTTTTCTAAAAATATCAATATTTTTCAACCTAATTTTATCTGACCAAAACGATCCTCAAAAAGGAGCGGCAATTATCGAATCACTTTTTTTAAAGATCTCGATGATTTAATCTTTTCCTCATGATGCTAACATGATTAGCGAAACGTGCGTCGAGAACTTTAAAAAAAAGTGAATTGGTGATCTCTTTGAGTTTAGTGTTTCACACCGAAGGAATAGACGAATTAAAATAAAATTATTATAAAGAACTAAAGTTAATTACGGAGGCGTCCGAAGCGAATGTTTATAATAAAAATATTGTAGGTAGATTAATTAGAAAACATAAGTTTAGAAAATTATTCAAAGAGTCTTCTACTTTTCAAAAGGACCTGGACAAAATTATATATGGTAATTTCATTAGATGCCCAGTTAGAACGACTAGACTAGACAACATTTTGAAAAAAGTGGACATTAAGGTAGTCTATAAACTATAAAATAAATTAAGAGAAATCCTGGGTGATTTAAAGGATAAAGTAAATCAAGATTGTGATCCAATGTAGTAAAGATCCCTTTTAACCAGATATAAGGAAGACATTGCCCAAATTAGATATGGGAGAAATGAAGAATCTTGTATTGCCTAATATGCATTTGAGCATTACCATGCTATAGATGTTATTAATATAAGACTTGTTAAAAGTGTAATTGATTCAGTAAATAGAAGTCAGCTTTGGAAAATACTGGATAAAGTATCTCAAATCTGTACGCGGAAACTACAAACTATGTCCGAACAAAAAAATAGCGTATCCCAAAGGTTCACATCTGCATCTGGAGTGAGACAGAGAGGAAGACATAAATCATTTGGCTTTTGCGGATGACATAATACTGCTTGCAAAAAGGGAGAAAGACCTACACTATAACTTAAATTTGTGGTATAAGGAGCAGGCCAAAAATCAACTTGCAATAAACTGAAGTAAGACGAAAATAATGGTGGTATCGAGAAAGCAGAACATAGAAACTAGATTGGAAAACATATAGCTGGAACAAGTTAAACAATTTAAATACTTAGGAATAGCTATAGCGGAAAATGGAAAGATATAATTAGAACTAGAAGAACGATTAAAAGCCATTATATTATTCACTAATTAAAAAAGTATTTAACAAGAGAGAAATGAAAACAGATTAAAATTAGAGTACATAATGCAGTACGCATCTGAACTTTGACATATGACTTCGAAATGTGAGAGAGGAAAAATACAGGCCTGTGAAATGAGAGTATTGAGAAGAATTAGAGGACTCACTCTGAGGGACCCAGTATCAAACAGGGAAATTAGAAAGAGATTGAGAGTAAAATCTGTAGAAGAAAGGATAACGGAATATGCACTGTGATAGTTTGGACTTGTATGCAGAATGTGAAAATGGGAAAAACTAAAAAGAACATAAGGGGTAGACCACAAGAAATGGAATGATGATATTGACAATTATTTTAGGGAAGTGGATCTGGACTGGAGAAGGACCGAATAACTTACGAGCGATAGAGGGGAGTGGAAGGAGAGAGTGGCAGGCGATTAGGGAACCTTAACTCAACACTGGCAATGGCCTGTAAATGAGTATAGATTACGGTGATGATGATGATGATGTAGATGATGACGATGATAAAAATGTAAATAGCCGGTCGCGTTGGTGCGGCGGTAAGAGCGTCTGCTTTGCCGAATCCGCGCTGGAGCGGTAGCTGGTTCGATTCCAGCGCTCGGTTGGTTATTTTTATTTCTTCTGTCCGTTTACCTTTCCTAAATGTTTGTGATTGTTTCTAGGCAAGAGTGGCCGGATGCCTTCTGAGAAGTGTTCTACGTTGGTCACTCGCCAGTCGGTAGGTTTCCTGGTAGACTTATGGGTAGGCACATAACCAAGGGTTTATAGCCCGAGGGGGGTGCTGGCCTGGGTTTGTCGGAAGCTGATGACCGTGGTTCGGAACCCACGTTAAGCTGTAGGTCCAGTCGCTAAATAGCCTAGTTGCTGATGCGCCTCTAACCCAAACACTTTACTTTAAAAATGTAAATAATAATAAAATGCATGCCTGTGAAAGTATTCAAATAGAAAAATGTTGGAAAACCATGAACCGGGATAAAGGACCTTTTATGTTCAGACAACTTTTTCAATTATTAATGTAATGCTTGTATTTTTGTCTTTTTTTTTGGTTTTTCGCCACGATCTAAAACCCAATAAAATATCAAAAATGTCTGTTCTTATGTAAATAAAGAATCACTGGGTAAAAAACAAAAAACCAAACTGAGACAAATTTCTCAGTGATTCTTTTTCTGTAATAAATTTGCCTGACGAACAAAATTTTTAAAAAATTTCTAAAATAAATACAAACTTTTGAACGATAACGTTTCGGGAGGTCTTCTCCTCCCATTTTCAAAACTAATCTAAAAAATAAATTATATTAATTTCTACATATACTGAAAAGATACGAAGTAAATATATTTTGTGTATATGTATTGTAAATTGTATTGTCAATGTAAGTATCATTGACATATACAGAAAATATCTTTACTTCCTATCTTTGCAGTATATATAGAAATTAATATAATTTATTTTTTAGATTCGTTGAGAAAACGGGAAGAGAGGACCTCCCGAAACGTTAACGTTCAAAAGTTTATATTTATTTTAGAAAGTTTTTGTCGTTTTAAAAATTTTGTTCGTTAGACAAATTTATTACAGAAAAAGAATCACTGAAAAATTTGTCTCCGTTTGGTTTTTTGTTTTTTACCCAGTGATTCTTTATTTACATAAGAACAGATATTTTTGATATTTTTTTGAGTTTTAGATCGTGGCGAAAAACCCAAAAAAAGGAAAAAATATATTAACATGCCACAATCATTCAGACAATACTTATGTAATGCTTGGTTAACTTCACGATTAACCAAGCATCATATGATGAAATATAGTTTAGTTTTATAATCAGATTAAACCATCTCCAAACGCGCGTCGAGAAGTTTAAAAAAGTGATTTGGTGTTTACTGGTAAATCTCTTCTAGTTTAGTGTTTGACACCGAAGGTTCCAACAGAAGATTTGTTGCTCTTTCACAGTTAGGAACAGACTTTACGACAATGACTACGTAGATACACCCTTGATTCCTTTATATTTTTAGTTATCAAACTTGTCGACAAAACTAATAATTTTACAAGGGGATCAAAGCGAAGCTGTAAAAAGGACCGATTACTTGGAAGCAGATCGCATAAAAAACGAAATCGAAAGTATAGGTACTGAAATCAATGAATTAAGAAGTGTAACGCACAAGGCAGCGATCGAAGAAGTGAGAAAGAAAACGGATCTGCCTACCGTCACTAAGTGTCTTGACATTGCTTGCGGGATATTGAGAACACTGGGAGTAAGAAGCACCGGACTTGGTGGTAGTTAATAAACAAATATCACTTAACGTTTGTAGATATCTCAACTCACTCCCTCGTTGAGGTCGTTAAAGGCTGACGTTATTGAGGACTTTCTTAGGTACGACAATGACATCGTCAGGACGAAAGCCTTTAAGTCTTACGCCATCTGTTGCATTTTCGACAAATGCACTGCAGTAAACGGAATTCATATGTTTGCTTTACCGGTAATGATGGTTATAAAAATGATTAAAATAATTTTAACGATAGTCCTCTATGTAGATTTCAGCGTATCAAGCTGGCGAAGAGTGCGACATGCACACGTTGATGGTGTGCATCGGAGCGGTCGTGGATCTGATCAGAGTATATGGGGCCGATTTGATTGCCGAACCGGGGGAGGAACAACTGTTGGATAGTGCAGACGAGGAACACCAGATGGCGTTCACCGCAGGCGTCTCGCTGACCCAGCTCATACAGGGATTGGTCGATTTAATGGATGATTCGGTAAGACCGTTATGTATGCTCATAAGTAATGTCGTTCTTCAGGTTTTGAAAACATTGCCATCCTCTAACAACAATTTAACTTTTTTTAGTCGTGTTCAGGCCACTTAGGTTCATGGCTTTTTCCGATGTTTTAAAGTTCATTCGACAGGGGGCGGTCTATTTTTTACACATTGATAGGCATTTAACGATAGCTTTCACGCTAGGTGCGGATACCATCTAGTAGACGATCCGTATTAAAAACGACCTTCACCCATCCGTTTACTGGATGAAAAATATTTTGTATCAAATTTAATATGTTGAAAAATATATCGCGAGTTGGTTGGCTAAAAAATCCCTGGTTGGTGTGATTAAAAATGTGCGACCGAGAGGTCTGAGTAAACTATTGGGTGCGATAGAAGGGGAGATAGCATTGCAGCTGCGCGCGGCTCGTCCATCGGATGAAAGGGAGTGCGCATGCTATTTTTTCGTACAATTGGGAACGATAGCGATAGACTAGTAAATGCTGAGCATTATTTTCCGACTTCCCGTCGGATGGCGTATATATGCAATGTCAGATTTCTTTGGACTGCGTCCAATAAGACAACAGTAGTTCAGTGTCATGATACACCCAACCGTTGGGTTCAACAATCTCAGTTGAAGGGATGGGTCGTCTCCAGTCATCAACCAACAAAAATGCTCATTAAGGCGGAGACGCAGGTTGTCAGAAATCTGACAGTCCATATAAATATATATATATATATATATATATATATATATATATATATATATATATATATATATATATATATATATATTAGATGGTTAGATGCTTGACCGGGAGGAAGCCCCACCCATCCCTTACATTGGAGGGCACATGTTTCTTCTGTTGGTGGTTAGACTCATCAGCGTACCGACATTTGCTCTCTCGTCAAGAATAGGGAGTCCCTCTCCACAATCAAACAACCCATATTTTCGCCGACTTCTCGTCGGATGGCTTATAGTTTTTTTGACTTCTTTGGACTGCATCTAACGAGACAGTAGTCAGGAGTTATACACCTCCACCGTTGGATGGGTGATGCATTCCACAATCTCATGTGGAATGCACAAGAACCTGCGCCTCCACCATAATGAGCAATGGTTAGTTGCTTGACCGGCAGGGACATCAATGTCAACATTGTCATCATTCAACTGGACGACATGTTTCGTCTCTCGAGGTTCAGACTCATCAGGGCGCCGACATATACCATACTATCAAGAATAGGGAGATCCTATCCACAGCCAACAACCCATGTTATCGCCGACTTCCCATCGGATGGCGTATATATGTAGTGTTAGATTCTGAGAGATCTGAGATATTCTGTGATATTACAGTATATAAATGTTCTTCTAAATTAAAATATGTATGATAGTGGTATATACTTTTATTGAACATTTTATGTGTTCTATCAAGAGACTAAATAAAAATAAACAAAGGAAATAGTTAAAAAATTAAAAAACAAATTATAAGGATCTTTCATTATGTACAAAAATTTTATTATAACATAAATACAAACATATTTAAATAAAAAAAGGTTTTTAATTAATCCGAATTCTGTTCATAGGAAGAATTTTCCTTTATTGTAAGATGTAAGAAGATTGATATGTTGCCGTGCAAATGCTAAATCGCTGCAAAATTAATTCAATCAAGGTGTTGGTTATTTTTTTTCTTTGTCGATGAATTGGCTAGCCAAAATTCAGATTGTGAAATTTTATGCATATTTCCCAGCAAAATAATTTATGAGCGTGAAAAATAATCCTCGTATCTTTTTCTCGTTTTTTATGCAATTTTGCTGAGCTTGATAAGATAGCTCTGATGTTCGACGGTTAAAAATCTTTTTTTGTTTTGGATTATAGTTATCAAATGTTTGTTTTCCCAATAATCAGCCAAAAACTGTACCAAAGCCTCTTTAAAACGATAATGTTTAAAGCATTGCAAAAAATCTTTAGGTCTGATTTGTTGAAGTCCTGAAATTTTATACGGAATATCATCTTTTCGACTTTGACTTTTGGAATCTTTGATAGACGGTAACAAATAGCGGTCGAAAATTAAATGGATTTCTGTAGCATTTGTTGGACAAATTTTTATGAGTATCGACTCTGCAACTTTTTCAAAAGTTTGTGGCATGGATCGTCCGATCAGGTGCAAGTAGTAAGAATCATCTATTATTTCAAAGTGAGGCATTGGTTAACTCAACTTCATTGTAGTTGTCAACTTCATTGTATTTTTTTTACGAAAAGCCAACTTCAACGAACGATTTTTTAAAGTGTTATCATAATCAATTACAGAGTCGTTCGAGTCACATAAAGAAACACTTTTTAGCCATTTTTTTTTTATTACAATATATTATCGTTAATAAATAACAACGATACGTAGTAGAAAGTTTTTTTAATTCAAAAATTGAGGTTAACTGCTCCAAAATAAATCTCAGTATTTACTAGTCTATCGCTATCCTTCTCAATTGCACGAAAAAATAGCATGCGCACTCTCTTTCATACGATGACCGAGCCGTGCGCAGCTGCACTGCTGCGTCCTCTTCTACCGCACTGAATAGTTTACTCAGACCTCTTTGTCGCATATTTTTAATCACACCAATATTTTGCTTTTTAAAGCTCGCCAACCGGAATACAAACCAGATTTTTCGCTGACAATCCTATATCATCGGGTTCGCAATAAAATTACTTTTATTTTGATATTAGATGTATTTATTAAACAGATGAGCGAGTAATAACCCCAAACCGACGGTTATCGCTTGCCTAGCGCTGACTAAGGCATTGTTATAGTATATAAGTAAAGAATTGTAATGTTAATGTTACTCAATATTATAGTGTCAAAGCTGTATTGCTGTTTATAATATTGTTTCATTAGTTAAGTGCCCTTATTGTAAAATAAGTTTTTAAAAGCAAAGTTGTCGGTCTTCACATTTAACTAGCGTACATTACTAGTATCGACTTATCTGTTTATATCTGCCAACTCAATGGAAAAAAAATTGGCATATTCTATAGGCTTCATACTTTCGATTGGTATAAAATTAGTTTTTTAAATAAATGAGTGCACAATGTTTAAAAAAAGACAAAAAGACAGAAAAATAATCTTGCGTTATGTACCACAATTTTATTATAACAGAAATACAAACATATTTAAATAAAAAAAGGTTTTTAATTAATCCGGATTTGATTCATCGGAAGTAAAATTTTTATCTTCAAATTCAGAAGATTCGTCATCATTTTTTCTTCTGTCATTTATATAATATCTTGTATTGTCCGCCTTTGACAATACAATATATTATATAAATATGTTTAAAAAAAAAAGACACTTTTGAATTTTTAATCAATCATAGTCTGGCCAGGATTTTTTTAACCAACCCACTCGCGATATTTTTTTCAACATATTAAATTTGATACAAAATATTTTTCATCCAGTAAACGGATGGGTGAAGGCTACTTATAACCATCAGGTAGATTGCAAAAATATGGGAGATTAAAGATATAAAACAACAAGGAGGGAATAGAAAGTTTGTCAGGGAGATTGGCGAAAATTGTCAATAACGATTGATATTAAAATTGCTCTTGCATTAATTAAAATTTTCTACGGGACAATGACAACCTATAGATACTGCTAATATTTGAAATAAAATACTAATTATTTAATATCGCATTTTAGCAATACGAAGTTCAGGAAATTGCTGGGAAAGGATTGTGTCAGTTGATCCTAAACGAGAGAGTGCATTCGTCGACTTTATTGTGCAAACTTATCTTGAAGTGGTGCAATCCGGCTGACAACGGTATATAATGCATGTACAGTTTTTATTCACTGTCCGAATTGTTTGTTTATTTTTAGGGGATCCCGAGACTGAACCTCTCAGGCAATTTATAGCGTACACTTTAGGGAAAGTGCCTCACCTTCATCGCAGCGTGGAGCAACTACAGGATGCTTTTTTGCTAACAATACGCGTTTTGGCCAGCGCCCCCAAAAACAGTCCGTTGTCCGAAGTTAACATCGATAATATAGTGAAGTTCATGTTGGCGCTTTGCAACACCTCACATATGGTAAGATTTACAAAATGCCACACGTTTTTAGAAGTAGAAGCGAGGAAAACAAGCGCGCCTTACTTCGGCACTATTCAACGCGTCCAGGCACTACTACCTGTTGATTTTCCTCCAAGTATTGCATCATATCAATGGATATTGCAAACTTTACTTCGCATCCCTCTATTCCTGACACAAATTCTTTTCACCGATGAAGAAACTTTCGTAAGAAACGCAATAAGGAATTTTCATAATAACCAAGTGTGGGCAGAAAATCCGCATGAGGAATGCGAATATAGTTTTCAACATCAGTTCTCGTTGAATGTTTGGGTTGGAATTGTAGGTGACTATCTAATTGGACCGGTATTTCTATCACAGACTTAGTGGCGACATGTATCGCAACTTTTTGGAAGCAACGCTGCCTGAGTTTCTGGAAGATGTACCATTGGCAACAATGCATGAAATGTGGCTTATGCACGATGGTGCACCACCACATTTCAGTTTGGTTGCTCGTGATTTTTTAACAGCAACATACGGATATCGCTGGATTGGTCGAAGTGGGCCACACGCATGGCCAGCTCGATTCCCGGACTTAAACCCCCTGGATTATTTCTTCTGGGAATATCTGAAGTCACTAGTTTACGCTACTCCATTGAAGAATTTGGATGATTTGCGAAATCGAATAATTGGTGGGTGTATCTCAATTAGAAACGACCCAGGTATGTTTGAAAGAGTTCACCAGTCAATGACCAGAAGATTGAATGCTTGTATCAAGGCTGGAGGAAGTCATTTCGAACATTTATTGTAGATTGAGCAACTTTACATGTACTTTTTGATAATAAAATGTTGTTAATGTCGTAAATTTTGTTCACCCTGTATCTTCGAAACAAAGGGGTTTTTCAAAAATCATCATACAACAAAATATTCTTAGAATAAGTCAAGGAATAACCCTTTTAATTTTTGCCGCATGTTTACCTAACACCCTCTATAGTACTGCCAATCGTAAGTATTTGTTTATCTGACTATGCAACCAGTTATACGAGAAAAGATTCAGTGGGATCCAAGAGCCGGCTCAAGGATCCGGATCTTTGAATTGATTCGGCACCGGTGATCTGACTCTCCAAAAAGATCCGTATTTCCCATCACTATCTACGGAGAAATGTGGTTTCAACAAGATGGTTGCCTAGCCCATTATAGTCGTCCTGTACAGGATTATTTGAACAGAGAGTATCCCGAAAATGGATTGGGCGTTGTGGTTCAATTGAGTGGCCTCCTCGTCCTCCGGACCAAAATCCCCATGATTTCTTTTACTGGGACTGCATAAAAGAAAAAGTGCATTCAAAACCAATACAAAATCTAGCCGAACTGCATCACAGAATTGTTGAAACAGCAGAAGAAATAAGTGTAACGAGATTCGTACGACTGGTGCAAAGTTCTTTTCTGAGGCGATTTAGAGCACGTATTAGTGCCGAAGGCAAACAGTTTGAGTGAGCATTTGCTTTAGTTTTAAAGAAAAATATTGTGGTAAAAGTATTACAATAATTTTTTCATGTCATTTTGATTAAGTTTTTCCTTAATAAAATAATAGACCAGTTATTAATTTTTACTCATACAAAATCAGGTGGCAAAGAATAAGAAGTTTCAGGAAATGGGAATAACCCACGCAAAAATTATATTGATTGACAACACTATAAATCATTGTCATTATTGTCATCATCAGTCACTATTACATTGACACACTATTAATCCATCGTTTTTTTGTTAGATATATTGAATTTTTTTTATTGAAATTCAACAGCTAGAACAGATTTTACTTTTGGAAGTGCCCTTATTCCATCTTTATGATTTCAGGGACCGCAGCTTCACTCTAACATAGCCAAATCGTTGTGTACCAACATGATGTTAAAACCTGACAGTCAACTCAACGCGGTGTTC